>OY744534.1:43124620-43129620 GCA_963556195.1 Sepiola atlantica
ATATGAATATCAATCGCCATCTTTCACCCCTTTTCTATTTTATTATTGTATGAAGTGTAAATTCGGCAGCATACAGTCACACTGATGAGTATTAACGAAGACGAAACATGCATGTCTGTGCGTATAAAAATACTTATGAAATAATCACTTGTTAAAAGTACTTATTAAATAATAATAATAATAATAATTACATATAATGATTTAATTCATAAGATTGAGAACTTTACAAAATCACGTTTAAATAAATAACATTGCATTTGTTTTGTAAACTTAATTTTTCTATTATTATTTTTGTGAATAGTTGAAACAATTGTATCAGTACTAGCGGGACCCGTGGAAATTCAACGTTTCCTTTTTTCATCTACTTTTAATATACTTTACTCTTAATGATACGATTTCTCTTGAAAGAATGCATCTATAGCGCCAAAACTGTTATGTCTGCCACTACCCGCCGCAAATATGTCTCAATTAAAGTATTTATTGTCTTATCTAAGAATTTTTGATGCAGAATCTTAGCAAAATCCTCCATTTCTCGACTTTCTATTGTTTAAACTTTTGACATTTCATGCTTCATTGATTTCTATTCACCAAAGTCAGATAATGAAATCTTCTCAGTACAAAACTAGTTTTAGTTTAATGGGGCTAAAAATGTAAATATATATCAGATAAGTAATAATTTATATAAAAAATATATTTAAAAAAAATTTGTTTAGATGGTGTTAGAAATAAAATTTAAATAGAAATTACTTCGAAAAAGCTCGAGTTTTTTTCTTTATAAAGGTTTCTTCGTAATATTCATTAATTCTTTTGTGACAATTTCATCGTTTTTACTTATATCGGTTTTTCATATTAATTTATAAGGTAGGTTTTGAAACATTTTGTTTCCTATCATTTCGAAATGTTGCCCCATAATGTTTGATTTATTGGTTTAAAATTTGCTTAAAATGCAATCACCTTGTCTATATAGACCTTTTTCACATTTAAATAATGAATTTTAACATTATCTCGCAATGCATCTTTATACTCCTTAGTTCACAATATTTGCCAAATTACACAATTCTTTACAACTTAATTCATTGACTCGGCATTATTGTTAGCCTAATTGCTTGTGATTCCAAGTTTCTCTTTAGGCAAACAAACGTAATTGTAAATTCTGTTTTATTGTGAATCTATCAAACTGCCATTACCAAAATGAAGCTATATATACACATATATACACATATATACACATATATACACATATATACACATATGTACAATATACATCTATCTATATATATATATATATACACATACACATATATATATAAATATATATATATATATATATATATATATATATATATATATATATATATGTATATGTATATATATACAATATATATATATATATATATATATATATATATATATATATATATATATATATATATATATATATATAATATTATTATAAGAACAGTCTTTCGATTCAAGTCGCAGTTCTCACTTAAATATCTAGTAAAATTGTGTGGCGGGCATAAAAAGTACTGACCTATGTATGGTTTAACAATAGAAAGAAAAGAATTCTCTTTATTTTTCCGTAAAATGAATTTTCATTGGCAGGTAAATATTCTTTAAATATAGAAAACAGAAAAAGTCTCTTATTTCTTTCTTTATTGAAAGTTGTAAAAAATCAAATCTTTTTAAAACAATTGTCTTCTTTCTTCTTAGTGCAAAAATAATTGTCGTCAGCTCAATATTGTTTAGATAAATAAAACTAATGTAATTTTTTTAAAATTTTTTTAAAAGATTCTAATTATTAGATGTATATTAAAATTACATTAAAATATATTGAATCCACAGAATAAGTTTTTAAAACTGTTTAAAAATATTATTATTATTAAACAAAATCCTCCTTAAGTTTTTAAAACGGAAATACACTTGGCATATTAGTCAAAAACAATTGATTGCTTTAGCTATCCATTTGGGAACTATTTGCGTTATACTTCAGGCCGACTGTAATAAAGCCGCTGTCGACTGGTACACCATTTTTAATAAACAATGTTTGCTTTTATTATCTGTTTGTTACAAAACATACTCTACCTTAAACCGACGGCCAGCCCTAAGTCCCTGTGACAAAAACTTATCTCCGAACGAACCGAGAAAGAATGAGAGTAGTTTCCACCAGTACTTACAGTTCATGGTAGGGTTAAGAGAGTTTTTCTTTTGCCTGACAAACGCTAATCTTTACTTATAATTTCGGATATTTTTTACAATAAATGTGACCCCCCTTCCCTCCTCAATAAAAAAGACGCATTAATACAATTTAATTCACAAATTCCATAAAACAAATTAGTGTTACCGACATGATTTTTTTTTAAAGAAAATACGTTTGGGATCTTAGTCAAAAAAAACTTTTTCTTTGCCTATTCGTTTGTGATCTATTTGCGTTATATATCAGGCAAACAGCAACAAAGCCGCTGTCGACATTTTAAATAAACAATGTTTGCTTTTAGTATCTGTTTCCTATAATACATATTTTCCATTAAACCTACCACTAATCTCAAGTCCGTTTACAAAAAAAAAACTCCCAAAAGAAGCAGGAAGGAAGGGAAGAAAGTAGTTTCCACCAGGACTTACAGTTGGTGGTAGGGTTAGGATTAAGAATATTTTTGCCTGACAGACGCTAATCTCTATTCATAATTCCTCATATTTTCACAATAAATATGAAAATAAAATCAATAAAAAAATTATTTGCTAACCAATTCGCATTAATCCAGTTTTATCTCCAACTTCCATAAAACAAATTAGTGTTACTGACATAATTCTTTTTTAAGAAATACACTTGGGATCTTAGTCCAAAATAATGTTTTGCTTCACCTACCCATTTGTGTCCAATTGCGTCAAAACAAGTACTATTTAATAGACGTTATGAGAGTTTTAAGTTCGTGTACATATCGATTCTGAGGGAAGTAGCCAGCTTTTTTTGCGTTCTTGACTGAATAAAGAGTGCTACTTTGTTCAGAATTGTTATTTACACGAACTTAAAAGGTCTACAGTTTTCATTACATATTTATTTTTACGCACATAGGTCACAACTGCGTAGGTAAAGTAAAACACATGATTTTACAAGTGTGTTTCCTAATAATAATTTATGTCGGTAATGGTATTTTTTTATCGAGAAATAATTAAAACGAGACATCAGCACAATTCAGACACAAAATAAATAAGGTGCATCATTTTGCCCCGTCACCGCTTGCAAAGTCAGACTAAATTAATCGCTAAAATTTGCAAGTTCTGACGTCCCAAATTAGCTTCCATTAAGGAAATACGTATTTATATTGTACAGTAAACATAAAGCCTCTATCCGAAACACACACCGCTCGAAAAGGTTTTTGTTTTTTACTTTTCTGATTGTTGTTTTACATTGACATTGTGGGGTCTGCGTTCGCCCCAAACAACCATAAACAGCAAATAATTCAATAGTGCAAGGTTGGGGCATGGAATTTATTGAGTTAATCTGCTTGCAAGTACTATTTTGGCATTTATTTAATATTATACTGTTTGATATATTATATATCTAATGATGTAATGTTTCTAGTATGCATTCTGTTTTAACTGTAAAAAAATAACCATTAATTTTTCATTTAAGACAGAAATTTAATAAATTTTCATTGTCTAGAGATTATTTGCAATTGCTAAAATTAAGCTTAATGGCTCTAAAAAAAGAACTAACAAGAAATGAAAAGAACTGCATAATAAAGGAAATTAATAAATAAATTCCTCGTTTCAAATTAAAAATGATCTAAAAAGGGATCATCTAACAGTCAAGAAAGTATGCCAGAATAGAATTCAACAGAGAAAAAAGAAGTCTCACGCTGCATTCAGAGCTCTAACAAATAGAGATCTGCCACATATCCGAAGAGAAATTATTAGAACTCCATTCAGATTTAGGGCCGTTGAAGCTCCTATGATTTCAAGAGAAATAAGATGTAGAGCATTAACAAAGTTTGCTGATATAAAGAACCCCTATATCAACGGAGAAATAGAAAGAAATCGAGTTTAGTGGGCTAGAAAATATATGAAAACTTATTTCAGGAAAGTCTTCTTCACAAACGAGTTCAGGTTCACCCGTGATGGCTCTGGTGGATGGGCGCGAAGTTGGCTCTGTAAGCAACTTGATTAAAGATAATTTGTTAAAGTGAGCTTGTGGGTTCTTTTAAAGTCGAGGATGGAGTGAAAGTAAACTTTAGAAGTTACTGTGACTTCCTAGAGCAAAATCTCTTTGAGTGGTTGGATAACCAAGCTTTAGTCAAACGTAAATCGTTGATATTTATGCAAGATAACGCACCAAGTGACAATTCAAAGTTCACCGAAAGATGATTACAAGAAAAGGATTTGTAAGGGATTTCTACATTTACTGGTCACCTAATAGATATGACTTAAATCCATGGCCATCCCTACTACAGGCCAGGCAATCGTGCAACTGGTGGCCATGTGAATTTTCTTAAATATTCAATATGGAAGTTGCAAACTATATCAACTGGTGCGGATCCTTTTTTTCTTTTTAACCACAATATACAAGTAATGATCTTTTGACATAAGTACAAAATCTCTAAAAAAAAATCCAACATTGAAATAAAAATTCTTCATTGAAATATGCAATGCCTTTGTTTATTCAAAATTACCTGTCTCTTCATTTATAGGAATTTGTCAATTGTCAAATTTATCAATTAGCTCATTGTGGTTCTTATTATTTGGTATGTAAAACACATAAAACATCAAACTAATCTCACAGATGAATTTTACCTTTGTTTGCAACTTCTATATCGAATATTTAAGAAAATTCACATGGCCCCCAGTAAAAGACCCCAGTTGCACGATTGCCTGGCCTGTAGTAGGGATGGCCATGCTTAAATCCAATTGAGAACCTGCGGAGTATGTTAGACTGTTAAACAGTAAGCATGAACTCTGGCAAGCTGTAAAAATTGCTGCAAATAACCTATCAGTTGCTGCGA
>OY744534.1:43134620-43177120 GCA_963556195.1 Sepiola atlantica
CATTAGTTTTGTTTACCACACCTGCAAAGCGCTTCCCTTTCTATCTCGGTGTGTCTACTATCAAACAGAATTCCCATGAACTGAGTTTTTTTCAATCATTTCCCATCTGTGGAGCACGTTACCACGGGATTGTACTCCCCTGCGGACTACAGCATTGTCATCTTCAAAACCAATGTAAATAGATATTGGTCATAAACCGCCTTCATACATAGCTAAATTCATTCAATTCATTACTTTCAATTCTCTCATAATATTCTTCATCGTTCCACTGACATTTCATCAATTCTCATCCTCGAGTGGCTTTTAGCCTTGATAAATGGTGACTAATTAGCAAATAAATGAATAAAAGCTTTGGTTATTTACATAAATCAAGTACTGGTTAAAGTGTTTGTTGAACGTTAGAAAGATGAACTGAAATAAGGCGTGCTGAAGAAAGCACGCTAGACTGTGATAAATGATAATATATATATATATATATATATATATATATATATATATATATATAGTCCCAATTATAATACAAAAAATGTCTTTACAAAAAAAAGTGTGTTTGCGGCTTAATTAAACGGTCAACCCATTGTGAAAAGGAGATCCTTACACGTCTGATCTGGACGGCGCCCTGATACGTCCGATTCAAGTGAAGGATAATCCTAAAAAGAGAGAGGTTCCTTTAACGGCTTGACTGGACAGAAACAGCATCCAAAAGAGGACTCATTTGTGGATTTAGGTTCGCAGAAAGATTGTTAAGTAAGGCAGGCTGTGGAAATCGGCAAAGAGGTCAGCGACAAAAAGCCTGGTAGTTTACCTTTGAGGTAATAGGAACAATAGCTAGAGCAAATGCCGTCAGGCGAGATAGGAACACGCGCATGAAGTTAGTCAGTCGAGCATTGAAACGAAAGCTGACCTAACTACAATGATTTAAAGCAATGAGCCGGTTATGACGCCGAGCGAACACGAACAGCCTGGATAAAAACCGATCTTCTTCTAAATTGATTGTTTTTGTTTGTGTTGCTTAGATCCAACTTTGATTACAGGACAAGAAGTCCTCAGTCGGGAAGACTTCTGTAGATGAGTGTTTAAAGATACCAAGTATGATTTTATCCTATATCAAACAAAAATATTCGTCTCAGGACAAATAAAATTAATTCTGCGAACAGAACAGATTTGCACCACTTTTATATCTCTTATGAAGATTAAAATAAAAATATAATGATATTTGACCTTATGTCTAGAAATTTTGATTTTAATTTTAAGCAAAATCGATTACATGATTTTGATTCTAGAAAAGGTCTAAAATTTAAGTTTTAAGTTTAAATAGTCTTCAGAAGAAATTGAAACTAAGGAATCTTGCTTAATTGATGTCTAATGACTATGGATGAAAATCAATGCAAATCTGAAATATTTGAATATTGTAATTGGAGGTTATGTCCATATTATTCATCATAAACTCCTTTTAAAATGCTTAAAAGAAACTGAACTTTGAGGAATATTTATAATTGGTGTCTGATATTTATTGTTGAAATTTCATGAAATTTATCTAATTTTCATGAAATTTATCTGATTTTCATGAAATTTATCTGATTTTCATGAAATTTTTCTAATTTTCATGAAAGGGTTTCCAACCCCATTTTACTCCCTTTGCATGAAACTGAATATACCCCACATTAAGACCACTTACAGCAGCTGTATTCCAAATTTCATAATGTTCGGTTAATTAGTTTAAGAGTGAATTTTATACATACACATATACAAACCTACCTAACTATATATAAATAGAGATATTCTCTAATCAAATAACCTTTTTTCTATTGAGACGAAAGCAACGATGGGGTGAAAATCTCTTCGAAAGGTAGATTTAAATTCTTGTTGATGATGTTGTATGTCGGAACCAGGTGTCCTTGGTTCCTCCACTTCTCAAATGAGAAACAATTGAGTTTTTGTAGACGCTCTTTGTATGAAAGCATGGACAGTCCTGTCACCACTCTAGTTGCCAACCGTTGAACATGCTCAAATACGCACTAAATACAATTGAAAAAGTAATGAAAACGCAGTATCTTTTCAGTTATGTGTAATAAAGCGACTTGTGTTTAATAATATACAATTAATCGTTAACGAAAGTTATTGTGTCTCGACATTAAATAACCACACTAGTGTTTATATACCGTAAACCAGACAGAGCATATAAATCACTGAATGGTTTATTATTGGTAACAATGAATCATTTACCATAGTTAACGATTAACGATCAACAATAATTATCAATGGTTCAAGACTAGGCTTTGAAACTCTTTTAATGTTCATATGGGATCTCTTGATAAGTCAAAGCTTCAGACAGTATATTAAATGACTTAAAAGGGTTCATATGTCGTAGACCAGACAGGTCATATCAATTAATGAATCGTTTAGCATAGGTAACAATCAACGATTAACAATAATGGCAAATGCATCAAGACTGGGATATTGAACTTTTTTAATGTTTATATGGGATCTCTCGATTAAGTCGAAGCTTCAGACAGTATATTCACTGAATCAAAAAAGGGTTGATATCCCGTAAAACAAACAACCCCATCGGATGTAAATTGCGGCAGCACAGTAGAAATATACTATTTTAACGCTCACAATCCGAATTTAACTGTGCTCCCTGTATTAATTGTAGTTTCCTTGGAAACACACCTTTTCTCGGAGATTCTTTGTCTGAATATCTTTTTGAATTAAATATGAGATCACACCTCTCTTGTCGTTCGATGTGATGACAATTTATTATTTCCGTCTCCTCTCGAGACGATGACTACCGTCTGAAAGAGTGTTCGCGTAAGTGAGGGGTGTCTCTCGTGATTCAATGGGCACTGTAGCGAAGACACGTTAAATAATTCAACTGGTTCCATTTAATAAAATAAAATTAGGTTTCTCTTAGTCTATCTCTCTGTATAAGACGCATGGATAACAACTGATTCGATTTTAATCAAATGGGCAAGCAATACAAAGTTTATGTAGGTCAATCCTGAAGGTTGCAAAAAAGTAAAAAAAAAAATTCAAAAAGACATTTCTAACAGAAATTTAAATTCAATTAATATTTTTGTAAAATAAAAAGGTAAATTATTTATAAGAATGGGCGAACGTGGGGGATTTATTATAATAGTGTGGGTGCATGTTCGCGTCGATCATTTAAACTCAACAAAGAAATTTAGAATATATATCTATGCATATATATATATATATATATATATATATATATATATATATATATATTAGGGTAGGTCGATTTTACACTTTTTTTTTAATATTAAAAAAAGGCACGTTCCGAAAGTTGTATATAGACCTATTAAATACTCATGCAAAAAATTAGATCAAAAACTTCAGCGGTTTTTTGAGCGTTTGGTATCAAAGATCGTAGACAAGAATATACTGAAAATTCCTCGTTTTTGCAAGATTTGCTTGAATATTGGTGTGAAAACCAAATAATTTTAGCATTTAAAAGCAGGGAATGTCCTTTTATTTTATAAAAATGATATGAATTAAAGAAATCTTCAAATTGAAAATTTGCCCCCCCCCTCATTTTCAGTATCTGCTTTTGTAAACTACCTTTTAACGTTATGAATTAAACAGTAATATTTGAATACCTAAAAAAATGATTTTTTCTGTTATTAGTGAAAATATAACAAGCAAAGAAATAAGGAAAAACCTAACACTATTTTAATGAAGCTTAATATAGAGAGTCAAATTGCTCCATATAAGACCCCTTAGACAAAAATGCTGGTCTCAATTTCTGACTCAAAACTTTGGCTGTAATGTGTTGATGCCTTGCTTCAAAACCATATACAGTTTGTGAAGCTTCTGTTATTAACTTAACTGCCCGTTCCACACCCTGAGAATGTGAGGGCAAATCTGGCAAGTCAAGCTTGGTTCCATTCATCAACGATTCTCGAAGTTCAGATTCAGTAAAATCTTCCGTCATTGGTGGTTCAAAAATGCCGCATAATTTTAAATCTATTAATTGTGTCCAATGTGTGGCATTAAAATTAATAGGTAGTATTCTTTTTAATCTTTTTCTGGTTGACTCCTCACTCCTGAAAGAACAAATTAATTAATTGAATTATTAAAAAATTCCAATCTGTACTGCTTTAATAATTATGGTGAAATTAGATAAAATCTTTAAAAATCATTCTATAAATTGGAATAAATAATTGAGTCATAGATATATGAATAAATATTACTTACCTAATGGCCAAAATTCTTTTTAAAGCTTCTTCTCTTACTTCAATCTCCTCAGATTTAACCATGGAATATAGAAAGTTTTCAGGCAGTAAACAAAATGTATTACCTTGTATATTTCTAAATGTGATATCTTGGATTTCCTGAGGCTTCTCCTTAATCCTCTGGGTCATATTAAAAATGTGCACTTACTGATTGTGGAATTTACTATTTCTTTTAATTTCAAACCAAAAAGTGGCATACACATTTACAATAAAATTTACTACATAGTGTAGTTTTGTTGTGTGCCTTTGTGGGTATGCACCACGAGTCCATAAACACATAAGCCTGATGGCCAAAGTTAACCATCTTGCTTGGTTTAAAGGACCAATTTTCCAGGAGGCATATCTAGAGTCAACCTTACCTCTAGAAATACCTACTGTGTATTCATAAAGGAGTCTTTGGTCAGAACTAAGATCATGTATTTCATCAATTTTAAAAATTGACTCTAGAGGATTGCTAATAGTGGAAAATGATATTTGGGGTAAATCATATCAATCATTTGAGCATAATTTCCCCAGAGGGCTACTGAATGTTGTAGGGCCCTTTGCGCAACCATCTATGTTTTTAAAAAGGGCTCTGAAAGGTAGTTCATTATGATGCAAAGAGCAACCAATTGTGTGAAGAGTTTTAAAAAGTTTTTTTTCTAAAATTGCAACCATTCCACCATCGCAACTTGTGTTGGTATTAGTGTTGTCAACAAGTATAGCCTTGATACTGTTTTCACTGTGGAATTCATGCAAAACATCCACCACTTGATCTGCATGAACAGCACCTGTTGCACCACTATTCGGAAGAACTCTATGTGTCAGATATTTACTTTCACATGGTGTTTCTTTTGTAAAAGTTAAATGGTGTTCTGGTCCCTTAGTTTTTTTCATAATTCTCTGTCTATTTTCATCCACAATTTCCTTATACATCAATGTGTCCTTATCCATTCTCCCATCAACTCCAATACATATATTTTAGGTGGGGTAAAATCTCCTGGCTGAAATAGTTTTATTTATCTACCTCCAACAAGGTAAGATGTGACACAAGGTCAGGAAAGTGGGATTAGATAACCCTGCGCTATAGAGGTGAGCACTCTGGCCATTAAAAAATTGACTGGGCAGCCCCGTCGGCATTCCCCTGTAGGGGCGCCTCAGACAGTTAGCAATAAACTTACTCCTCCCCAAAGAGGAAAGGCAAAGCCTGGGAGGATGCACCTCCTAGAATTGCACAGGACGGACAAGCCCCAATAGACGGGCGTAAATCCAGACCCAAAGGCCCGGACGATACCGGTTTATTTGGTGGGGTAAAAACCCCTGGCTGAACTAGATTTTATTTATCTACCCCCAACAAGGTAAGATTGACAAAAGGTCAGGAAAGTGGGATGAGAAAGCCAGTGCTCGAGAGGTGAGCACTCTGGCCATTTAAAAATTGCCTGGGTAGCTTCGTCGGCATTCCCCGGTAGGGCCGCCTCAGACAGTAAGCAATAAACTTACTCCTCCCCAAAGAGGGAAGGCAAAACCTGGGAGATGCACCTCCTAGAACTGCACAGGACGGACAAGCCCCAATAGACGGGCGTGAATCCAGACCCAAAGGCCCGGACGATACCGGTTTATTTGGTGGGGTAAAACCCCCTGGCTGAAGTAGTTTTTATTTATCTAACTCCCACAAGGTAAGGTGTGACAAAAGGTCGGGAAAGTGGGATTAGATAAGCCAGCGCTCGACAATTCAATATATATGTGTGATAATTAAACAGACAATCAACACGGGAAGTCAAATTCGCCCGATGAATTTTCAACCGGTGAATACCATAAAAAATATCCAATAAATAAAACGCCTATGTAAACAAATAATTATTTATATATAACATTAAATATCATAGTGTTTTATTCCTTTTTAATTTGAATATGTACATTTAATTTCTTAAGAAAAATAATAATAAACTTTAAAATATTTATTATTAAGTAATGTATTACTTTTTTTTGTTAAAACCCGGGTTTAATTTAAGGCGACACATCTGCCGGTGAAATCTCGGCAGTGAGAAAAAATCTCGATTTATTTGATCTTAAAGTTGCAATGCTCAAATAAATACAAAATTTTGAAGAAAAATATTTCTTGCGGTAACTTTTGACATTATTTGGCAACTTTCTTCGAGTGCGATAATTTACAGTTTCAAAATCGACCTCCCCTAATATATATATATATATATATATATATATATATATATATATATATATATATATGCATAGATATATACCAACAGCTGTGGTGCCAGTCATTTTTGATCTAAGTAAAAAAAAAAAAAGAAAATTTCGCTTTCATGCGATGTTATCAATATTTAAATTTAATTCGCTCAAGTTTCTGCTTTGATTATTGATACCAAAGAGGGAGTCGGAGGATATAATCCCCCACTCTCTCTCTCTCAGTTACAACTACTCTTACTTCAATCAATAAAACTTTAAAGACATACCGAATGAATGTTATGAGTCGTTTTTAGGTTTACACCATGAATACGCACATTTCCTATTAATCATTACGCTTAAAAAATACGTTTTCATATTGTAACTAAACGTTCAAACTCATCGAGTTGACATTTTCAGATAACATGAAGTGGAATAAGTACATAGAAGATGCTGCTAAATCTGCTGCAAAGAAAGTAGACTCCTTCTACTGGGATAAAGAACTTCTCACACCTGCCAGTATCCTATACCTCTATAAAGCCACTATTCGCCCTTGCATGGAATACCGTTACCACATCTAGACTGGTGAACCAACCACTAGCCTATCCTTCTTGTACAGAGTGCAAAAAATTATTTCTAACCTAATAAGTCCCGCACTGTCTGCCAAACTTTAGCCCCTGTCCCAACGTCGCAGTGTTGTAGCCTCGTTGTTGTTTTACAAGTACTTCTACGGAATATGTTCCAATGAACCTACTTCACTTGTACGCCCTCAACGTAAATAACTCAACCCCATCCGACTAGCAGCAAAATCTCACCCCTTCATTGTAGAGGTCACTAGATGCTGGGCGATTTACTACTCTAATCGTTTCTTTCATTTAAATGTAATATGAACAAACACCTTGCTACCGAACTCTCTATCCACGTTGCCTTTATAAATCTGGCCCCTATCACGGTAGTCTCTTAAGAGTTAGTGGTAATTAGATCTTATTTGGAGTGAACAAAATGTCCCAAAATATTCTCCTCGAAGAAATTCTTAGAATATACATAAAAAAACATACCCAACATTACTTTGTCCGAAAAACAAACTTACCCAGATACTCTGCATTATTTTATCCGTTTATTGGGAGGACCTGAGTGATTCCGTTGTGGTTACACCTTTCATTTATTTATATATTATTTATTATTAAAACTGTACTCTGTGGCTACGGTAGTCAAATGACATCCCGTAGCTGCAATCAGTCCTCCATGCTAGTCCCAGCCCATCTGGCCTTGTCATGCGCAAGCTGTCGTAGGCAATGAAGTTGTTTCGCTGTACGTAGTGGTCCTAGTCCCGTCTGCTTGAGGTTAGCACGTAGTGTGCCCAGCAGAGTTGTGCAGTGCCGTCTTAGTCGCGGTTGGTAGGCTTGCGAGCCAGTAACGGCAAAGTCTAGTGCCCTCTGTGCGGGAGTGTCAGGGTCCATTTGTAGGACATGGCCTAACATAAACCATCTTTGTTCAGCGACCTTTGTGGAGAGGGGTTTTTCGTTGCACAGCTCGTATAGTGCCTTGTGGCGGATAAGTTTTTTCGGCCAGCAGTGACCTGTGATAGAACGGAGGTGTCTGCAGTGGCACGCATCCAGCTTGTCAAGCATGGCTTTTGTTATTGCCCAGCTGTTGCTATTGTAGAGCATGATGGACACGCAGTACGCGTTATAGAGACGGAGTCTAGTCTTCAACGGGATCTTGGTTCGTCGGCTCCAGAGTTTATGTAATGAATGAAACGCTACATTGCTATGTATACAGATAAAGATGACAAAATAATACAGTAAGTTTCTTTCCATTGGTTTTCTATTTCTTTAAGTAACCCAAACTACAGCATTTATTTATCTTCGTATTAAGTAATCGCCTCAAGTGCATCTGTATTTATTTCGACCGATACCTGGTAGTGATCAGAATTTCAGCATAGTAACTGTAATTACAGTGGCGCTCTTGCGTGCGTTTCTCCGTCGAGTCGCTGGGGTATACAGTACTAATTAAAACACTTTTTCGCTAAAATACTGTGGCGTGCAAGCGTACACATAACATTTACATTCCACTGACTTTTCACACTGCCACATGACTTAATAATCCGACGTAATTCCAGGGCGAGTTAAACACATGAAAAGTAAGTTACTACTACTACTACTACTACTACTACTACTACTACTACTACTACTACTACTATTATTATTATTATTATTATTATTATTAACAACAATAACAACAACAACAACAACTGTAAAAAAAGGAAAGAGTGGCATTTATGGATTGTATGATTAGCCTACGGGGGAAATGTGGCTAACATGAGCTAAGATGAGCGAATGCTATTTATGTTGCATTATTGATCGGCCTCTGTTCCGATGGATACTACACCCCATAAACTGGTATCGTCTTGGCCTTCGGGGCTTGATTTACGCCGGTCTATGGGTCTGTCCTGTGCAGTTCTAGGAGGTCAACCTTCCCAGGCTTCCCAGAGTAAGTTTATTGCTTACTGCCTGAGGCGCCCCTACCGGGGAATGCCGACGGAGCTACCCAGGAAATTTTTAATGGCCAGAATGCTCACCTTCTCGGGCGCTGGCTTTTCAAGTCCCACTTTCCCGATCCGACCTTGGGTCACATCTTACCTTGTGGGAGTAAGATAAAACTGGCCTTGTGCCTAACCTCCTGGGGAGGTAAATAAAAAAATGCTATTCATGGCAAGGAATGAGGGTAAGAGGATTGTAGCAGGTTGTTACAAAACCTATATATTCAGGTTGTGCCATTTTCTTGTGTGTGTCTTTGTTACTATAGAGATCAGATCGTTGGCTTTTACTCCGGTGAAGAAATTCGTTCTTTTCGTTGTTATTTGTTGTTACTAGACCCTGTTGGGGTGGGTCGCAAAAAAGGGCATTTCCTTTTTTTTTGCCACGTCGACTGCTACCTGCTCCTTTCTGTGTATCGCCCTTTAACTATTTTTTTTTACACAACTCACAAGGAGTTCTCACGCAGGTCATCATCAGTGATTGCTCACTTACAAAAACCGATGATGTTCCCTGGAGTCTGAGTAACAAGTCTCCACAGATTTCCAGTAATCTTCACATCTTCCGATCACCATTGCGAATGATTTTGCGTAATCGCAACAGCTGCTGACCATTGATCATTCGCTGGCGACGACTATTGCCCGTCTCTGGAAGTTGGGTGTCAGTAAGCCTACCGAAGGTCACAGGACTGCTCGCAACTTTCAAGTGGAGGTCTGGTTAGTGCTCTCTCTCTCCTTGCTCTTTCCATTTTTCTTGACCCTTCATGACAAGTTTGTGTGGTATCAGTCGGGGATGGTGCCATCACATTTTGGGGGGAGCAGTTTATGAACGTGATAAGTTCATGTGGTGGTGTTCTTGCTATATATTTGTTTTCTTTATATTGCAATTTCCATGTGACTGGTTAGCGTTCGCAGTTTATGTGGATTGGTTTCCACATTCGAGGATTTTCCTTAAGATTTCAGGTGTTCTCATTATTCCGTCCGTTGTATAATCTCAGTCATTCCTTTGATTCCAATTTATCACAGTCTATTTTCAAGATTTTTCAGGACTGTTCCTAGTGCTCTTACGGTTATTGGTATTATATTGACTTTCTTCATGTTCCATACCCTTTCAGTTCTCTGACAAGTTCCGTGTATTTGCTTCCTTTTTCTACCTCCTTGATCTTTATTCTGTGCTAACTATTATGACATCCAGTCTCTTTGCTTGAGTGATTTTTTATCTGTTTGTCACGTTATGCCCCAGAAGATTTTGTGTTTTTTGTTTTCCAGTACTGTCTCTGATTTGTGTCTGTACAATTTGTCTGTGTGTTAAAAATAGTTGTTTGCATAGTTCCCAGTGTACTACCTTCCCCACACAGTTGTGTCTGGTATTTTATTATTTTTATTTTGCTGCATTCACTTGTATGTGATTTACCGTTTCGTCTATTTGCCCACTGAGTCTACATTTGCTGTTGTCCTGGGTTATGTTTATCTTAACCTTGATATAGTAAGTTCTAATCGCATTAAATTGTCCGGCTGTTAGTAGTGATTCCGTATCTCTTTTTATGTGTCCTTTTCGGTGAAATATCCAGGTGTTTTTATGAGTCTATTCTCTTCTCATTCTTATAAATCGTCCGTGTAGCTGTTTCTCTTCCAATTTTTATTTTCTCGTCTTGGTTCCCGTTTCTCTATTGTTCATTTGGACGGTGTCTCTTGCTGCGGTGATTAGCCTTTCTGTCTTTTGGGTTATGTATTTTCCCAATTATGTTTGTGTAATTCACACAGTCTTCTATACTTCACAGTCATCTTCCTCCGCCTTTACATTCCACGTAGAGTCGGTCAGTATCGTCCTCCCGGTGTATTGCATTGTGCATGGTCATTCGTTTCCTAGTCTTTTGGTCAAGCTGCTTAGTTCTTCTTTCGTCCAGCTTATGAATGATCCAGAATATCTTACGATTGATACTGCCCATGTGTTTATTCCTTCTACGAGATTCTTTCTATATAATTTAGCTTCTAAGAGTTTTCTTGTTTTTCTCGGGTATTCTTTTTCAATCTTCTCTTTCATTTCTGTAGATTTGATGATGTCTGCTTCAAGCACTTTCAAATATTTGTGGGTATCATGTCTGCTTAGTGTCCTCATCTCTCCTTGGCATGGCAGTTCCATACCGTCCACTGTTTTCGTTACCCCTTTTCATTTCTAGCAGTGCACACTGTTCCATTCTGAATTCCATTTGGATGTCCTGGCTGATGATTCTGGTTGTGTTTATCAGCATTTCTAGTTCCCTTTGGTTTTTCAAAATAGCTTCAGTTCGTCCACATACAAGAGGTGTTTTTTCTTTCTTCTGCGTAAGCAAACTTCTTGTATCCGGCATCACATTTCTTTAGTATTTTATTAGCTATGGTGAACAGTAGCGGTGACAGAGAATCTTCTGGGAAGATGCTCTCTGTATTCTTATCTCAGGTATTGTCCTCTAGTTGTCAGTTCCTGTCTCCATGTTCCCATTGCTTTTTAAAATCAAATTGATAATCTTGTCTGATATTTTATACATCCCCAGGAACTCAATTATCAATACACGAGGGCTCTGTCGTAAGTTTTCTTGTAGGCGATCCATGCCATGGCTATGTTCTTTTTTCTGCTTTTTACCTCTTCCGGGATATTTTGATCTATGTATAACACGTCAGGCGTTCCTCTTTTTTTCTTTCCGTCGTATTTTCTGTTCCTCGTAAAGTAGTCCACGATTATTAAGGGAGTGGTGCTGTTTCAGTTGTGCTGTTAAGATTTTCCACATAGTTGGTAGACAGGTTACTGGTCTATAGTTGCTTTGGGTCATTCCCTTTCCTTTTCGGTGTTATTTTGTATTAATGCGATTCTTACTTTGGTTATCCATTTATGTATGTCTATTGCGTGGATACATCTGTTCAGGTTTTGCATTAGCCTTTCATGTAGGGTTGTGAATTAAAAAAAAACAGTATGTATGTATTCTATCGTCCCAAGGTGTTTTCCAGTTTGCCATTTTTCTTAGGTTCGTCAGAAGCGTTTCTTCGTTATTTACGCTTTTTGTTCCATTTTCAATTTGCTGAAGCTGTTCTTTCATGTTTTTCAGCCATTCAGCATTTCTGTTGTGGTCTTTTCGTTTTCCTATATTTTGCTCCATAATTTTTTTGTTTCTGTCGAGTCTGGTTGTTATGTTATTGTACTCCCGCCGTTTATGTTTTGATAAAACTGGCTTTCATTGTTTTCAAAGGTCCTGTTTTGTCTGTATTGTTCTTATTTGTAATCTTTCCTCTTTTGCTGCTATTTTTTGTTTTAGTTCTTCATG
Source organism: Sepiola atlantica (assembly GCA_963556195.1). Classification (NCBI taxonomy): domain Eukaryota; kingdom Metazoa; phylum Mollusca; class Cephalopoda; order Sepiida; family Sepiolidae; genus Sepiola; species Sepiola atlantica. The sequence continues at coordinate 43,146,875 of OY744534.1, forward strand.
TTTCTTATGTAGTCTTTCCTTGTAAGTCATATTTCCCGTTTCCCATATTATTATTATTATTATTATTATTATTATTATTATTATTATTATTATTATTATTATTATTATTATTATTATTATTATTAATAATAATAATAATAATAATAATAATAATAATAATAATAATAATAATAATAATAATAATAATAATAACATATTATGCCGGTACTTATGTATCTGAGCACTGTAATTATTTTTTAATATTTATATATACTAGAAGAATAACTGTCCCAGGACAGGTAAATTAAATTCCCCGAACAACAGTTTTATGTTTCCTTACGAAAGTTAAAATCAAAATATGATTCTACTAAACATTATGACTAGAATTCTATTTTTTTAATCAAAATCCATTACATGATTTTGATTATGTCTAAAATTACGCTTAAGAAATCTTAAGAAGAAATTGAAATTCAGGGATTTTTGCTTAATTTGCGTCTAATGACTATGGAATAAATTCAATGTAAATCTGAAATATTTGAAGTACCAAATGTGAGGTTGAGTTTATATTACCCCCCCCGAAACCCCTTTCAATATACTCCAAAGGATCTGAAATTTTGGGAATATTTTAATGTCTAATACCTATATAGGCATCTGAATTTTCACTAAAGATTTCAGGCGACTTTTTGCCCTCGTTGAATGAGACTAAATTTTACTAAATATAGCCCACATTACCTATATATATATATATATATATATATATATATATATATATATATATATATATATATATATATATATATATATATAGTGTGTGTATTGATATATATGTATTTGTATAAAGCTGAGGTTCTCGGCGTTGCTCTCGTGTCACAATGAATTGTGACTTATATCCTAACCTCCTCTCAATAAAGAAAAAAGACATTAATAAAAACATTATTTCATATCGTGCTATTCAAACTCACAATAATGTCAGCAATAATGTTTATTATATATATATATATATATATACGAAAAGATATTGGTCATTTTGTTCCTTCGATCCCGTGATAAGTAGGCTCTATTACAATTTTGAGATGTTTATTTTTTTTTGGTACTGCAATATATATATATATATATATATATATATATATATATATATATATATATATATATATATATATATATATATTAGGTACGTGCAAATTTAATGGCCGCTTGCACTGACCCTCGTTCTTAAAAAGTGTCTTTTCTTAATTTTTTAAAGCAGTTTTCGTTTAACTTTTGATTGTGTTTGAAAGATAAAAGCCTAATGTTATTATATAAAAGGAAACAAATGTATATTTACGTTTGAAAAAAAAAATAGAATTAAAAATGTTGTCAAAAACCCCTATAAACGTTAAAAATTGATCAAAACTGCAATTCGATAAAACACGTTTTAAATTCGTTGGAAAGATAAATATCAATTTTTTGGAACTATTTCAAAGAAAATTATTAAATTTAGTCTTAAGAGAGTGAATTAAAAAAAAATTGACCTTCATTTTTCTACTAAAACTTGCCGAATTATCCAAAATAAAAAATAAAAGATACATCACGAGCACATTTTGTTGTTTTATGTAAGTGTAAACAAAATTTGGCGACCAAATCTGAAAGTATGGAAGCCCTGAACTGCAGTAATATTTATTTTTATTTAAAAAAATTTATATGGAAGTTATGCTTTATAGAAATTGAAAAATGATTAGAACTTAATTTCTTTATTTTTTAAAGTTACGAAAAATATGTCTACATTAAATTGACAAGTATGGAAGACACGAATTTATTTTTTTGAACAGAAGGTTTTTTAATAATTTTCCCTTATTTTTATTTTTATGTACTGGTGCAGATTAGGACCCAAGCTAACTCTGACCCTAAACCTGTTACATGTCTGGAGTTTGGTTTCAGCATTTGCCAATTTTTTTTTTCATGTTAGATATTCTAGCATGCCACTTTTGTTTTGTACTGTTGAATTTTCTTTTTAGGAAGGAAAGTTCTTTTTTTACTTTTGCTAGTTTTGTTAACAAAAGTTTATTAGTTGGAGAAGTAGAGGCAGAAGCATGGATGCAGTTGTTGGTTTAGGTGTTAGTTGTAGTTGAGAGGATACATGCATGGGCTTCAGTTTTGCACACGTTTTTGAAGGCGATTAAATGTAAATTATGCCTTTTCTTGAAAAATACTTTCAATTTACAAATCATAGAACTGGTTATTGGTGGGTAACCATTTCGTCTGTTTTCCACATTAGCCCATTCTTGTATTCTATTCTGTGAAAAATCCTTATCGATAAATTTCTTTACTATGTGCCCAACTAAAACTGGATGAGAATTCTGAACTATAGGATACTGCTCCTGGATATATGATAGCATAGACATCTAAAAATTAAAAGAAAATGTAATAAGAAAGTTAATTAATTAAATTTTTCTGTAATGAAAAAAAAATGAAAATCTTATTTAATTATAATATTTTCGAATTTACAGAATTAAGATTTTAATTATTTTATCTACAAAGATTTATATTTAATGTTATAACTTAAAAAAAAAAAAAACTTTTTTTTAAAACTGAAGAGTGGGGTTAAAATGATTTTATTACAAATGTTTTGCAAAATAATTTATGGAAATGTTTAAAAAGTAATAATGGTGCTTCTTTAAACATATCTGTAAAAAAAAAGCTAAAGAAATTGTTTACCAATGATTTCCTTAGAATTTGAAATAACTTTCTTTCAAATGTTAAAATTATTTTTACGTTAACGTTACGAAATCCTTCAATTTGATCAATTATTTTTATATGATGATTGATTAAAAACTTGAACAATTACATTACTCGATTTATTTTTATAGAATTAATTTAATTTTAAAATACATTAATTCTTTAAAAATAAAACTTAATGGGTATTTCTTTATTTTAAGCTAAAATAGTATTTAATTTTCAGTGTGAAAAAGTAAATAAATATTCATTGAAAAAAAATTAAAACATTAACAAATTATTGTTAACGTTTTACTTTTTTGTTAATAACAATTATTTATAATTAAATAAATAAAATTCAATTTTAAAGAAAATGTCATATTTGAACTATTTATTTATTAATAAATTTAAAACTTTTTAAAGAATATTTATTAATGAAAAAAACAAAGAAAAACTTACGTTTTATCTTTCCAATGAATTGTGAAATTAACATTTTAGCGGGAGGTCTAATTGCGCTTGATTATTACATAGCGTGCCTTCCATAGCCTTGCGAATCGATCGTTAGTAGAAATTATTCAATTTTTTAAATTCTTTTTTTCGTTAACTTACTGAGTCACAAATGTGTAAATGTTTGGTTTATTTTCAAGATTATAAACAAGAAATTCTTGCGCTGATGATGACTCGTTTCTCTATGAAAGGGAAATATAATTACGTCGCATTTTTTATTTTTCCAAAAACTTTAATCATTAAAATCGCATGAAATATTTTTTGCAATTATATTATTTTTTTGGTGAAAATATTGATTAAACAATGCTTTATTCAATAATAATATCGCTAATTCAAAGAATTAATTTTTCTTCGAGTTATAGTGATTTTATTAACACGGTATTTACTGGCCTTTTTCGTAATATATATGAAATATTTTGAAAATTTTTTTTATTTGTTGACATCTACGATACTTTATTTACATAAGTAACATTTAAAAAATTATGCATTTTTTTTATTAATATATAAAAATATAACTTTAGTAAAGGTGTATTTTCTTTTAAAAAAATAATACATTTTCACTAAGATTTAAAATAAAAAATGGTTTCATTATATTCCGTGATTGTTGATTAATAAATATTGAAAATTTCAGTAAAATTGGTTGATTTCCTGAATTTTAGTGTATTTTTAAGTGAAGGGGGGGTCAAAATGTTTTTTCATTTTTGGGAATCGGCCATTGATTTGCACGTACCTAATATATATATATATATATATATATATATATATATATATATAGGTTTTGGTCATTAGAATATAATCACTATATTATATATATATATATATATATATATATATATGTGTGTATTTAGATTTTAGGCCAATAAAAATAAGCTCGATGATACTCGATTACAGGGTACAGAGCCTTTATATGTGTTTTTTAAGTTTACCAAAACATTTCGGTCACGAAATCATTCATCACCACAAAATACTTTTTCCTTTCAAAGTTTATTTATTTATTTATCAGAATTATCAAAATTAAAAAGTTTTTCCCCTACACGTGTTTCTCTAAGAAGCAGGCCCTTGCTTGGCAGATCATCTAATAAAATAATATTCACCCCAGAGTGTTATAGACAGACCCAGCCGTTAGGGAAATATTAAAAAAATTATTTAAAATAGAAACTAGATTTTTGTAAACAATATTTGGTAGTAATACTTTATTTTTAGTATATAAATGATTTTCTCAAAATGATTTCTGCGGAATTAGGATTATTCACTTCGACCTATGTCTACTCCGATAAATAACAACAAGGTAGCTCTCGACATTAAATTAAGTAAAAAACATTTTCCCGGAATGTAAAAAGACGTCCCAGCCGTTGGAAAATTAATTTTATAAAGAATAATTTTAAAATAGAAATTACATTTTTAGAGACAGTATTATGGATAAATATTTTATATCTAGTATTTATGGGATTTTCTTAAAGGGGATTTCTGCAGGATTATTGATCATTTGCCTCGTTGCGTGTTTATACCGAATGGGAGCAAGTCAGCCCTAGAAAAAAGGTTCGTACGACCACATACATTCCTAACGGACGCTTATGCTTTGTTTTTTTCTGATGGAATAGATGCGGAATAACCGTGTCAGTGGCTGTGAATGTTAAATTGTGGATTGTGGTTTGACCATTTTATTTTTGTTTGGGGGGATGACTTCATCGTTGTGCCGCCTGATGAGGAGGTGTATTCTCGCACATTGTTCCTGTTTCTTTTGGACTGCATTGGGACTAATTCCTTGTTGGTTTGCATAGTAGCAACCATAATGCAGAAATCTTATGAGCCACCTTTTAAAGAGCTATTTTTTCTCTTTCCCCTTTGTCTTCTGTTTTCTTCTCAATTAGGGCAACACCACATTGGGTATTGTCAGCTGTTGAAATTCTTGTTCCAGGTACATAATTCCCCTGATGATCTGCCAAGCAAGGACCTGCTTCGTAGAGAAACACGTGTAGGGAAAAACTTTTAATTTTGATACTTCTGATAAATAAATAAATACACTTTGAAAGGAAAAAAAGTCTTTTGTATTGATGAATGATTTCGTGAATGAAATGTTTTGGTAAACTTTCAAAATACATACACACACACACACACACACACACACAAACACACACACACACACACACATATATATATATATATATATATATATATATATATATATATACATACATATATAGTGATTATATTCCAATGACCGAAAACTTCAGTCTTTAATCAAATCATTTATTTTAATTTTAATTTTTCGATGACAGAATTGCTTGTGGTCCTACAATTGTTTCTCAACTAATAAAATTCCGCCATCAACTTCATTTACCCGCAATTCTTCAAAGAGTTAAATGAAAGGCATATATAAAGTGTCACATCAAGCACAGAGTTCGTGGAGAAAAACAAACAAAAACAAATAAACAAACAACTGAAAGGAGATAACACTCACAATGCCCCCCCCCGCTAATAGGATGACAGAACTCCAATTAGACCGCCATTTTGAAATCATCACACAGTAATAGGCGCGACTTACAAGAGGATCTCTTCACTATGACCAGGGAGGATGATAATTGCTCCTCGAGTTCAAGCCTTTACGAAAATGAGTGGTATCAGCAACAACAACAAGTGAATGTTCTGCCACACCTAAATGAAGTGGGTAAGCCACCTGATATCCAGTTGTAAAAATGTCTTAATGGCTAGCTGTCTGAGGGTCCCATCTCAATGACCAGAAAACATTTCTATCTAGACTATGGAGTGACAAGCGAAACGGCGATTCGTTGGCCTTCACGGTGTGTAACCATGCAAAAACAAAGAGTTGGGCCAGACACGCCTGACAAACTCAATACATGGAAAAACAAAGAAAGAGAGAGAGAGAGAGAGAGAGACAGAGAGAGAGACAGAGAGAGAGAGAGAGAGAGAGCCTTGATTTCCAATTTCGCACTACGCATGTACGAGTCTTTTTCGTTCTTCGAAAACTGAATATTCATTTCTCATTGTGGCCAGTACAGTTCAGGGGGGAAAACTTAAAATTGATTCAACGAACGTAACTCTGAATATACTACACTAAAAAGCACTTGAAAACCTTTCTTTTTAAAACATGTTTGTATAAATACAAATATCTTCGTAATTTCTGAGCCTATGAAAATGTTTGTGTCGATTGCGGTACGGGTGCTGTATCTATGCCTAAGAACTGTGTCAAACATATTAAAAAATGTTTAAGTTCTTTAAAAATACGCTTAAGTTTCGTTTTTGTTTTGCGTACTTTGTATAAATGTAAATATCTTCGAAATTACAAGGGCTGAGCTTTTAAAAATGTGTATATTGCTGCTTTAGTCCTAAATATGTGGCAACATTTTATAGCTAAAATATCCCCAAATGTTGAATTTATCCAGTTTTTTTATGTTAATTCTCACCATACCAATATCCAACTTCCTCCGCATGGGAATATTTGATTAAAAAAAAACGGTTGAAATAATATATTAGTATACAGTCAGAAGTAAGACAAAACCGGCATAGGAACGCGTTAACTGAAAATATGGTAGGCTTTTGTAAAATAGAATGAAGTTGATATAGAATGTTATGATTATTTTCTTCTGAAGAATATGGTATACGGTTAAGAACATAGAATAATATAATAAATAGTTAATCGTTAACTTTAGTGTACTCATTAAATTCCCACCAAAGTCAAAATATGACACAAGCTTGTCGAGTAGCCATTTGCAAGAGGTCAAAAGCGTCTGCTCAGTGTTTTTTTTTAGTTGTCAATAATTTGCTCGTGTGAAACTTGATCAATTTTACAAGGCGATATACAACAAAAGTCAGGTAGGAGGAAAGTTGAGGTGGATATGAAGAGACGAGAAAGAGATTCGTGCATTTGGATGAGCATTTTGTTCCGTTTTTTTCTTCGGAAGAAGAGTTCCTCTCGGGTTTTAGACCGTCGTCGACACTTTACTGCGCAACAAAGTACATTTCTGTTGATTACAGAATCAAATGCATTTTTGTTTTCATAAAATAGGAACGGTTGACGCATATATAGAAAGTAAGAATTATTTTATTCCGGAGAATATGGTAGACAGTTAGAAACACGGAATAAGGTAATAAACAGTTAATTGTTAATTTCACTGTATTTATTACATTCTCTACCAAAGTCAAAATGTGACACAAGCTTGTCGAGTAGCCATTTGCAACAGGTCAAAAGCGCCTGTTCAGTGTTTTGGTTTGAGAACATATAATAAATTAATAAACAGTTAATTGTTAACTTCACTGTATTTATTTGATATCCCGCAAATGTCAAAACCGACCTAGTGTCACATTTTAAGTTGAAAGTCCGGTTCTTCCCCCAAAAGGATAATTCTGGGTCAATGCAAAAATAGTCGTAAATGGATCCGTTCGTATTCCCTTTGTGGGAGTACTCCAGGCGATGAGCGATAAACCAATCCGTCATCCCGAAGATGAAGACAATGGAGGGTAAGCACGATTATGTCTTCGAGGTATTGCACTGGTATAACCTAGCTCGCTCAAAGACGAGTCTGTGAGCAACCAGTCAACAATCGTTGACTTACCTCGCTGAGAAAGAGAGAGGGGCAGGGTTTATGAGCACCCTCTTATGCGTACTGTGACACAGTGTCGTTTTACGAGGGTACAGAAAACTCCCCGAGGGGCCACTTTGGGTTGGTGCAAAAATAGCCGAGAACAAACCCGTCGGCATTCCCTTGTAGAAACGTCTCAGGCGACTAGCAATTAACCAACCCCATCACAAAGGAGGAGATAATGCCTGGAATTGTGCACAACTTATGATCGAGCCGAAACATACCCGATCTCGGCAAGCAAGGAGACTAGAGCCACGAAGGCCAGAACCCTAATTACCGCGATGGTGCCAAGGCGAACACCGGCTGGTATTAACACCCGACGCAGGAACAGATACTACACTGTGTTCTTAGACCAAAGTGCCAATTTTATGTCTCTATTTAATGTCTCCCCACAAGAGCAGAATTAGAAAAAAAAGGTCGTTTTTTCTTATGTGGGGGATATCCAGCACCCTTACGAGTACAATCTGGGTGGGACAAATAAATATTTCCCAATCCCACTGACTGAGGACAGAACAGATACTACACTTTGATCACAGTCCGAAGGCCACGAAGTGCCAACTATGGTCAAGAGAGAGAGAGAGAGAGAGAGAGAGAGAGAGAGAGAGAGAGAGAGAGGGGGGGAGAGAGAGAGGGGGAGGAGAGAGAGAGTACGTAGACGGTTTAAATGGTTCTAAACTAGTCGATCAGTCGATCTTGTGGAGGGGTGTTCAGTTACTGCACAACAGACTTATGAACGCAGAGTGCCTCACATAGCTTTTTTTTTGTATATTCTTTTCTTTGTGGCAATGTCTCCTCAAGTAAATTATTCAAAACGATCGCATCGCTCTTGTCTAGTTCTGTAATAGAAAAACAGGTTTAATAATTCTGACAGTTGTGTACGAAATGAATAGTTTCTGTTTTGTGTGGATGGAAGACACGGAGGGAGCTTTTGTTTACCGTGGCAACATATGACAAAGGAAGCGGGAAGAATACGTTCGCGTAATTTACCGCTTGGCTGTCGAAAGTGTTCGTGGGAGAATCGATCAAGAAAGATCTTAATTATATTGAAGACGAGTAAATCATCATCTAAACACAATTTAGATCAATTAAATAATGACGGTTGAAGGGTTGGCAAAGAACTCAACAAAATATACTATACCTATCCGCCTGTCTGTATCTAAGTAGGTAGGTACGTATACATGTGTAGAGACGTATGCCTATCAGAGCTAGTGTCCTACTAATCTATATTATAATAGGCGAAGGTATTTTCATGTTCGTACGTACGTTATCACCTTTCACACTAGTTTATTTAATGAGATCAACCGATTGCCAAAGATGAAATGCAATGAAAGAAGTGATTGAAAATATACTGCTGAATGGCATTAAAGTAAAAAAATGCAAATAGTAGTTTTTAAATATTAACACAGGAGGAAAGAATTCGATTTGGGAACAATTCATTTTAAAATGAGTAAAGTCTGAACTAAGTTCAGACTTGACCTATTTTAAAATGAATTGTTCACAAATCGAATTCTTTCGTCCTGTTTGAACATTTAAAAACTACTATTTGTATTTTATAAAATTAATTCTATTTTAATACACACCTATGTCTTATAATTTTAAATAAATAAAAAAATGAGACATATTTGTTTTATTTATTTAAATTTTACTCGACAATGACAATTGTTTTGCAGAAGAAGAAAGATACAATATTTTTCTGTATATTATTAACATTTAAATACACATATTATTTCAAAAGATATGTTAGAATTAACGATACATGGTAGGTGGCGGTGGTGAAATGACCAACGACGTGGACTGACAACCTCGGTGTGCGACGTTCAAATCCGGTCAGTTCCGTAGCATCACTTTCATTTATGGATACTGACAACCATCACCAGGTCCGCCATATAAGTACCCGATTCTAACGGGGAAAAAAACGAATCGGGGAAACCAATGCCAGCAGCAAAATCAAGCAACCATGGGATTTCTACGGGTCCCGCTAGTCTATATAATAATACGTTAATGAAATTTAATGTTCGTACGTACATTATCACCCTCCACCTTGGGCTGCTCGATCGCCGAAGATGCAATACAAAAAAGTAATTGAAAAAGTTCACCTGAGGTCGCTGTTATCTAACAGCATCAATCCATCCATATCCCATGACGTCAGGGGACGTTGTCGGGAGTCACGCAGATATTTTATCCTCATTAACTTTTCAGTGGGCATGATAGAACCTGGTGGAGTCCATGTCCTCTCCAGGCCACATACTGTACTTGGTATTCCCAAATAGTCACCCATTAAGTACTGGCCAGGTTCAACGTCGCTTAGCTTCGGTGATTTAACGGGAATCGATATATCAACGTAATCATGCCGTATATGTATGCACTTTTTAAATAATATTCCAAGTTGGGATTACAAGCAAAATATTCATTTAGCTATTTAAAAAAATTATTATTATTATTATTATTATTATTATTATTATTATTATTATTATTATTATTATTATTATAACAACAACAACAAAAACGCACTAAACTTAAAACACGATACGGACATATTCTACATAAAAAGAAACGAAGGAGGAAGAAGACTGGTAAGTATAGAAGATTGCGTGGAAGACTAAAAAAAGAGCTGGAGAAATACATAACTCAGAACACGGAAAGGCTAATCACCGCAGCAAGAGACACCGTTCCAACGAGCAACGAGGAGAGCACTAAAACCAGAAACAAAACGACAAGAAAAGAAAAGTGGGGGAAAATAAGTACATGGACTCTTCAGAAGACTGACAAGAGAAGAAATCAACGAAATAACTGGCTATTGCTAAGAAAAGGACACTTGAACAGAGAAACGGAATCTTTACTGATGGCTGCACAGAACAATGCGATTATAACAAACTACATTAACGCTAAAATAGATAAAACCCAGGAAAACAGTAAATGCAGACTGTGTGGACAAAGAGATGAGACAGTAAATCATATAATTAGTGAATGCAGCAAAATCGCGCAAAAAGAATACAAGAACAGATATGACTGCGTGGGAAAAGCAGTTCACTAGGAACTGTGCAAACGATTGAATTTCGAATACGCAGACAAATGGTATAAACATAAACCAGAAACAGTACTGGAAAACAAAAACACAAAATCCTCTGGAATATGGATACAACAAACAGACAAATTCATGCAAGCAAGGAGACCGGATGTTATAATAAGAAAGGAAAAATCTTGCAAAATCGTAGAGTTAGCCGTTCCAGCAGTCCACAGAAGCAAATACACGGAACTAGCCAGAGAACTGAAAGGAATATGGAGCATGAAGAAAATCAGTATAATACAAATAATCGTAGGAGCACTAGGAACAGCCCAAAAAACCTGAAGAAAAGACTGGGAGAAATTGGAATCAAAGGGACCATCGAAACTATACAAAGGACGGCAATGATCAAAACAGCTGCAATCTTAAGGAAAATCCTTGAATGTGTAAACCAACCCGCATAAGCTACAAAGGGTAAGCAGTCACATCAAATTTACAACAGGAAGAAAACAAAACGACATGAAGAACACCACATATCAAACCAAGGAACAGAAACTGCAAGAAACATCACATCATAAGCTCCCCCCAAATAAATTACACCGACCTTAGCTGACACCACACAAAAATGAACCAAATGAACAGAAATTGCAAGAAACACCATAAGCCCCCCCCTACACCCCCCAAAAAATGGTGCCGGCCTAGGCTGACACTACACAAGATATTTGTATAGGGTCAAGGAAAATGAGAAGACCAAGGAGGGATAGCACAAACTAGACCTTCACTGGAATAGTGCGAAGAATGCTGGGACCCTGGGGAGGCTTATTACCACCCAAATTCCAGAGAAGATCAATGGTCCTTACCAGCGAGAAATCAATGGTAAACGGCTGTTGCGATACCGCAACATTATTTGCGGAGGTTATTGAAAAGGGGTAAGTAATACTGGAAATCAGACTTCAGAGAACACCACCGGTTGTTGTCGCTAAGCAATCACTAACGATAAACTGTGTAATAACTCCGAGTAAGTAGCAATAATAGCAATGATAATAACACTAATAATACGCAAAGGCAATTTTTTATCACATCATTTTTAAAAGATAAGATCGCCCAATCGCCGAAGATATATTGAAAAGATTTTTTTTTAATTTCCATCTGTTGTCGCTGTTGTGTAGAACATGGAACTCGAACTAAAATACACTTGCTTGGTCTTCGGGCTAAAATCAAGTGTAATATATGTATAGTCTACAGATGGGACAATATTGGTTTTCGAAAAAGAAAAAGCAAATTAGAAGAAAAAGACATTAGTAACCACGAAAATGATTTAAATTAGAAGAAGAAAAGTAGGAAATAAATAAAAAAAGAAGAGGAAAGAAGGGAAATAATAAAAGAAATGGGTGAAAAAGCAGAAAGGATGAATGTGTAGCAGTGACAAAAGGTTTGTATCTATTTCTTTTAACAGAGTTATTATATTGAGGTGACTTGGTCATTTGTTGACCAATCAGGCGATCCCGCGTAGTAATTATCTAATGAACTATTTACGGCTTTATGTTGACAGCAAGAACGGTCAGACAGCAACAAGACAACACCTTTAAATCTCTCTTAGCCTATCTCCGGTAACGACAGTTATGCAGAAACCTGCAAGAAGAAAATACTCTACCATATTTACCACATTTCCGTCGCTCGTAAGCGAATATGGACAAAGGACTTCTATAATACAATGTCGCCCACGTAGCTTACACATACGAAGCATGTCTAAAATGTATCCGACATTAGGCCAGAAAAATATTTCAAATACGTGACGGGGTTGGGATCCTAATCCCATTCAAAGTAGCCCACCGATCCATCCACTGCTGAAAACAACTCTGGAAGTCTTCTTTTAGAATGGTGTTCATCGCCGCCGTTGTGTTGGATTCAGCAGGTGTTTATATAAGATACGATGTGTAACACAAGTGGTTAAACCGATTCAAAAATGGCCGCACATCAGCGGAGAGTGATCAGTGTTCTGGCAGGCCCGGAGTACAGCTGTTATTTTAAGGATGCGAAAAAATGGATGATGCGGAACGCGACGGCGGAGATGAACACCATTCCAAAAGAAGAGTTCCAGAGGTGTTTCCGGAAATGGATAGATCGGTGGGCTAAGTGTGTGCAAGCACATGAGGCCTATTATTAAGGAGATTAAGGTCCTAACCCCGACACGTATTTGAAATATTTTTTCTGGCCTAGGGTCGGATAGGTTTTAGACAGGCCTCGTATATTCTCAGAAAATCATACACACCCTTTTCTTACAGAGTAATTAGTTTTTCATCATTTTTATAGAAGTAAAATTTACATTTAAGCACATGCCCTTTCAACTAATATATATATATACACATATATATATACACATATAAATACATATATATATACATATATATATATAAACATATATATATATATATATATATATATATGCATATATATACATATATATATACATATATATACACATATATATACATACATATATATACATATATATACATATATATATATACCCACATATATATAAATACATATATATAAATACATATATATATATACATATATATACATACATATATATACATATATATACACATATATACATATATATACATATATATATGCATATATATATACATATATATACATATATATACACATAAATACATATATATACACATATATATAATATATCTACATATATATACATATTTATATACATATATATATAAACATATATATATACATACACACATATATATATATATATATATATATATATATATATATATAATGTTACACAGACATAAATAGACTCTAATTCACTTTCCTTCGTGGTGGTTGTTAGGTTGACCGCATGGTTCTAAGAGTTCGGACAGAAGTTAAAACGTTGACTTTGGTCTGAGGTTTAAATCGCGTTAAGAGCAAAACAATCATCTTCAATCTTCAGAAAAAAGAATTAAAACACGTGCATACAGATGAGAATTGTAAACACTATATAATAATATTGTTTATAGCTTTTTTAGCGCGGACCCTTATAAAGACTTTTAATTAGGCTGTAATTTACAAGTGTAATACACACACACACACACACACACACACACACACACACACACACACACACACACACACACACACACACATATATATATATATATATATATATATATATATATATATATATATATATATATATATAATTGTAATAATCCAGGTCAAAAATATCCACAGGGTGGTAATCAAGAGAATTTTAACCGGGTTTATAAAAAGTGCTCAATATCAAAATAAAGCTTTGTCTGCGACCATGACATGTCGATGTTATCGATCAACAGTTACTATAAACTGAGATCTCATCAGGCAGAGTTAGAATCCGATCTGATTCTAACTCTCCCTGATGAGATCTCAGTTTATAGTAACTGTTGATCGATAACATCGATATGCCAGTGTCGCAGATTTTGTACATGTCTGTGTAAATAAATTATCATATATATATATATATATATATATATATATATATATATAGAGAGAGAGAGAGAGAGAGAGAGATATGTTTCTGTTCAGTTAATACATCTTATTTCCTTATTTCCTAACAACCCTATTAATATTTGTTTATAGAGTGAGTTTTGTAATTCGCACCAAGATGTATCTTCTGAATGAAGGAGATAAGAAAGGAAGAAACAAACAGAAGAAAGAAAATGAAATGAAGGAAGGGTGAGAAAAGAGAAAGAAAAAAGATAGGCAGGAAGAACATAAAGAAGGAATGAAATAAGAAAGGGGGTGGGGACAAGTTTTAATAAGAGAAAGAATGAAATGAATAAGGAGAGAAAAACGAAAGGAAAGAAGAAATAATTTAAATAAAGAAGGAATACAATAAAAAATAAGAAAAAAAGAAAATAAAAAAGAAAAGGAGTATAGAAAATAATAATAATAATAATAATAATAATAATAATAATAATAATAATAATAATAATAATAATAATTGTTTTTGTTTTTTTTTAATTAAAAATTTTTTTTTTTTAATTTTTTAAAATTTTTTTTTAAAATTTTTTTTTTAAATTTTATTTTTTATTTTTTTATTTTTTGTGTGTGTGGTAGTGCACAATATCACTCATTAAAATGAATGAGACAATCACTATCCCTGTGACAGGACCACAGGCAGAATAAGCCTGGGCCTGGTGTGGCCACACACACCAAAAATATGAATAATGCACAATAATATTAATACAAGCCGTGGGATTCAGGAGAAAGACCTGAGTGTCATGATGGGCAGGTGCTCCCTCGTTAGCCAACATGGGGGACCCGGTTCGCATCCTGCGAATGTTGGCCCTTTTCATTTCAGAAACAAGACAACGGACAAGAACCAGGTAAGTAACCTCTCTGATTCCAGGTACGACAAGGACACAGACCAAAGACAGGAAAACCAGAGCGAAAACAGCAAACTGAAAGGATATAGAAAGAAATGGACCACGAAAGAGAACGGACTGGTGATGGAGTGCTATTATAAAAGCCGCTACCCTACAGGAAGAGGCTACCGAAAACGAATGAAACATCTCTGGGACATTGCTAGTGACTACCATACAACAGAACAAAGAATAGCAGATCAAGCAAGACAGATCCTCAAGCGAGGATGGTTCTCGGAGATGGAACTGACGGAAATCAGACAGAAGGTTAATGGCGAGACGGAGCAAGAAACACCACCGAAGGAGAAACTACAGGAAGAGGACGGGCAAAACATACACACTGAAACTGAGGAGATTGAAGACTACGGAATCACAGAACCAGATGAGATAGAAAACTGCGGAACCACAGAACCTGCTGAGATAGAACTCAACGAGAAAGAAGCAAGTGAAGTGGTGAACATTAGACGATACATGTTAGAAAACAAAACAAAACTCCCATCTCTCAGGAATGAAGAAGCGAAGAAGTTAAAAGCAGAAACAGAAAGAGTAAACAGACTCCTCACACACATCCCAACAGAAACTATTACAGACCTAAACAACCTGATATATGCAGGGGCAAAATCGGTAAGTATGAAAGTAAGAAACGAAGAGAATGGACAAAAGAGAGGACCGACGAAACCTGGATGGGAAATCAGACTGGAAACCCAGATCACCAAACTGCGGAAAGAAGCTAAAACCGTAAACAGAAGGAAGGAGGACATGAAACGATTAAGAAGCAAAAATCAGAAACGCTAGGACAAACTAAATGAGAAACATGAAGAAATAAAACAAACGATAGCAGCAATAGAAGGAAGACTGAGACGATACAGGTACAAATCAGAACAGAGCAAACAGAACATGACCTTTGAAAACAATGAAAGCCAGTTTTACAAAAACGTAAATGGAGAAAAAACAACAAAAGAGCAACCGAACCAAACAGAAACAAAACAATTCTGGAGCAAGATATGGGAAGGACCGAAAAAGCTGGAAGAGCGCGGACAGCTCTGTGACCGTGGGGAGGCTTGTTGCCACCCGGGCCCCAGAGGAGACCAATGGCCCTTATCACCGTGAAATCGGTGGTAGGTGGCTGTTGCGATACCGCAAGGTCATCAGCGGTGATGAACGAAAAGAGGTGGAGCATACTGGAAGTCTGAGGAGACTTGTTGTCACTCAGACTCCAGGGAATACCACAGGTTGTTGGCAGTGGGTGATCACTGACGATGACCAGTGTGATAACTCCTAGTGAGTAAATAATAATAATATGAACACTTACACCACTTCAATATCCACACACACACACTTGTTCAAAAGGAAGTGTACTGGAGAATTGAAGAGACTCTTTGTCATTCTCGCTCTAGTAAATATCATCAGACTATCTACTTTTTGATTGAATCCAATAAAATAATTTAAAAAAAAACATGAAAATTATATACACATACTCACATCTGCAGTAAAGTAGTCTCGGGCGTTGGGGAGACTTGTTTTCACTCTTGGTGTTTGTAAGTACGACAAGCCAGTCTTTTGTTGGTGTGGGAACAACACTAACATCATGAAACACCACTCCAATTTTACGCACACACACTTATGTCCTTACTGATATGTGTGCTGAGGCGCGAGAGAGACTTGTTGTCAATCGTGTTATGGTCATACCAAAAGCCAGTTTTTTTGCTGGTGTGAAAAACTAAAAGAATAATGAATGAAAAGAAAATGAAAATTGGGTTGGGAAAAGAAGAAGAAAATAAGACACCGGAAGTAATTAACAAAAATTAATTCCGGGAAATATAATGATACGAAACGAAATATATAGAAATAAGAAAATTGAGTTTATTGAAAAAATAAAAATGAAAGAACGAAATAGACTAACAATTATGATACGATTACAAAATACTAATTTGAAAAACAAAAACGAAAAGAAGGAAGAATTAAAGACGTTTGAAAAGCTATAGACGTATAGAAGGAAAACATTTATTCGTAATTTGGTTTGCTCACGTGCCTGTTTTTCGCAATAGCAACTGTTTTATGGGTTATTCAATTTTCGAAACACTATGTATATATATCATATATATTATATATATTATATAAATATATTATATATATTATATAAATGTATTACATATATTATATAAATATTATATATATATTATATAAATATATTATATATATTATATAAATATATTACATATATTATATAAATATATCATATAAATATATCATATATATATTATATAAATATATTATATATATCATATAAATATATTATATATATTATATAAATATATCATATATATCATATAAATATATTATATATATTATATATATTATATAAATATATTATATATATTATATAAATATGTTATATATATTATATATATGATATAGGTACCGTGTATATAGTGTATATATTACAATATATATTGTATATATAATATGCATATATATATATATATATATATGTAAAAATAAAAATGGAATAAAGAATAAGCAATTCAACAACTAACAAAAATAAACTCAAAAACTCATCTTGTAAAGTTCCACCGAGATATTTCGGCCGTAGATACGACCATTTTCGATCAGTTAATAAACTTTATTTCAAAACGGAAAAGTTTTCAAATTTATACAGAGAATGCGATTGGAAGAAAATGTCACGTGCAAAGAACAACAAAACGAGGAGAAAAAGGAATGCGAGGAATGTTATGAAAAGAGAGAGAAAAAGAAGATGAAGAAGAGGAAGAAGAAGAAAGGGATACCAATCAACCAGTATCTTTAGAACGTCAGTTGAAGAAGACGAAACGAAGAAGAAGAGAAAGCGAGAGCAAACGTGAGGAAGGGTAAATCGACATGTTGTTGTCGAAAACTATAAAGAAGAGAAAAAAAAAAAAAGAGAGAGAAAAAATCAGTGCTTAGATATCGCCTGCTGATTGAATTCGGGCTGAGAGCGTCAAAAGTCTACAGGATTAGTAGTAATTGGGGCAGTTAACGTCGAGGGACGAAACAAGGGAAGAGGAGGAGGCAGGGGAGGAGGGGACGGGGGAAGAAGAGAGAAATTTGAAAACTTTTCCGTTTTGAAATAAAGTTTATTAACTGATCGAAAATGGTCGTATCTACGGCCGAAATATCTCGGTGGAACTTTACAAGATGAGTTTTTGAGTTTATTTTTGTTAGTTGTTGAATTGCTTATTCTTTATTCCATTTTTATTTTTACATATTGTCTGAAACATTGTTTCTTTTTTCCCATATATATATATATATATATATATATATATATATATATATATATATATATATATATATATATATATGTGTGTGTGTGTGTGTGTATTGCATATATATTATATATATATGTGTATATATTGCATATATATATTATATATATATATATATGTATTTGAAAAGCATATTTTAAAAACCATAATATGGAATAAAATAATTGACCTAATTGTTCGGAATAATCTAAACGGATAATATATCATTAAATAGATTCTTATATAGTTAAGAAGTGGTAACTTCGATGGTATCTTTCGAATTTTTGAATTCTGAAAAAAGGGAGACAAGAGGTTTGCCCCTTACATCTGCTTTTGGTTCGCAGAGCCTATGAGGTAAGTCGTAGGCAAAATATTGGGGATTCTTGCACGCAACATCGAAAAAGAAATAATATAACTTTAGTTTCCTAGCCCGATGTATTGAATTAATGCTCCCAATTGAAATTTCGTAAATTATATAATCAGTTATTTACAGGTTGATTTAAGTATTTTTTATAAATAAACTGTAATTATCCTGTAGCCGGGTTTAAATATTAATCTCTCAAAAAAGATTTGCGGTCAAGTGGTGTGCGTATTTCTCTTTACTCTGCTTTTAATTACAATATGGTTACCTGTCCGAGGTTGTGATTTCAAAGACGCTGAAGATGAAAGGGCATATGTTTTGTTTTTCGGACTTTTACTTTTGTCACATTGACATGTATAACTTTTTGAATTGAGAACTTTCGTGTCTTTTTGATGAGTTCAGACAGGAAAAATCCGATATTGACATACAAACTGCTGAACGAAACAACCGTAAAATTGTACCAAAAGTAATTATTTTGAGAACATGTTTCGTCAGATAAATAAAACTGTCGTCTTTGGAATGTAACACAATCTTGTTTATTTATATATTCTCTGTTGTTTCAAGTTGGCAATCATCGAGCTTTCAACTGGAACGGGTTGGTATGCATAAAGAATAGAAGGTATATGCTAAAACATATTTTAGCACTCCTATTATATATATATATATATATATATATATATATATATATATATATATATATATATATATATATATATATAAATATATAAGAGATTGATGTAGTTTGATTGACGCATTGTTTAATGTGTATACAATGGCCAATTAATTAGAAGTCAATACAATGCGGATATGTAACGGATAGACACAAATTGAAGCAAATTAAGAAATATAATGGTGGAATGAGTTAAACAGTATCTACCTTTTTATTAATACAATATATATTTATATATATGTATACATATATATATATATATATATATATATATATACACATATATTGCTTATATTATATAATCAGTATACTTATGTCAGGGTGGTCTGATGGAAGTTCCGTATCATGATATTTCGGGTAAAATATCCCTTCGTCAGATGTGCGTTAAACCTTAATTCAAATGTTCAATGAAGGTCGCTGCCAATAGAGTTATTTAACAGAAATTGAAATGGAGATGAAATGAAATTTAAAAGTTTTTATTATTATTATTATTATTACATTTTGCTTTAAATCTATTGTTCATCTTTAATTCTATGTGCCAGTGTTAGTATTAATATTTTTATTTTTATCATATATATTCATAAATTTTGTTTAATTTATTATTAAGTTTAATTTCATTTTTTTTCAAAAATTAATTTTCGTCCGCCATGCGGTAAATTTATTTAATTACATTTTTATCTCCTAGAAAGAGAGGCAACTCTTTCTATCCTGTGTGTTTTATTTTAATGTGCATCATTTATTAATTAGTTATACTTTATCTTAAATCTTAATTATTTCTTTGACGGTATAAATGATATTTTGTTGTTTAAGTATTTCATTAATTATACAATTATTATTTATTTATTTATTAAGAAGGTTCCTAAATTGCGTTAGTGTTCGGCAGAAAATTGCAATGTTTTTGTTTTTTCATTAAATTTGCCCCAGATCTATTGTTCGATTTTAAATCTGGGTCAGTGTTAATATTGATATTTTTGATTTGATTTTTTGTTCATTATGTATGTTTATAAGTTAAAATTTTTTTTTTTGAATTTACTTGAATTTAATTTCACTTGCTCACGCGTTCGATCTAGATAATTACATTTTTTCTAAATCGGAAGGGGGGGAGTAACTCTTGCTAGGTAAGATATGTTTAATTGTAATGTGCATGAAGGCAAAAGTCTTATACTCATTTGTTAATTAGTTACATTTTTAATGTTTAGTATTTTTTATATAGGGTGGGCAAAAATAAGGGTCCTATTTTTAAAAATTCATAACTTTTTTATTTATTGATTTTTTTATTGATTTTTTTAGAATAAGTAAAGGACCCCTTCCGAAGCAAGCATGAGCCGTATTAGCCCTAAGGAACGTACCCTCATTTAGAAAACATTATTTTTACTTAAAAAACTCAAAACAGTGTAAAAAACAATACTTTAGTTTTTGTAAGTTTTAAGAAGTGTTTTTCTGCTAAAATTTTTTTTTGTTTGTTTCAAAAAATCTCGGAAGGGTCAGTCTACACACACATAAAGTTTGGTGAGTTTAACTTTTATTTTGTGGAAGTTATTCAAATTCAAGTTATTCAAATTTAAAGATAGGACCCTTATTTTGGCCCACCCTGTATATATATTGTATTAATAAAAAGGTGGATACTCTTAATTCATTCCACAATTATTTGTCTTAATTTGCTTCAATTTGTGTCTCTCCGTTACACCTCCGCATTGTTGCCTTCTAATATATATAGTAAGTTATTAAAATATATTAATGTCAATTAAGCTACACAGAAGCTTCCGCGTTTCACCCCTGTAGGGAATCCTTATGCTAAAATGCTGTTGAAGTAAATACTGAAAATTGATACATAAAATATTATATCTCCTTATAACATTTTATGTGGATACATGAAATAATATATATATATATATATATATATATATATATATATATATATATATTTATATATATATATATATATATATATATATATATATATATATATATATATATAAACATGAAAATCAACTCCAAATATAAAATAAAATTGATGTGTAAATCACGTAGAGGCGAGAAACACGTGCACATATACAAGGATATACGAGAAGTGGTCACACAATTCTATCAATATAAAAAATATATGTATGTATAAAATACAAGTACAATATTTGAAAATATTTGTTGCGTTTTCAGATATTGTACTTGTATTTTATTTCTTAAAATCAATCATCCCGAGGAAGTCTTGAGATAAAGACAAAACTTTGATGATAATTTTGGATTCTCTTTTGTTCGTTTACCATCATGTTGTAATATTATTTCCATATTTTCATCACACACACACACCCACACACACACATATATATATATATATATATATATATATATATATATATATATATATATATATATAAAATGAGCAAGTCACCATTTATTCTCTTAGCTATATATTTCTCTCAATTCATCCCACCCTTTTTATTAAACCACCCTCTAATATTTGAAGGTCTCTGTCAACATTGAGAGAAAGAGTGACCGCCTTTAATTTACGTGCGCATGTCTGTAGACATCACAAACACGCATGTAAATTACATTGCAAAATAAATCTGTCTTTTTTCTATATAAGAATAACAAAGAATAATAATACTTCTTCATAATACTACTACTAATAATAATAATAATAAGTGTATGTACTTGTGTGCATATATATATATATATATATATATATATATATATATATATATATATATATATATAAAGAAAGTTGGGGGAGTAGAAGTGGATTAACCGAGCTTAATCATAATTAAAATCGATGATAGTTCTGTAGGTTGTAGTCGAGAGACAAAGATAAGGACTGATCAAGGGAGTCTACTAATAGCAACAATCGATTTGCAAATTGAAAAAAAAAACAAAGGAAAAGAAATGGAACTAAATTATAATTGGGATATCGTCTGCAATTTCAAGAAGCAGTCATTACGACTCAAAGAGATTTTTCCCCCTCCTTCGACCACTTAATCTCCTTAATATAGTTAATGTTTTAAATTAACGATAATAAGAACATTTTCTCTGAAAAAAAAAACTCCAGGAATCTAATTCAATTCCTTTACGAAACTGGTTTGGTGAAGCGATTTACATGAAAGACTGTAATCAGCGTCGATTACTGACTCAGCACATATTGAAGAAAAGAAAACTCCCACGACGGAAGAAAACTCCGGAAGAAGACCAAAACTTTTAGACAAGGACCGTCGGACTCATACACGAATTGTTAGTAAAAATTCACAAAAGTCCAGCCTCCAAAATTGTTATATTGCGCCTTACCGATGGGTGTATAAATCGTTTATACCCAAGGTCACCGCTATCGCCGTGGTCGCTGCCATAATTACCATCGTCGCGGGGAACCCCGCCGCCTTTTTGATTTCTGACACAATAAATGATACCGCCATTAATTATAACAAAGGTTTATTCCAAAAGAGCATAGCATAAACTTGCATGTGTGTGTGTGTGTGTATGCGTGTGTGAGTTAGAGAGAGAGAGAGAGGGAGGAGAGAGAGAGAAAGAGAGAGAGAGAGAGTTATAGGGAGAGAATGAGGGAGGGGGATAGATGCTGATAAATAGATTTTTCTACGTCGATCGCTTCACGCGTTCTGCCCTAATTTGGGCAACATAAGCAGAAACACGTCTTCTCTCGTTAAAGTTTTGCCGCCTAAGAGCGACTGTGAGGGTTCCCACCGAAAGTCATGTGACACTTTCAAGTTCCACTGGAAGTGATCTCCGACTCCCAAAATCTGCTGAAAACGTGGACCCCATTATTTAACAAGATGACTGAACAGCTTAATGACCACCAGAGAACCCAGTTTCCACATAAACTGTTCGCTAGGAGCCTAAAAAAGCTGGATTCAACAAGAGGCCTGTAACTCAGAAAATAACTAACTTAAAAAACAAACATTGAAAAGCATTTAGAATGGAGTAAACCCTTACACAACTGATCCTAAGAACAATGGAATAATGTTATTTCTTTCGGACGAGTCATTTTTTTACTTTATTTCCTACCACCGGCCGTGTATACACGTGAAAAGTGTCACACAAAACATTTTATACATATTACCTTATTTTAAGTGTGGCGGGTGTGATGGGCCAGAACCGGGACTGAGTGGTGGAAATATAGAATTACCTTATCTCTGCCATAAAGGAGCCCGTCTTTGCCTAGCGCGTAAAACCTTGATATAAGAGAGAACAAGTACACGTTGGAACGAGAGTACTTGTACGAATCGACTACGTGTGACCGGCGTGCTTTGCTATCCATAAAACACGGGCGTAATTACAGTCGGCAGAGGCATTTTAGCACTCGAAGGGCTAAAATCATTGAACGATAAAAATCACTATTGAAGACGGGTTTTGATCGGAGAAAAGTAGACCACGTGACAAAATTCCAGTGGCGAGCACGTTTCCGCGATCAGTATGGAAAACGGTGCTGTTGGAGAAAGGTCTACTACGTCATAAAGATCTAGTGGCAAACACGTTGCTGCATTGAATACGGTTCTTTTTTTTAATTCCTTCAAACTATTAAACTTGGTCGAGGATCTTTGATGATATGGGGGCTATATATTGGAAACACGATTGTCTAATTATTTCTCTTCATGGCAGAATTGAATTGGAACAAATACATTGAAGACGTTGCCAAGGCTGCCGCAAAGAAGGTGGGCTCCCTCTACCGTGCCAGTAACCTCCGCACACCTGACATTATCCTGTATCCCCACAAAGCCACCATCCGCCCATGTATGGAGTATTGTTGCCACATCTGGGCTGGTGCATCATCTACTAGTCTCCCCCTCCTTGACAAGGTACAAAAAAGAGTCGCCAACCTAATAGGTCCCTCACTGTCAACCAAGCTCCAGTCCCTGTCCCATCGCCGTAATGTAGCATCCTTGTACTTGTTTTACAAATACTTCAATGGATTATGCTCCGATAAATTGGCTACTCTGGTGCCCCCTCGACGTAAATTCACTAGACCAACTCGACAATCAACTAAATCCCATCCATTCACTGTCTACAGTGGCGGCCTGCCTTGTTTGGAGTGAACTATGTTTAAAAAAGAAATCGTTAATACTATTTAAGTAGTTTATCTGATCAAATTTATCCTATGGTTGCGGAACTCTTTCAGTGGGGGAAACACAATCATTCAAGATGATAATGCTCCAATTCACACAGATAAATTTGTTACTGAATGGCACTAGGAATACTCTAGTGAAGTTGAACATCTTATCTGGCCACTTCAGTCCCCAGATCGCAATATTATTAAACATTTTATGGTGCATTTTAGAAACACAAGTAAAGAGTTGATATATCATCCACCATTATAACTGCAAGAACTGAAGATTATTCTCGCTGATGAATAGACAGAAATTTCTTGGGAAACAATTCAAACTTTGTACGGGTTCATCCCTCATAGAATTCAAGCTGTAATTACTGGCAAAGGCGGGTCTACCCCATATTAAATGTGTACGTGAATATGTATGTCTGTGTGTGTGTATATGTATGTCTATGTGTGTGTATATGTATGTCTGTGTGTGTGTATATGTGAGTAAATTAAAAAATAATAAGAAACGTGCAAAAAATAAACAAATAAATAAAATAACGATTTCAAAAAGTTGGTTTAAAAAACATTTAATTCATTCACGTCATGTCGAAGAAACATTTCTGTTTTCATTTCTTTCATGTTTAATTTTTCTTTGTTTGAAATGAAAATTTTTTTTTTTACGTAAAACAATTAAAAAAAAAAATGATGGAACGTTTTCATTTTCTTTTTCAAACCACAGACGCCATTTGCATTGGCATTGAAATAGTTTAATTGGTTTTTAGTTTTTAGTTCCTCATACACTGTTCGATTCGCGGTTTATTCTGTGCTGAGTTCAATAAGGAGGAAGAAAGAAACAACAAAGAAAAAGATGGAAATGATTTTCTTTTTTCTTTTTTTTTTTTTTTAAATATTTACGACGATCTCGGCGTAAGGGTGGGTGTATATATATATGAAGATAGAGAAAACTGTAGTAATGAAGAAGAAAATGTAAAAGAAGGACAAGTCGGAGCAGATAGAAGGAGGAGGAGGAGGAGGAGGAGGAGAGGAATGAGAAGAAGGTGGTGGAGGAAGGAAGAGGAGGAGAAAGAGAAGAAGGGCAAGTAAAATAAGGTAGAAGGAGGAGGTGAATAAGGAGGTGGAGAACAATGAGAAGGTGGAAGAGAATAGGGAGGAAAAGTAAGAGAGGAAGAATATGAAGGGGGAGGAGGAAAAGGAAAGGAATGGAAGAAGTGTGACAAATCTACTGTTGGGGTGAAAGAATTACAATTGTATTACATCCGCCAGCGAAGTTATGCATTCAGTCGAATTTGTAACTGTTTGTTATTTATTTGTGTAGAGGCTAACGTTCACACCGCTTGACCAATTGTCACCAAACTTCGATTTAATTTTTGGATATCTAGATGAAATGTCAAGGTCAGAGAAAAAGTAAGTCACACATTTGGCGATCACTTTGGTTCTGTTAATCGTTGAGACTCGCTAGTGGGCCCATATTGTAGTCAATGAACCTCCACATCTTATATGACCTTGACCTTTGGCCTTGAAAAGTTCTGTCAATTTTGACAGGATTTCAACTTACGTTTGCAGGAGGAGGTACGCAGTTTCATGACTAATTATGTTCTGTTTAATCTACTACTACTACTACTACTACTACTACTACTACTACTACTACTAATAATAATAATATTCATAATATTCATAATATTCATAATAATAATTATACTTACGAAGAAATAAATGAAAAAAATAATTACCAGATGACCTGATGGAAATCTATAGAAAATATCTTAACCAAAAAGAACCCGTCTTCTTACCACAACTGCAAAAACTTCCTCAGATCGCTTGCGTTTTGAATTCTCATTCCGAAAAGAAAAGATTAAAAAATGTAAATTCGTCAGAATCAGCATAGTACGACCTTTTTACCGTCTCGATTCTGTCTAAAATAAGGTATTTACAGAAGGGCCCACGTGAAGGTTGCCAACAGTGAATGCGGTGCTATGGAACCGACAGGATCCGAACTAGGCACACCCAGGTCGTCAGTCCACGTCCATATCCACTTCATCACAGCCACCTTCCATATCTTCATTAACAACAGTATTTCGGAACGCCAGTAAATACGACGTGTGTCTGAAAAGTAACGAGACTAGTGTCAAAAACAATTTATTCCAATTCCAACAGCATGGGCACTCCTGAAAAGCACCCCCTAATCGAATCTAATGAACTTTCCCAACCTTCTCTGTCGAGCTTCTATGTACGGATGGAAAAATTTCATTTACGATGCTGGCAGCCTCATCGTTACAGTCGTCTAGAGGGTATCCCCGCCTTCAAAACGGGTCTTCTTTGTTGGCCCCCTTAATTTAAGAAAATAAAAAACTCACGCGGAGCAAGATCAGTTAAATAGGGGGGTTGTTCCAGTACGGTCAGGTTAATTGTTTATTCCTCAGTGTTCATGTTTGAACGACATGGAAAGAGGAAGTGTAAACAAAGACATATAAGAAATAAGTTTATGATTGTGAAGATTACAGTTATACACTACAAGATATCAGGTTAGATGACGACACAATTCGCACACACTTCTTTCACCCATTCCTCACATAATGTACACCACCCTCAGTCCTCTTACTTTTCAGACCAACCTCTTATGTAAACAAACTGACTTTTTTTTTTACTAATAGGTCGCCACTTATCAAGGCCCGGGAGTCACTAGAGGATTAGGGTTGAAAATTTACGAGCTCATATTATTTTCTTAGGCCGTCTTCGTTTCCCTATTCTGGTAAATATACAGAATAGTTAACACTCGAGAACTCGCAAAAATACCCAATAACAACAACACATAATTTATATAGAACAAATTAGAATGAAATTCTCTACTGAACTCAGGAGTCAGGTATTTTCTGGAGCGATAGAATGATTCAACCAGTTTCCCCAGCAATTTTAGAAACAGATTAGATAAAAGTCTTCCATTTTATATCTAGGTTGGCAATTATTCTCAAAATCAGACCCATTCATTTCTTTTATCAATGCACCCCACTATATAACGACATAATTGCACACGGAGACAATATTCATATAGCCATAGATTCAAACATCAAATAGTATAGTAAAATTAACAGCAGAGAAATCGAAAACAAACAAAATATACAAATAACTTTTACCAAACGCAAGAAAATGTTATTTTCTACCGACCTATATACTTTTAAAGTGTGGAAACTCGTTGTAAGATTTATCTCTGAATTTTTTATCATCACTTTCACTTAGCCAAACACGAGTAAATCAAAATGTCGGTCGCGAATTTCAGGCTTAAAAGATCGTAAAAAACAGGCTTACGCTACCACTAACCCTAAGTCTGAGAGGGGATGCCAGTCGGACTTAGTGTTAGTGGTGAGGTTAGTTATTTTTAAAAAATAATTTTTTAAAAGTGAAACACTAACAATACATGAATCGGCCATATT
Organism: Sepiola atlantica; assembly: GCA_963556195.1. NCBI lineage: Eukaryota > Metazoa > Mollusca > Cephalopoda > Sepiida > Sepiolidae > Sepiola > Sepiola atlantica. The sequence goes on from OY744534.1 coordinate 43,174,871, forward strand.
GGAGTTTTACGACTGATTTTTAAGGCAGATATCGACGAAATCTCATATTTAAATTAAAAAGAAAAACAGTTTCAGAACTTTAAAACTATGCAGATCAGTAAAAAGTATTTTTTTTGCGTTTAGTGAAAGTTATTTGTTGTATGTTTTGTTTGTTTTCGATTTATCGGTTGTTAACTATACTGCATGAATGTCAATGAGGGATGTACAATACATAGTAAGAATGGACGTGTCAGAAAACATTAAAACATTAAAACATTTTGAATTTCTGTGTAAACGTTTCTTTCAGAATAGCCATCAATATATATTATGACAATGCGGTTTCTATGCCCCCCCCCCCGCCGAAATACGGTTTTAGAATTATTTATTTGACTAATCGGTGGTGTTGAGTTCTAATCATAGATACATTCAATATATGCCCTGTTCGTAGTTTAGGAGGAATCATCAACAGCAGCAACCCCTAAAGTCCAACCCTTCCTCAGCGTGGTATCGGAAGTGGCAACGAGGTAGTGTCAGAGCTACTCGGTTAACAGGGCTCTAGTGAAAATCCAGGAGGAATCGGCATCAGAATCCGTCGTCTTCTGGTCGTCTCTGCCTATGCTCGCCGCAAGCACAGACGTGTCAGGCACAGAACCGCAAATAAAATGAGTGAAGGTAACAGCAATGCCTTTGCGCCATTCCTTTGTGTGTTCTGGGACAAAATTACCTCGACTTCAGATGCAATCGTTGAACATTGCTGATCTCGGTGTTGGGGATAAAAACCTGCAATCTTGCAGCTGTAAAGAATAGCTGCGACTAACGAGGAGAACTTCATGCAGACCAGACAATTCTGAGTCACGATTTTCGTGGGCTATATGCAGAAATCCAACTTGTCAAACAGACAAACAAACAAACAATCAGCGATAGCAGCGCTGATGTATATGGCAATAATGATAAATTAATGTATGTGTTTATTTTGCGTGTATATATATGTAAGCCATAAGACGTTGAAGTAGCAGCAGTAGCTGTGTAAGCTGTAAGACATTAACGAATATTGATGTCCGTGTTTATTTCATGTGTATGTATAGGGTTTACGTTTACTGTATGAATATTTTATTTTAAAAAAATGTTTACTGGTGTTTACCTCAGACCAGGCATATTGCCATTGAGACGTAAGGGGCTACTTTTATTAGGGGACAGATTTATAGGGCATCATAAGTGGGAAATTATTTCTTCGCATTACATTTAATTTTTTGCATGTTAGTACAGTTTGGGAAACAGGGAGCAGGGATTAGAAATCCAAAAGTAAGCGGGCTGAAGAAAGAAGCTATTGGGATAGAAAGTTTCCCGGCATCTAAGGACCTCTACAGTGAAGGGGTGGGATTTTGCTGCTCGTCGGGTTGGTTGGGGGATTTTACCAATGAGCATATAAATAAAAGCACGAATGTAAATTATTTTGTATTGTAGTCCCAACAATACATTCATTTCCTCCACACGTGTAATATATTTTCCTCCACTGTACCTGAAGCACGCATTTTGTTTCTACAAATTATTATAGTATTTTATTTATCTTCCTCCCACAATGTAAGATGTGACACAAGGTCGGGAAAGTGGGATTTGAAAAGCCAGCGCCCGAGAAGATGAGCACTCTGGCCTAGCAAAATAGCCTGGGCAGCCCCATCGGCATTCTCCGGTAGGGGCGCCCCAGGCAGTAAGCAATAAACTTACTCCTCCCCAAAGAGGGGAGGCAAAGCCTGGGAAGGTGAACATCCCAGAACTGCACAGGACAGACCCATTGACCGGCGTAAATCAAGCCCCGAAGGCCAAGACAATACCGGTCTATGGGGTAAAGTATCCATCGGAACAGATACTACACTTTGATCTTGGCCAAAAGGCCAAGAAGTTACAAGGACGAACAACATTACCAGTACTTTTACAGGTCGGATATTTTATTTAAGGTAGCCCCAAATTGGTAAAATCTCGATATTTTTCCAATTTTTAAATGTCATTTCCATTATGGGCTATTGTAACTCTAGTCTCCAATATGGAACTTTTTTTTCTATCTTGTAGATCTGACTTCTTTCATTGCTCATAACATAATTATCACTCGCAAATAAATAATTGAAGAGCAGCACGCCCAGGATATTTTACGACTACGATAAAGTTTATGGCGTTCAATGAAAAAAAAAAGCGTATTTTTCGCTCCGTTGTGTTCTCCCCGCCACCACACTGTCTAGGTCTAAATTAAACACTGCCAAATATTTTATCCATATA
>OY744534.1:43182120-43287120 GCA_963556195.1 Sepiola atlantica
ATAAACGTGTGACCATAACAGATACTTATATAAATACTTATTAGGGGGATTGAAGGGAAATAACAATCTAGTCGTATTCAATTTGGTACCTCCACCGTTACATATTTAGAGGTCCATCGGATTTCGAGTTATTGGTTATTTTAAATTTACATTTATGTCTGCAATCGGCCATTAGTTCAACTCGTTTATTTAGAATATTACTGGGTTGGTATTTCAGGATTCTTATTTTTTCCTCCAAACACAAATTGCATCTTTGCCTAAATCCATTTGGAACATCAGAATAACATAGGATTGACCAAGAGACCACTGGGGACCGGTTATAATTTTTTAATAGCCACCATTGTTTCGCTAACTCCGTTTTGTTCTTAAGTTCTGGGTTATTAAAAGAGTGTTTGTGGTCATAGAAACGCTGCTTCCAGTTTCCCGCGGAAATTCCGATGTAAACTTTCTTATCCTTGTCGTTATCTTCAGGATATATAGTGGCCTTGTAAACCACGCACTCAACTTTGCAGTTACCGTCCAGTGGGCAATTATTTTTCACTTGACAATTACATTTATCTACTGTAGCTTTATTGTTATTAGAATTGTTTAGTAATTTACTATTATGGGTGCTGATTATTCTATCCATGTTCTTGGTAAAATAATAACTAATTTTAATGGTTTTTTTGTTAAATATCTTACTAAGTGGATTGTTCATGTTAAAATGCTTGTCTACCAGGTTCAAGAATACTTTACCGATGTTGATGTTAGATAGTTGGCAGTAAGGAGGATTGAACCATATTATTTTCCGGCCTCTATTCCTGGATTAGTTTTTATTTTCCTTCCCGGTATATTCGAGTTTTTCACTGTATCCACCGTTATCTAGCGCTATATTGTATAAATGTTTATTTGTTTCAAAAATTTTCTTGTTACCCGATAGTGTATTAATTCTAGTATTAATCGTTTTAGGTATTTGTTTAATTATGCACTTCGGGTAGTTAGATCTACTATTGATATAAGATGGTGTGTGATTATCTTTGTTGAAGGGTTTGTATATCCCCTCTTTTAAGTCTAGGGTAATATCTAGATAATTTACTTCTTTACAATTTGGGGTTATATCTATTTTCAGTCCAAAGTATTTAAAAGTTCTTATTAGTTTTTTTTATGTATTTTAGATACCAGGGGGCCGTTACTATTAGGGGTAACAATTAGTCCATCATCCCTGTATAACCCCACTTCTGCTAATAGTGTACATTATAAAGATACCCACCAGATCGACAATCTGGGCTGAGTCACAAGCACCCATCGGGACATCAAAGTTGTTGTTGTTCAATTTAATCCATGCTTCCCGATTATTTATAAGGATGGATCTGCGACAAGCCATAATTAATCTTATCTGTTCATCGGATATATCCACGAAGTTCCTAGCATAGTTGATGCTGTTGGTAACTTATTCCTTGGAAATCGAGGGGTAAAACTCCATAATGTCTTATCTTCAATTAATTCAACCCATTTGATGGTATCCGATGAATCTTTCCAAAGATTAAATTTAGTGGCTTCCAGAGTTACATTAATAATATTCCTGAGAATCTCCCTAGATACATAGCCGAGTTCCGATTTAGTAGAGTTAATTAGTCTAGCTTGCTTCTTAATGTGGAAATGTTTCTTATGGTCCTTAATGAGTATATATGCGTTTTTTAAATCCATTTTCCCCACTTTATCCTCAATGTTTAGTTTGAATGTGAATTCCTTAGTTTCTTCATTAATGATATCTTGGGTACCGTGGGTATCCTTTCTGTAATTATTACAGATTTTTTCCAGAATAGTTTTCTCATATTCTGATGGGCATATCTTATAAATATTTGCTGATTTATCAGCCTTGACCCAAACCTTGTTAGACTTCTTAATCTCCGCAATGTCTTTCTTCAGAATGGACTGAAATTGGTTTGTATACTTTCGGAATTTGATCCCCTTCACTAGGTCAAACAGATTAGTTTCGAAAGGCCTCAAAGCCTCAATGGGTTTACAGGTATTTTGGGATCTGAAGTTAAAAGTTTCCTTGTGGTCAGATTCCGCGTTTCTTAAAAAGAAATACGCCTCCCATCTCAGTCTGTTGGTAAAATCCGTGATTCTATCCATAAGAAAGAAAGTTAAGCTGTGCAAGCTGGGAAAAGGTATATTTTTCAATGAATATGGTGGTGTGAATCTCTCCATCCTCAGTCAAAAATTGAAGTAATTCCGATACGAGAATTCCAAAGAGAGCTCAACACACGGTGGGTGTGGAGCCAATTATTTGTGTTATAATGGAATAATTCCAGGAGGAAATTCGGGTATGAGAGTTCAATGTGATAAACAGAGCAAGAATATATTTATATATATATTTATATATACATATTTATATATTTATATATTTTTATATATATATTTATATATACATCTTTATATATATATATATTTATATATATATATTTATATATACATATTTATATATATATGTATTTATATATACATATTTATATATATATATATTTATATATACATATTTATATATATATTTTTTATATATATACATTTATATATATATATTTATATATATATATATATTTATATATTTATATTTATATATATATATATTTATATATTTATATATCCATATTTATATATTTATATTTATATTTATATATATATATATATATTTATATATATATTTATATATTTATATTTATATATATATATAAATATATATATATATAAATATATATATATATATATTTATATATATATAAATATGTATATATATATATTTATATATATATATATATATATTTATATATATATATAAATATGTATATATATATATTTATATATATATATTTATATATATATATTTATATATATATATTTATATATATATATATATATATATATATATATATATATATATATATATATACATATATATATATATATTACTATATATATGTTGTGGACCCGTTTAGGAGTACCAACAATGAAATAAAAGTACAACATGTTTAGAGATAATAATAATGAATTGTATTGAACAGAGAAATTATACACAAGTCAGTGTTGGCAGTGCTAGTGCCTAAGTGTGCCTACCAATGTTCTCCCGGCAACACCGGTATTTATGGTAGCCGGTTGCTACCATTTAGTTATTATTAAAGGGTAGGTAGGTCACCCACAACAATATATTTATATATTTAGGTGAGTCAGTTAAAAATAGTTAGACCTGTAATTGGAAACAGATCAATATCTTCAGTTGTTCAGAACAAGGAGCATTTAGTAAATAAAAATATTTATTTTCTTCTCTTTCAATTGAATTCCTTAAGCACGGCTTTTACCATTTTTCATTGAGTTTTGGTTCGTTGCTTTTTGCCTTTAGATCTGTTTACTTGAAAACAGGAAGAAATGCGTTTTCTTAATATGGCTAATTTTGTCTGATCCCCCCTCTAAGGACTAAGGACTTGGGTGGAATCTTCGCCATTGGATTTTCATGCAGATTCATCTGGATTTAACAATTACATTTGAACCTCATACAACTTGGATCTCCGTATTTGGTGACTTTCATTTACATTGAAACACACCCGTTTGAACTTTTAAAACCTTTTAAAAAGAACTAAAAAAAACCCAACTTTTTCCAAATTTTGAATATTGACTGTTCTTATCTGTCAACTTATCAATCTCTACTTCCTCTGATGATAAGATTTTAATCTTTGAAAAGCCGTGCTTAAGGAATGCAATTGAAAGAGAAGAAGAAGAAATATTTCTATTTACTAAATGCTCCTTGTTCTGAACAACTGAAGATATTGATCTGTTTCCATTTACAGGTCTAACTATTTTTCACTGACTCACCTTATGTTTGCTCTATCCAGTATATTGAGCTTTCCTCATCTCACAATAGGTCTAATTCTCTAAAAGTTATCTTTTAGTTATAAACCTTCATATATATATATATATATATATATATATATATATATATATATATATATATATATATATATATATATATATATATAATATAAAATGAAGTAATAAAATAAGGTGTCAATCAAATTTATTAGAATTCAAAGTTCATGCAAATCATCCTTAAGTCCTTAGCTCATGAGTTTTCAAAGATAATTCTTCTCTTCAGAGGACCATTACCGCAGTTATACTACTACAGGCAATAAAATTACGCTTTGAAAATATATAAAATTATATACACAAATATATAAAAATACATAACATCAAACATATCAATCCAAAAACATACTTTTACTTATATATTTTTTGCTCTTCTGGCTAGATGTGATGGGAGTCCGTCTTATTTTGCTCAATTCGGATTTAGCGGGTTTTCTAATTAAACAACGAATTTGGATTTGATTAGAGTTGCACATGTTGGGATCTCGGAACTTTGATTGGACTTTTTGTATTATTTTGATTGATTTATTTATCATTAACATTGAATATGGACACATTTCGCGACTGGATAACTTTGCCGGCCCCTTCAGTTTCACATATTTGGACTGCTGTTTGTATCTTGGAGTAATGTCCTTCCTGATTATGCTTCTCAACTTGTATGACCTGGATGGACTGTATGGATTCAACAAAAGTATGTTTTTGGATTGATATGTTTGATGTTATGTATTTTTATATATTTGTGTATATAATTTTATATATTTTCAAAGCGTAATTTTATTGCCTGTAGTAGTATAACTGCGGTAATGGTCCTCTGAAGAGAAGAATTATCTTTGAAAACTCATGAGCTAAGGACTTAAGGATGATTTGCATGAACTTTGAATTCTAATAAAATTTGATTGACACCTTATTTTATTACTTCATTTTATATTATAATATTAATGCTCTATCCAGTATATTGAGCTTCAGTTTTTTTATCCGGATGTTTCACTAATTATAAGATATTAGTTGACGCTTATATCTTTTGTTGGATTGCTTCATATATATATATATATATATATATATATATTTATATCTGAGATTCTATCGTGATTAGCGAATGCTCGATATACTAGATAGAGCAATAATATGAGGAAATGAATTATGAAAATATAAATTAGATAAATTACCATATTTATTAATTCATCAACTATTCAAACAAGGGATACAAATTTTGTATTCATTGCTTGAATACTTGATAAATTAATAAATATTGTAATTTATCCAATTTTTATTGTCATCATTTATATATATATATATATATATATATATATATAGAGAGAGAGAGAGAGAGAGAGAGAGAAAAAGAGAGAGAGAGATAAATGTGCGAAAAAAGACAAAAGTAAAAAAATTATTTTGTCATATATCGTGTATTTTATCCTTATATATATATATATATATATATATATATATATATATATATATATATATATATATATTGAATTAGTGTTGACCTATGGGTAGAATATCAGGTTACGAAGTCGAAGGTGACTTTGTGACTATGTTTGAATCCTTCAACCGGCAGTAATTAACATCCTCTACACTGATGATTGCATAAAGAACGAAACATTAGTGTCTGTAAGTAATAATAATAATAAATATTTGTAAAAAATATCGTGTGTATATATATGTATATATATATATATATATAAATGTATAGCATATATCTATGTAATCCAGATACATGATCAATTTGCCTGTAAAGACATCAACAAGATATATATATATATTTATGTATAGAGAGATAGATAGATATTGGATTATATGAATAATTTTAGAGATATTATCCATGATGTCAATTCTGAACCATTTTGAGCTTAAGTGACATGATTTTGTCAAAGAAATTCCTGAATACGCAGAAAAATTGACACACCTTATCTGTTGTTCATTTATAGAGATCAGAGGTCGCTTTTAAAGCTGAGTTTTTCTACTCGATGTTAGATAAGTAATTTTACTTGCCTAGAGTACTCGTCCTATCAAAAATATGACGGCGAGAAATGTTAATCAAATTAAAAAATCAACTCTTTACATCACTAGTTTGTCTCGGATATTTTGAGGTGAAATTATTATTCTTTGGATATCCTGAAAGGGAAATGTGAAATATGTTCCCCTGTACAGGGATTGAACTCACAGTATTCAGATTATAAGACTTTTGTGCATATTACATTTTTTTTATTCCTCTCCTTACATCATGATTACAAGTCAGAAATTTTAATCCTTTTGTGCATAGTTACAAAAAAATAATCAATTACTTAGTGACTCTTCTAAATTTGAATGGAACTGTGAAGCATTTAAACTGTCGAATATAGAGTTATTTCTGGCTTTGAAATCTCCAGCAAATCCTCGTGTATTATTAAAGGGTTGAACATTTTGGAATCTTCTTCCTTCGTGGGCCTAGCGTCAGGCGGAATTTCTATGAACAGGGCTTCTTTGCAAGAGCCAATCAATCTCATCCCATTCACTCTGATCCTCAAGTGTCGCTTGACCTTGATAAGTGGTAATTCATGATTAAAAAAATCAAATAACTTTATAAATAGAAATCAGTAATAAAATTAGTTATACTTTTAGAAAACTTTGGTTCAATTAATAATTTAATGACTAAACTATATTATATATACTGTAGCAAATATATGCTCCCCCTATAAATATATGCTATATGTGGTCGCATATTTTTGCTAGTTGTTTTAAGTTAAATATTACGTACATTACATTTCAAACTAAGTAAAAGGTAACCGCAGGGAAAGTGTTTAGAAAACAATTTTTTTGAATTCTCCTCGATAAACAGAAGAAAGTTGTTAACTTGAAGTTATTTTATTGTTTCAGAAGACGGAGTAACAAAATTTATATTTGGCGGACCTATAGATGACCCACCCTATAGTCTGAAATCTTTATACCATTTTTTTACAATTTTTTTTCGGATTACTATCGATTAAGCAAGAAAATTAAGATCATCAAAAGAAAAAATTGTTTACACTTACCCGTTTAGATTTTAGAGAGGGTTCAGTTCGCTATGCAACTCTAATGTAAATTGATCCCCCTTTGGCAACGTGTCGTATACGTCTACCAAAATGGACATCGAGTGATAACAATATGTAAATCCTAAACTCACTTAAGGTCGTAAAAAGATAATAATATTTTAAGTTTTTCAAAGCGAAAAAATGTACCTATAATAAAATCAACAATTAAAAAAATAAAATCAACAATTAAAAAAATAAAATACAGTGAACACGATTCTAAATTCAGTTATTTAATTGCTCAGTAAAATAGTAATTTTTAAATCAATTATTTTTTTTAAAATTAAACAATTTGATTCAATAAATTTGTGCTTTTAAACATAATTTCTAATAAGATTTACAAATAAAAAACACAAAAACATCTTAATAAAAAAAATTAAAGTTAATATATCAGTTTTGAGCGACTCGTACGATAACTCTCAGAAAATGTGTTGTTTATATGTTATCAATCAAATAACGCGCCCCTGTCTTGTATCCTTCTCTCTCTCTTCTCTCTCTTTCTCTCTCTCTCTTTCTCTCTCTCTTTTCTCTCTCTTTTCTCTCTCTTTCTTGAAATATAACTTTCTGTGCGTTCGAAATAAAACGTTATACTTAATAATTAGAGGTCGGGAAACAAAATGTTAGATGGACGCCGGCTGTTTCATCATATTCCATTACAATCTAATTTAATTACGTAACTCAATTATATAGATTAAAAACAATTTCTTTAATTAATTCTATTTATAATTTTTATTAAGATTATTATTATCGAGGAAAATATTTTAAATACATTTGGAAATCTAAAAGAAACAATTAATTTATTAAAAGCTTTAAAACAAATTAATTATGTAAATTTGAAAGACGCGTGATGTTTGGGGAAGTTTGGGAATGGGTATTATATATATGAGCTGATAAGTAGATATAAAAAGATAGCGATCAAAACTAATAATATAGTTTCGGCTTCAGACAGACAGACAGACAGACAGACAGATACATAATCTCCATTATTAATAGATAATTACATTTAATCTTATTAAAAAATAAGTTAACAGAAACGACATACTTAAAGAAAAACAAAAGCTAAGGAAAAATGCGTGTAAAAAGACTTCGAGGCAACGACTGGTAGGTTAAACTGATACATAACAAACGGTGCACTCGATCCTCAGAAGTGTATTAATAATATCTTTAACATTTTTACACATTTGAATAGAAAACTCCACAAAAAGCAAATTCAAAAGACACGTTTTTTTTTAATGTGGTGTGACGTCATTGCGCGACTTCACGTGTCGCATGATTGACGTAACAATGTCTGCTCCGTAGTGAACTGTACAATTTCAGTAGTTTGAACGAAGATTTCTCGCTAAACCTTTATTGCAATACACGTCATATTTGATAGGAATAAAAAAAATAGGCACACATGGGGATCCGGTTTTAGGAATCAAACGGGTCCCCGATTCAACCGCTCACATGGCATTAGCGAGTTATGGCCCCTGTTTAGCGTAGCTGTGATGTTCCTCAATCTCCATAGTTCGTCCACTTCGTCAACAGAATAAACTGGTCGAATTTCTATAATCGCAGTTGTGATGTTCCCATCCTTATCTTCTTCTTCTTCTTCTTCTTCTTCTTCTTCTTCTTCTTCTTCTTCTTCTTCTTCTTCTTCTTCTTCTTCTTCTTCTTCTTCGCACCGTCGGCATTTCCCGGTAGGTGCGCCTCAGACAATTGCTAATAAACCAACCCCTTCTCAAAAAGAGAAGGTGGCACCTGTGAGAGTGCACCTCCTTGGACTTTGACAAGCTTCTGGGACTGACCCTCACTTCTGACCTGAAATGGAAGACTTACATCAAATTCATTGTCAAGGTCGCTGAAAAAATGGTTGGATCATTCTACCGCTCCAGACGCAATCCTTTACCTGTATAAGAGCCAAAAACGTCCTAAGATGGAGTACTGTTGCCACATCTATGTAGGTGCTGCTCAGAGCTAGCTTCCCTGCCTTGACAGAGTTAAAAACCGACTTCAAAATCTAGTTGACGATCTCCTCTTACTCTCTCTACTACCTCTATATCACAGAAGAGACGTTGCTAGTCTTTCTCTATTCTACCGTTATTTTCATGGTAAGTTCTCGGTGTAGCTTCAGTCTATATTCTCCCCCCCTACATGTAAGTATTTACAACAAAAACTCGTCTAGCTACGACCGCTGTCAATAATTTCCCTTCCTCTTTCTATGTGTCTAAAACTAAACAAAACTTCCAGCAATGTTTATTTCCTAGAATTACCCGTCTGTGGAACTCAACACCACGGGGCTGCTTCCCGACTGACTACAGCATTGTCGTTTTCAAGTCCAATCTAAGCAAATTCTTGTTAAGCCGTCCTGCTGGATAATCAAATTCTTCCAAACTTCCACCTTCGTTACCAATTATCACGGTGTTGTCTCACCGTCCACCTGACACTCATTAATCCTTATCCTCGAGTGGCTTTGGGCCTTGATAAGTGGTGAATCCTTAGCAAAAAATGGATCATACCTTATTCTGACAAAAGACCTGCCCACCGGAGAAAGAGTCCATTTTTGTCAGAATGATGTCATGGGTATATCCTCAGCTGGCATGAACACAATGAGAAGTGCGTATATGGTATACAAATGGATTATCTCCCCTTTTCTCCTAAATAATTATCCCCTTTTGTCTATCATGACGATAAATTACCTCTCTAGTATTCCAGAATGACCGCATCTGATTGGGCCAAACAATACCCTTTGACCAATCAACAGGCATTCATTTTAACGGGCTGAAGGCGAAAATCCTTTTTTAAATGCTGTTTTTTCTAGAAAATGACGTTAAGAAACTTCTCTCCGCTTTTTGAATGTAGTAACTGTCCCGTCAACATAATAAGGGCATTGTCCCCAGTTTCAATCAGACGTATTCTGAGAGTCGTCTGTTTTTAACGTTAAAAGGACACAGTTTATTCTGAGAATCGTCTGTTTTTAACGTTAAAAGGACACAGTTTATTCTGAGAGTCGTCTGTTTTTAACGTTAAAAGGACACAGTTTATTCTGAGAGTCGTCTGTTTTTAACGTTAAAAGGACACAGTTTATAAAAACTTGATCTTTTAATCAAGCCGCGAAAATACAATTTGTTTTGCAACAGACATTTCCTGTATTATTTAATTATTGTCTTGTGTCATTTCTTCTCTACGCTTTATTTAATCATTTTACCAAACAGTAACCTAATAATTCTTTGACAAGAATCACTTCAGTGGTCGCAATTGAGTCGTTATTATATAATTAATTGTATTCTTTAATGTGCATTCTTTTTTAGATTTGAAATCCTCCCTAGTCCATAACAGAACCAGCACATAAATCAGTTGTGAGACTGGATAACCGCACCGGACAACGAAAGTATGGACCAAAGTTTTTTCGGTGTCTTACTTTTCCATATTGCATGGAGTATTCTCAAAGTTATCCATTGATATCTCAAAAACTACTTATCGTATCAGGCTGCAGTTTTGAATAGTGATTCACTGATTACTGTTAGCAAAGAGCATCAGACCCATATATTAAATTTGGAAAAAAATCAGAAGTTCCGTTAAAATTTCGACCACGAAAGTTTTCAAGGTCAAAAGTCAAGACGAAGGTCATATAAAATGCGGGATTACATTGGCTACAATATGGGCTAAGTAGCATGTCTCTACGATAAAAGAACCTACTTTTTTGCCAAAGGTGTGACCTTTTCCGTAAGTGTGACCTTGACATTTGACTTAGATCTCCCCAAATAAATCAGTTCTAAGTTAGACTATGTCCGATATTTTGACTAAGTTTGACACGATCGGTCAAGCAATGTACACACACAAGCATAGTGACAAATTCGACCGAAAACATAACCTCCTTGACGGAGGTAAGTATTTCCTTTAAATAAATAATGAATCATTACAAGCTTAGGCTGGATTAGGAAATGACTGAGATGCTTCAAGTTAAACCTCCAGATTTTCCTTTTTTTCTCTTTTTAATTTTTTCATAAAAAAAAAACAATTATGTTGAATGAAAAAAATAAAGTAAAAAAACTGTCATATATTCTTATATTTCTCGTTTGGAACTTATTGTCTCTTATATGTTAGCGTATTTACTTTGTTATGCTTGTGTTATGTCTACAGCAGTATAAGCCGTCTGTTACAGGAAACGCTTTCTTCATAGTCTTATCCGAAATTATCAAATTTGTTTGGCGCACTGTCTGACCTTTTGCCCTCAGATATCTTACGCCAGAGTCGTCCCTCTCCAAGTTCTTTTTTTTGATTGACAACTCTTTTAAGAAACCCTTGACGTTTTGTCAACTTCTTAAATCGTTTTTTAATTAAATAAAAAAAAGAAGTATTTGGAAAGAGTGATTCGATTTATCTCTTTTACAGCACATCCATTCAATATATCTATTACTAATGGACATTTAGTAAATGTCTGTCTGAAGCCGAAACTATACTATTACTTCTATTCAATTGTACTATTGTACTATCTGTTAATGCTCACTTCAGGAACGTTGTGTAGTATTTGTTCTGCTGTCATGAGACCATCCTCCTAGGCATTACTTTCTTCTTTGGTGGGGCAGTGTAGCATATATCCGTTTGTCATGAGACCATCCCCCTAGGCATTACTTTCTTCTTTGGTGGGGCAGTGTAGCATATATCCGTTTGTCATGAGACAATCCGTCCAGACTTAACCTCCTCCTTTGGGGTAGTCTAGTACGTGTTCTATTTTTATGAGATCATCCTGTATGGAAGTATTTCAGTGTTAATGTGTTCCATAGATGGAACATTTTTGAAGGAAACTCTGTTTATGAAAATTACATTTGATGTAAGGCACACGTAAGAAGAAAGAGAAATTCTTTGCAGTTGTGATAATAAGACGTGTTCTAGCTGTGAATGTCTTACAAGGAAGAACCAGGAATTTGATCTCAATCGAGCAGTTTTCACGGAAATAACAATAGAGTAAAGAAAGACCAGCAACGTCTCTCGTGTGAGCAAGGGGCTGCAAAGAACAGAAAAAAATCTTCCCCAATATCTCTGTGCTTCTTTTGAAAGTACTTCCATGGAGTGTGCTCCGATGAATTTACTGCATTTGGACATCTTGAACGAAAATACTCTCGACCCACCCGACTAGCAGAAAATCCCCTTTCACTGATACTCTGATAGCTTCTTTCTCCGCAGTGCTTGCCTTTGGGATTCCCTTCATGCTCACAGTTTTCTCGACCGTATCAACATGCAGAAATGTAATACATATTAATGTAATATGAACAAATATATTGCTTCCTAACTCCCCAGTCAGGTTGCAACATATAAATATGTCCCCTATCACACCAGCCACTAATGCTTCAGTGGTAATATCCCTTTTTTATATGAACAAAAGCCTTTAAAAAAAAAAGATTGGAAAGTCTATACCGTTGGTCGGTGTGTAGATCTGTCGCGCTTAAGTTTGAAATAGCATTTTTTAAATAGAAGTCGCTCCAGACAGGTAAGCAGCTAAAAAGAACGAAATATGATTTATGCACAGACAGCAGATGCCTAGATACTTTGGTCTTTAAAGGATCAAGGCTATAGGTAGGAGGAAAACAGTCATCAGGAAAAGAGTTCCACCAACCTGCCGTTCTTGAAAATAAGCTACTGGAATAGGAAGATGTATTATAACGAGGTACCTGAACAACAAATTGATGAAGACCACTAGACCAACGAGTCGAACTGGAACAAATGAAGCAGGGAATAAATCAGACAATATTAAATAACACATGCAATAATAGTACTTATTGAAGAGACTAGGAATAGTGTGTGTGTGTGTGTGTGGGTGTGTGTGTGTGTGTGTGTGTGTGTGTGAGAGAGAGAGAGAGAGAGAGAGAGAGAGAGAGAGAGAGAGAGAGAGAGAGAGAGAGAGAGAGAGGGAACAGAGAAGAAAACAGGGTTGGGCTAACCAAATTACAGATACCCTTCTGTGTTTAATATTGGGCGAGTAGACCCAGTAATATATAATTTTGTTAGTTGAAATCAACAGAAAATGAAGTTCAGTCGAAGTAAACATGATAACATCGAGGTTAGCTCGACTCGACTGTGCGAATTAATATAAACGGATGGGACGTCACATGGCTTAAAGAGAGAGTGAGTTAGATAAGTTGTCAGTTGTATTGGAAGTCTAGAAATGTTCTGATAAGATATGATTAAACTAATTATTTACCTCTCTTTTTACCCCCCCCCCCGCCCACTGGCCAGTGATTTTGAACAAAAACAAGGCGAATAAACCTCCTCTGTCTTCAACAGTTTTGTCTTTACATGGTCCTTTTCGAAAGTATAAATAAGAAGATTTGATTTCAGACAGAAAGGCCTCTGTCAAGGATGATCACCGTAGAAGCACGTACAGAAAGAACGACCGGCAACGAGGGTATGAATACAATTTGTGAAATGATTCGATACGATTGCGACAACTTGGTTGTCTGCGTGTATGACACAAAGTTACACTGCAACATTTGACCCTGATCAAGAACCCTCAAATAGGACAGAGATTCACCAGCACAAATATGACAACAGTGCTCCAATTTCATCGCTAACATTGCACACTGGTTAGCCGCATCTTTGAAACACTCGTCGTTGCAGCTTCCATGCTAATAACAATATATCGATGTTGACTATTTCCTTTTCGGGCTTAACTGATTATTGGACGTGTTCCTCTCCGACGGGGGTCTATCAAAGACATATCTCACAAGTTTATAAATATTTAAAAACTGTGGCCGTTGCTTGATGTCACTTTTCGATTTCGATTTATGCAGACCCTGAGATTTCAGGCGGTAAAGAAAAAGGACAGAAAGAATGTTGACATAAATATGAGTAGACATCTGACACTTAGTATTAAGACCAGGAAATACATCAAACTTAGCCGGAGGTGACACCGTTCCTTCTAGTAACTGTATCTCATATTGCAACAAAGGGAAATACAGTTACACTATATATCTCGAGCTTTATAAAGTTAACTATGTTTATATATGTATATAGTTGTATGTACAGAATCCATTCCTAATTTAATTAACCGGTCATTATGAATTTTGGGACATAGCTACTAGGTGCAAATGGCCGTAATATTAGCTATATTTAGTTTAATTTAGTTTTTTGTAACGAGGTAAAAATAGGGGGGGGGGCATTCGAAAAAATTCAGATACCTCAAACTTTGTGAAATTTTAACAATAAATATTAGACATCAATCAGTAATTCACCGAATTTCAGTTTGTTTGGAGTATTTTAAGAGTTTTAGGGAGCATAATATGAGCAAAACCTCCAATTTGAAAATTCAAATATTTCAGATTCGCATTAAATTTGATTCATAATCACGAGACACCAATTAACCAAAATTCTCCTGAATTTCAATATCTTCTTAAGACCCCCTAAGTTTAAGCCTTAAATTTAAGACATTTTCTAGAATCAAAATTATGTAATAGATTTTGTTCTAAATTGGAATAAGGATTTTAGACGTAAGGTTTGGTATCATTTTATCTTGAGTTTTATCTTCGTATCTTCGTAAGTGGTGCAAAACTGTTCTGTTCAGAGAATTACTTTTACCCGTCCTGAGACGGGTATTCTCGTGTATGTATAAAATTACATATACATGTCTATATTACTATACGAAAGCTCAATTTATCAGCATTTGTTTCCCCAAGGCTTTTTCCTATATACTTTAATCACACAAAATGCATGCTAAAATATTCCTTGATTTTAGGATTAAGTTATGTTTGAAAATATTTAAAAAGAATTCTTCTAATTAGCCGTAAATCGCGATTAACTGAGCAAGTAATGCATCTTACTCTTAACGGCAGATGCATTTCTTTGCCCCCTCACTCTATGTTCATTAAACTATACTCTAATAAGCATTTAAAGTTATTCATCTTAGCTAATCTATAGCGTGTTTGTACACACCGTAAAAACGTATGTAAATTAGATAGCAAAATGATACTCTTTACTTCTAAATTATGCATAAGGATAATTTAGAAGTAAAGAGATTCATGATTTTTAGATAGAATAGAATTTCATAACAGGTATGTCATAGTTTATGAATTTTAGAATGGAATCAAAGTGGAACAGATGGTTGTTGAGCTTGTGACCCAACGGGTCACATATATTCTATTATTATAGAATTAAATAGACTGGGGCAGAAATGTTGCATACCATCTCGCTTTGTACGTGGCTTGATATAACGATGATGATGGGCTTATGAGACGAAGACATGAATACTCCTTGAAGAGTTTAAGACTTAATGTGTCGGTTCATTGGGCCTGATCTGGTGGTGATCCTAACCGGATCCTTGTTACTTATCAATAATTAATACCTATGCATTTTTACCACTAAACATATAGTTCTTTAGTATATTTATGGTATATTATTCGAGCTAGGAGTGTGTGTGTAGAGAAAAAGCTTATACCTAATTAGTTTTAAGAGGTTACGTGCGTCCCGCTTCGCCTCTAAACGAATTCTACGCCCCAGCACCAACTTCTGTAATGATAATTAACATTTCTGTTTTATTTTCTTCTTTACGTGTTCTTCAATTTTGAATTTTTGCACTCAACACCGACTTACATACTATATTCTTCAAGTCGTGACTAAGTCTTGACAAATCATGTCGAAATATAGGAATCAATGAATATTTCAAGCAGGTTTATATGCCAATCTTTTAAATTAGTTTGTTTACTTGCTTATCATTTAATTCCACACACAAAGCATTTTTATTTATAGACAAGCTTGTTTCGTCGTTTAAAGACGCATCAGTATGTTTATTTACCTCCACTCCAGGAGGTTTGACATAAGGTCGGGTGGGTTTATGAAAAGACAATCACTATATGAAGTGCACTTAGGTCAACAAAAATGCCTTAGCAACCCCGTCAGTATTCCCTAGTAGATGCGTCTAAGGCTATTTTTAATAAGCTACCCCTCTCAGAGCGAGGGTAAAGCCTTGGAAGGTGGAATTCCTAGGACTGAACAGAATCATACGTAAGCTCGACAGCAACAAAGCCACTGTCAGACTGATTACTGAGGACGTATCCCCGACTGGTACGATTTTACAACTGGTTTACCCACCGACTGGTTCGAATTTACGAATCTGGGTCTTGTAACTTAACGTCGTTAATCCCTCTGCCAACGGATCAGCAGCACGATTGAGACGTGTAAATACGGTTTTAATACAAATTCGTATGTAAATTACATCTGCAGTGTTCATCCAACATATGTATACATTGCGTGTATATAGGATGCATTCTTTCATTTAGCAATGTATTGTTAAACACCACACAATTCTTCTGTTTAACTATACCCGTCTTAATCTTTCTATATTTTAACAGATAAATATTTGATATTTCTAATCATTTCTCATCTAGTATAATTTTTAATCTAAAAATACCTGAATTAAGCTATATTCCCACTGGCTTTCTTATTTTCACCCGGTTATTTATTTATTAATTTACTTATTTATATTATATGTTTATATTAAAAAAATAGTTCCCTTATCATTTTTATCAATTGTTATTTTAAAGCTCAATTCCTTAAATAATCTGTGTAGAGCTTTTCGTATCATTTGTAGTTGTCTATCATTATATTCCTCTCTTTCTTCCCTCTCTCTCTCTCTCTCTCTCTCTCTCTCTCTCTCTCTCTCTCTCTCTCTATCTCTATATATTATATGATTATATATATTATGTATATATATACATACAGACAGACATATATATGTATACATATATATATTATATATAATTATATATATTATATATATATACATACAGACACACATATATATGCATATATATATTATATATAATTATATATATTATATATATACATACACACACACATATATATATATATGTATACACATATATACACACATTAATATATATATATATATATAATTATGTATAATATATATATATGTATATATATATATGTGTATATATACAGAGAGAGAGAGAGAGAGAGAGAGAGAGAGAGAGAGAGAGAGAGAGAGAGAGAGAGAGATCCGTGTGATGGAGTCACGCTTTGTTCGATTAGTTACCACGTGAAACTGTGATCAGTATTGAGAGGATTATCGATTGAAACGCCAAACGACGGGTGTACCTATTACAAGTAAAACGGGCTTTTCTTTCTTTCGTTTTGTTAATATTGATTTAGAGATGTACGCACGGCGCCTCCTATAAACGATGGGCCCGCGACAACGAGAGGCTCCTACAAAACGTACGAACCAATGATGCGCTGAAAATGTCCTGCTAAGCGAAAATGCGATTTCAAGTGTCATGTACTGAACGTAGCAACAAAACAACAAAAAAACGTCTTTATATAATTCATAAAGGTCTGAAGGAAAATCATAATTCATTGACGAGATGTAATAATAAAAACCGGACCAAACAATACTGACACAAAAACGTATGCACACGCGTATAAAGCTCCCTCCCTGGGTAGAGCTTATTTGGTAAGGTATCGCCAACTGCCATTAGCTTTAAGGCATAGCTCATTAGGTAAAATTAATTCAAGATCCCGGTACTTACAATGTTTACATTGAGATATTTCTTACATTCAGTCAGTGTCGTATGATAGCGCAGGGGTTAGCAGCGTCGACTGTCAGCTCGACGGTTGATTTCCCGGCACTAACTGGTCTAGCCGCACTGATGAGCTGTGATACAGCGAAACAGTCTGTAGGTGGATGACTATATATATATCTATATATATATATATATATATACACATATATATATATACATATATATATATATATATATACATATACATACATATATATATATATATACATATACATACATATATATATACATATACATATAGACACACACACACACACACACACACATATATATATATATATATATATATATAGTAGGTTGTTGTCCTCGGTTAACACAAAAAAAACAAGATGAGATCTAAAAGAAAAAAAAAAGAAAAGGTATTTTTTATATATCTTTATTTAATTCTGATGAAGAAGTATATCTTCGAAAATTCAATTGAAAAAAAAAAAAAGTTAATAAAACTAAAATGCATAGTATGGCGTTCAAATTGCTTGTTATTTTTAATAACTAATATTTCCATATATATATGTATATATATATATATATATATATATATATATATATATATATATATATATATATATATATATATATATATTACTAGCTGGAAGATCTGGCGTTGCTCGGGATTAGATGAACCTCACTACTATGTGATTTTTACTGTTCTAATAACACCATATTCCTTTCTTTGTTTTTACTGCTCTCCTCTCATTTCGACCCCTAATTTAATCGAAAAAAGCTGAAATCTTGGAAAACTCTCTGAATTAGTGTCTTATACGTATGGTTAAAATTTGATTAAAATCGGATATACGTATTTGAAGTTTTAATGGGGTTCTGTCCCCATGGGTCACTTATAAGTGGGGCACGCAGATATATGACACATAGAGATTCGGGACTACTTTCATTTTATACATATGGTGTAAATTTAATCAAAATATGATATACGAGCCCTGCCTAAAAGGTATCTGACCTAGGCCAGAAAAAAATATTTCAAATACCTGACGGGGTTGGGACCTTAATCCCCTTGTTCATCTCTTCCGTCGCGTTCCATATTGTCTCTTCTCTAGTCTCAAAAGGGGAACCTTTCAGTAG
Organism: Sepiola atlantica; assembly: GCA_963556195.1. Taxonomy (NCBI): domain Eukaryota; kingdom Metazoa; phylum Mollusca; class Cephalopoda; order Sepiida; family Sepiolidae; genus Sepiola; species Sepiola atlantica. The sequence goes on from OY744534.1 coordinate 43,200,716, forward strand.
CGTTTTCAATTTTTGAAAAAAAAAACAGAAGTCTCAAGGAGCTATGTCTGGAGAGTAGGGAGGTTGGCGAACGACTGGAATTCCATGTTTGGCCAATAAATGTGTGATCAATTGGGATGAATGTGCGGGGGCGTTGTCGTGATGCAGTTGCCAGTTTTTCTGCCATCTACATGTCTGGTCTTTTGCGCCGAACCGCGTCACGGAGACGCCGGAGAATATCTTGATAGTACTTCTTTGTCACTATTTGTCTTTCCGGTGCGTATTCTTGATGCACAATTCCACGGATATCAAAGAAGACAGTGACTATCATCTTGATTTTGCTTTGCAACTGTCGTGCTTTTTGGGGCCTTGGAGATTCGGGATGCTTCTATTGCGACGACTGTCTTTTTGTTTCTGGGTCGTACCCGTAAACTCATGACTCATCTCCAGCTATCACGATGTTCAGAAACCCAGGATCAGTGTTGGCGGATTCCAAAAGGTATTGTACAACTTGAAAAGGGAGGTTGTTTTGTTCCTGCGACAGCAACTTGGACACAAATTTTGCAGCCACTCTGTGCATGTTCAAATCATCACGCAAAATTGCATGTGCGGAATCTTTACTCACTCCGACCTCTTCGGCGATCTCCCACACGGTTGAACAACGATCTTCCATCACCAAATATAGCACCCTCTCAATAACAGCTGCACTCCGAGAAGCTTGGAACCTGCTGATGTGCGGCCATTTTTGAATCGGTTGAACCACTCCTTAATTTGTGTTACATCCATTGCATCTTCTCCAAACACCTGCTGAATCTTACGAATTGTTTTGCTTTGAGAAATACAAAACATTTGACAAAATTGGATGTAGTTCCTTTGCTCAACACGTTTAGTCATCTTGAGAGAAACGGTAATCCGACGAACACGTTGTGTAGCACCTCACTCAGCGACCGACAGGCAGCGACTAACGCACAGGAAGGCGGTGATAAAATTCACACATGCACATGTAGGTGACTTCCTTCACTGTGTAGAGTTGCGCTGCCCTATCGTCTCTATTTCGCACGAAAAAATAAAGGTCGGATACTTTTTAGACAGTCCTCGTAGTTGATGCTTTACAGGATGTTCGGCCCCTATAGCTCCCTTAAGTTAGGAGAAGACTTAGAGATTCGGGACCACTTCCATTTTCTTCCCTAGAAAATTTTACTTATATGATTTAAATTTCATAAAAATAGGATATATTTGAAGTTTTAAGAGGGTTATACGCTCATAGCCCCTTAGGGGTGCGCTCAGAGATTCTGGACGACTTCATCGTCTTCCTCGGTACATTTTACATAAAGATTAAACTTTTAGATTTTATGTAGAGTTCTTTTATTCTATAGGGAATGCAAAAACATCACACACATATATATTTAAAAAATATTTGAATGAAATATATGCGGACTAATGTATACCCCTTAGTACTCCAATACTGAGGGTATTGAGTTCAGCTCAATGAAATGATCCTAAGATCCAACAGAGCTATATCAGAAAGAATAGTGATAAATAAATAAATCAAATAATTTATAACATTATTGATTATGGTTCCAAGAATTCAATATCAATAATAATCTGGCGTACGATCGTTTCAGAGACGTTTAAGAATCATATTTAATTTTCTTATTTTTTATTTTTTACACACATATTAGCAGGGGTATCCGGCGTTGCCCGAGGCTCTCTCTTCTCTGGTCACTCCATTTCACCGTTCCGTCTCCCCGTTACACCCTTCTCACCCTTGTCTCGGGCGAAAGCTGTCTATTCCCCGGTTGCCCGTTTCACCCCCACCCTCTCTCCCCGTTGCCTGGAGCAAAATATGTCTCTTCCCGGATCGCCTCCTCTCCCCCATCCCTTCTTTACCCGAGGCAAAAGTATGACATATTTCTATTAAAAGTACCACCTCTGTCTTCGCTCTCATCCGCCTATCGATGTATATGTAAGTTATCGTTAAAGTAAAATTCATAAATTGGATAACACGACCTTGTGTCACATCGCATTTCTGTAGAATGGAGATAAAAAAATGAAAAAATTTAAAATTAAAAAAAAGTTTTTTCTCAAACATTTAGCTTTCCCAGCCTACCCCTCAGTACCCATCTCTCCATTGCCCAGGGCAAAAGTAAGTACTAATGTATATTTTGGTCACCGTTAAAAAAAATCCTCGAGTCGACTGGGATCGAACACTAAAACTTTAGATAATGGACAAAGCGTCTATTACCACCGGACACGGTATAAACTATTACGAATATATATATATATATATATATATATATATATATATATATATATATATATATATATATATATATATATATATATATATATATTATTTATATTAGATATTATTTATATTATATATATTATATATATTTATATATATTTATATTATATATATCATATATATATTATTTATATTATATATATACTATTTATATTATATATATATTATTTATATTATATATATATATTAAATAATTTTTTATTTTATATATATTATATATATATATTTATTCATGTTATCTTCTATAAAAGTTAACACGTTTTTACCCCTGTACCTTTGTCAAAAATAGGAAAGTAACCACATGCATAATAGGTTACTAAACTTACCACTATATTACACTTATTGACTCGAGCATGTTTTAATAAATTTTCATTATTTTCTCCAGCTAACACGAAATATTACTTTTGGCCCACAATCTTTAACTCTTCCAAAAACATAGGTGGCAGCAAAGATTTTTTCCCTAACAATTTTGTACTAAAACTCTCTTCAACGACACCGGGAACTAATAAAAAACGTCTACCTTAAAAAGAAACGTGTCCGTTAATATTTACTATTTGTCTGCTATTAATTTACTACATAATATAAAACATTACGCACACATTTAATGGACGCACCTTCTAATTCCGATGATTTTCGAGAATATCAGATTACGTTATTTCTACCTGTTACGTATACAATTATACTCATTCCGGTTTTTAAAGAATGCAATTAACGAACATAATTTTGTACAGTTTTTCATTATTCAACATGGCGGCTACAATTTCTTTAGCGACTCGACTTCCGAATTAAATAAATATACGCCAAGATACTCGGCAGACTCATAAAGTTAACATTTTTTTAAAATCCTACACCTTTCACACGCATAATATCCAAAAATTAAAAACCCATCGATTGCGTATCGTAAAATAAAACGCATGCAGTTACAGGCTTCGTTTAAGTGACCTATTTTTCAAGATATTTTATATTCGCTTTCGTGGTCAAGAGGTTATCGACGTAGATTCAAGACCGAGATATTTCGCGTTCCACCCCAGTCGACTCACACAATGTCTTTTTACATTGTAAAACTTTTGCCTAGGCGGCTTACTCATTTTTATTTTTTCTTTCCTCACCAAAAAGGGAATTTCTATACGAGGATAACGGGGGGGGAGGGATTGGTTTTAATAGGGCTCTGTAGGCCTCTTTAATTTAATTTAATAGTGCTCATTATCATAGATAGAGCGAGTGTTTAATCAAAAAGAAAAATTCTGGGGGAAAATCGGTGCAATGTGATAGGCAGAAAGACTCCTACAACCACGTCTGTTTATTTCTGTCATTCCTTTCTTCCTCATTTCACCCTTTAACAATTCGAAACCGACAATTATTCTAAACATTAAAATTGTCAAATGTGACCTATTTGCTTTCTGTCGGATGTTGACAAATTTGGTTTCATTCTTTTATATTTCTCCCGGACAACATCGGACGACGGGTCCAGCTAGTATATTATATATATATATATATTATATATATTTGTATATATATGTATTATATGTTCATTTATATATATATATATATATATATATATATATTATATTATATATTTTATTTATATAATATATATATTATATTATGTATCATACATATTATATATATTATGTATATAATATATATATATATGTATATATATTTTATATATTATATATATATGTATAATATATATATGTATATGTATATAATATATATATTATATATGTATATAATATATATATTATATATGTATATGATATATATATTATATATGTATAATATATATATGTATATAATATATACATCATATATTATATAATATATATATTATATACATGTATATAATATATATATTATATATATGTATATAATATATATATATATATATATATATATATATATATATATATATATATATATATATATATATATATATATATATATTAAGGTATAATGTCCACGTAACCATTTATACATATCAATTCCATATGTAAAAGAAATGTTTCCAAGAACATGTGAAGGATATCTGTGACATAATCCTATTAATTCTTCCCTGTAACAAATTTGAATCCCAAGATCGCCATTTCTTCAAAATCCGTAGAACTGTGATGGGCCCAAAAATGGCTCCCAGCTAAGCCGATATATTCATGCACGTATTCGAAAAGAAATTATTCCACGATTACGCCTGAAAAAGCACACACGATCGAAGATTTATTGAGAACACCTTCTTTATATGGACACATTACTGAAGTTCAACACGGCCATAAACAGTTGCCACGACACTATTAAACCAGCGCGAGTCAGCAATGGACGCATCACTAACTCTTTATACGCCGAAGGTACATCTTAGTAAACAGTTTTTCACACAAATAAGTCATTACATATAAAGACTAAAAGCCACTTGAGGATAAGGGTTAATAAGATTTTTATCTAAACGACGAACAACATCATGAGAAGATTGAAAAAAATGATAAAATCTGTCTGCTTAAAAGGACGGTTCGACCTGTATTTGTAACATTGGACTTGAAAACGACCATGTTGTAGTTTGTAGGAAATCAGTCCTGGGGTAATATGTTCATAGGACGAAAAACCATTGGAGATGAACATTGTTTATGGAAATTCCGTTTAGTTTTAGGTACACAGAGAAAGAAAGAAAAGCGTTTTGCAGTGGTGGTAATAAGACGAGTTCTTGCTGTGGAAGTTTTACAGGGTTGGGGGGGGGGGGGCTAGTCATAGCTACTGATCAGTCACGCGAAGAATCTCAAAAATTAGTTTATTTTCAGTTCTTCCCTACGCATCAAACGGCTAAGATCAAAGTGTAGTATCTGTTCCGATGGAATACTGCACCCCATTCAATGGGTCTGTCCTGTGCAGTTCTAGGAGGTCCACCCTCCCAGGCTTCGCCTCCCCTCTTTAGGGAAGAGTAAGCTATTGCTTACTGTCTGAGGCGCACCTGCCGGGGAATGCCGACGGGGCTGCCCAGGCAATTTATAAATGGCCAGAGTGCTCACCTCACGGGCGCTGGCTTTTCAAACCCCACTTTCCCGACCCGACCTTTGGTCACATCTTACTTGTGGGAGTACGATAAAAACTGGCCTTGTGCCTAACTCCTGGAGAGGAGTAAATCAATACTCTTCTGTAGTTTTTCGATTATTTGGACCACTGTTTTCATTTCGGATGTTATTCTCATAACGTTTCGACCGATGTAATCTTCTTGTGGCGTAACGGATATAAGTTCTAAGTAATAATCAGCTCTAAGTGACAGTCTTCTGGAAGTTGAAGGTTCAATCCTTAGTGCGGGCGATACTAACAATACAATTACGAATTACTTAATACTTCTACCCGGTCATAGCTGACGGAACAAGAGCAAGCTACCCGCATGGATTAAATAAAGGATTCCGTTCGAAATTCCGTACAAATTCCCGAGTTCGACAAGACGCACGTGATAAAGGTCAGAAGTTACAGCGGAGGACTATTCTGAGAATAGCATTCCAAGATGAGAACAGTAATCCGAATAATCTAAGTAATACAAATTATCAATCCTCATCGAAAAAATCTTGAAACATAATACGGCTACTCATCACACGGCTTCTGAATAGTAAGGACCCTCTGAAATTCATTGAAGTAGCCGTATAGAAAGCCTAAACGCTCAACAGACAGAAACTCTTGATATACAAGACAGCAACAAAATCTTCCATTTCAACCGCAACACAGAAACTCTCTCGCTTACAAAATATTTTAAACAACCCCCAAAAGTTCCCTGTTCAAAGCACCGCTCATCAACGCTAAAAGCACAAATATCAAATCTATCGCCAGTCCTCAAATCAACCGACGACAAATCAAATTCGATGTAATCATACAACCCTCAATTTAATCATACAACCCTCAATTTAATCATACAACACTCAATTTAATCATACAACCCTTAATTTAATCATACAACCCTCAATTTAATCATACAACCCTCAATTTAATCATAACACCCTCAATTTAATCATACAACCCTCAATTTAATCATACAACCCTCAATTTAATCATACAACCCTTAATTTAATCATACAACCCTTAATTTAATCATACAACCATCAATTTAATCATAACACCCTCAATTTAATCATACAACCCTCAATTTAATCATAACACCCTCAATTTAATCATACAACCCTTAATTTAATCACACAACCCTCAATTTAATCATAACACCCTCAATTTAATCATACAACCCTCAATTTAATCATACAACCCTCAATTTAATCATACAACCCTCAATTTAATCATAACACCCTCAATTTAATCATACAACCCTCAATTTAATCATACAACCCTCAATTTAATAATACAACCCTTAATTTAACCATAACACCCTCAATTTAATCATAACACCCTCAATTTAATCATACAACCCTTAATTTAATCATACAACCCTCAATTTAATCATAACACCCTCAATTTAATCATACAACCCTTAATTTAATCATACAACCCTTAATTTAATCATACAACCCTCAATTTAATCATAACACCCTCAATTTAATCATACAACCCTTAATTTAATCATACAACCCTTAATTTAATCATACAACCCTCAATTTAATCATACAACCCTCAATTTAATCATACAACCCTCAATTTAATCATACAACCCTCAATTTAATCATACAACCCTTAATTTAATCATACAACCCTTAATTTAATCATACAACCCTCAATTTAATCATAACACCCTCAATTTAATCATACAACCCTTAATTTAATCATACAACCCTTAATTTAATCATACAACCCTTAATTTAATCATAACACCCTCAATTTAATCATACAACCCTCAATTTAATCATAACACCCTCAATTTAATCATACAACCCTCAATTTAATCATACAACCATCAATTTAATCATACAACCCTCAATTTAATCATACAACCATCAATTTAATCATAACACCCTCAATTTAATCATACAACCCTCAATTTAATCATACAACCCTTAATTTAATCATACAACCCTTAATTTAATCATACAACCCTTAATTTAATCATACAACCCTCAATTTAATCATACAACTCTCAATTTAATCATACAACTCTCAATTTAATCATACAACTCTCAATTTAATCATACAACCCTTAATTTAATCATACAACCCTTAATTTAATCATACAACCCTTAATTTAATCATACAACCCTTAATTTAATCATAACACCCTTAATTTAATCATACAACCCTCAATTTAATCATAACACCCTCAATTTAATCATACAACCCTCAATTTAATCATACAACCATCAATTTAATCATACAACCCTCAATTTAATCATACAACCATCAATTTAATCATAACACCCTCAATTTAATCATACAACCCTCAATTTAATCATACAACCCTTAATTTAATCATACAACCCTTAATTTAATCATACAACCCTTAATTTAATCATACAACCCTCAATTTAATCATACAACTCTCAATTTAATCATACAACTCTCAATTTAATCATACAACTCTCAATTTAATCATACAACCCTTAATTTAATCATACAACCCTTAATTTAATCATACAACCCTTAATTTAATCATACAACCCTCAATTTAATCATAACACCCTCAATTTAATCATACAACCCTCAATTTAATCATACAACCCTCAATTTAATCATACAACCCTCAATTTAATCATACAACCCTTAATTTAATCATACAACCCTTAATTTAATCATACAACCCTCAATTTAATCATAACACCCTCAATTTAATAATACAACCCTTAATTTAATCATACAACCATCAATTTAATCATACAACCCTCAATTTAATCATACAACCCTCAATTTAATCATACAACCATCAATTTAATCATACAACCCTCAATTTAATCATACAACCCTCAATTTAATCATACAACCCTCAATTTAATCATACAACCCTTAATTTAATCATACAACCCTCAATTTAATCATACAACCCTCAATTTAATCATAACACCTTCAATTTAATCATACAACCATCAATTTAATCATACAACCCTCAATTTAATCATACAACCCTCAATTTAATCATACAACCATCAATTTAATCATACAACCATCAATTTAATCATACAACCCTCAATTTAATCATACAACCCTCAATTTAATCATACAACCCTTAATTTAATCATACAACCCTCAATTTAATAATACAACCCTCAATTTAATCATAACACCCTCAATTTAATCATACAACCCTCAATTTAATCATACAACCCTCAATTTAATCATACAACCCTCAATTTAATCATACAACCCTCAATTTAATCATACAACCCTGAATGTAATCATACAACCCTCAATTTAAAGTCTCCGAACATTTAGTCCTTATTTATTTACTCCGTCACGACGCAAGAGTTAGACACAAAAATAGTTTTTAATGTGGAGAAATCAATCTCTTCAAAAAGGGGCAATCTGGATTAGGACTATAATACCGTCGAAGGGGCATAGTAAATAAATAACGCTAACATTGAAACGTTGAAAAGAAGAATAAGGTTATATTATAGTCATACAATATTTCCGGTGTAGCTTCTGCTAATTGAATCCCTGAGTGGATTAGAGTCAAAGTATCATATACTTATCGGAGGAGTCCATTGTGTATCTAAATAGGGATGATACCACAATAGGGAATCGCCTTAGTCTAGAATGATCTCTCTTTCATTGACCGAGGACAGAAAAGATTAAGTGTAGTATCAGAACTCTTTGCTCCTAGCGAAAAAGCCAAAAAAGATTCTGCAAACATTTCGTCACGCATCCGACAATTACTCGATCCAACTCTCAAATCAAGACGGAACCTTTTTAATCTCATTTGTTATAGCCGTAACGTGATCTACTACATTTTCGAAACACAAATTGCAATAAGAGTGGATACATTGAATAGACGGGTAGTCAATTTGGCGTACAATTATACACGATAAATAGGAGAACAAGGATAATTCGGCTTATTTCCCTGTTGTACAACACTACAACCTACTTAACCACATCATAGATGACATTAAATGCATAGCATTACACAAACTTCACTTCTACACAACTTGGCAGAAAGAAAACATGTTAATGGAGTCACAAATTAAAGCAAAACACACGCACAAGCGGGATAAACTTAGACATAGTCTGCTTTAAACCTCAAATACTTTTCAAAAACTCTCCAAACCAACAATCATTAATTTACTCACCGGGTACCTTCGGGCAAGGATAAAAGTGTAGTATCTGAGTCAGTTATTGGTAAGTGTTCCCTGCCTGAGCATGGCGCAGATAGTTCTGGGTCATTTTGGCTAGTGGAGTGATTGTGCTCTGTTTCCTTTTTAGTTTTAGGTAATAGGTATCCTCCAATATGCCCACTCCTCACTTTAATTTTTATCCTTGACATCTCCAAATAGTTTATTTTTAACTTGGGAGGTAACATCCACTCCCTAACGCTATTCTTATTCCTTTTTCTCCCACTTTAATTCTACTCCTACTTAGAGAGTTACATGCTTGTTTCCGGTTCTAAACAAACCGAAAAACAGTGGGAATCTACTTTTACAAATAGTTGAGAGGATTTTGCTAATCTGTCATTAAATTTATTTGTTTTCTCTAGGTTTTTGTCATAATTCCAATGTCTTTTTCCAATTAAATTGTAAATATTTTTGTAAGTAAAATTACGCGTATATATTCTAACTGGAAATGAACTAGACACGATGACCTCCCCCCTCACACACATAACCAATTCATCATAACGAAGAGGAGGGAAAGTTCCTAAAAAATTCATATTTGAATAAACTAAAAAAATATTTTTTTTTAAATATCATTAAATTGCTTCAAAATGTCCAATTAAAGGCCGCAAATCATATATATCGTTACGAATGATCGATGACTAAACACTATTGCATCGCGAAATCAGCGCAGTGGAAATGAGACCTAGAATTATATCCCGTTAAAAAATATGAAATATACAAAACAGCGACAAAAGATAAACACAAGGCTTTCGAATAAATGCGATTTATTTAAATAACATATGAAAGAAATAATATTATGAAATAAACAGCATTTTGTGGAAAATGGGTGTGGTTGTGTATGCGTAATTTTGTTAGTAATGACAAAAGAAAACTTAGTTGGGCTGGCGTCAATGTGAAATAAAAAGAAGGTGGAAGAAATAAAAGGAAGGTGGAAGTCCGTATCTTTTTTTATCGTTTTTCCATTTTTGTTTCTTTTATTCTCCCTATTTTTATTATTTTTATCTGTGTCACATATAGTCATTCGTTTTCTCGACTTCAATTATCACATAATGTCAGTTCCCTTCCTCTCGAGATCGCATTTGCATTTACTTTCCTGAAAATACATCATTTCTCAGCGCTGGTTTATTCTTTCTTCAGTTGTCCTGTGAATTCTCTTCGGGCAGGGCTTAGATTGAAGAGATGCAAAGCTTTTTCTGGAAATCTCATTTATCCGCGACGAATAAATATAAGGCTCTCTAGATGGTCAGCAGCTTGGCAGCTAAAATTAATACCGCGAAATGCAGAGTTATACACTTTGGACATAACAACCAAAGGAATATCTATCTCATGAAGGACAATGACAAAGAAATTGGCGCTTCAGATATTGAAAAAGACCTGGGTGTTTACGTAGACAACAAACTGTCATTTCATCACCATGTCAATGAAACTGTAAAGAAAGCAAACCGTACACTTGGGACAATAAACAAACGTTTGCTAGCAAAGACAAGACCGTGATCAAGAAGCTCCACCGAGCCACCAAATTGTGCCCTACACTTGGGGACCTGCCATACGAAGATAGGCTGAGACACATGAAGCTCTCGTCCATGTACTATAGAAGGGCACGTGGAGATATGATCCAGACGTTCAAGATCCTCACAGGCAAAGACAACATGGACCAGGTGAGACTGTTACCCCTCAGCAAGATCACCGGAACAAGAGGTCACAACCTGAAACTGTAAAAGAAACATGGCAGGCTAAACATTAGAAAGTATTTCTTTGAGCTACGGGTTGTGAACAATTGGAAGTCTCTGCCAAACTTGGTTATCGACGCAACAGACATAAACGACTTTAAGTGCAAGTTGGACAAACATTGGCTTCACAGAGAATATTCAGTCAGACCTGTGCACGAACTGGTATAGTGGACAAGAGGGGAAGGTACGGGAGTTACAGGCACAAGCCTTTTCCCCAAATATATGTTATGTTATGTTATGTTATATATACATATGTCGAAGCCTTTCTTGGGCCTTGTGCCGGAATGCTTACATCGTTTTCAGTTGCCGCTTTCAGCTTTGTTGTCAAGAGTAGAAAGTTCAGTATTCACATCTCTCGTATTTAGTTTCAGGCTTCAGTAAGTATATTTATATATTCAGTAAGTATGGCAAAGTTATATTTTTTCGGAACATTTTATTTAAGGCGTGTTTGCTTAGCGAGATGATTCCTCGGAACTGACGCTTCCGTTATTTTTTTTTTAGTTCGTAGCGTTCACATGCACTTTAATTCGGAGGGTCGTCACAGCTTTTTTATTTGGTCTGTTGGGCCTTTTTTTTAGGAAATACGATTACTATCGCCCATTCTAAAATTTGTCTGTCTAGCGTTTTTAATGAGAAAGAGAGAGAGAGAGAGAGAGAGAGAAAGGGAGAGAGAGAGAAAGAGAGAGAGGTGGATAAGGAAAATAAAGCGCACTTGCATGTATTCGGTGAGAGAGCGCTAGGCTGTAGAGATTGCAGATCGGACGTTGCTAAATGAGGGAGTGGGAGTTATATAGAGAAGGACGGAATAAGTGTAATTACTACGTGTGTGTATGTGTGGCTTATTTTTTTTAAAGAATGTCATTCCTAATTCGGGCTCCCGGCACTTGCAATGTTTACATTGAGATATTACTTACATTCAGTCAGTGTCGTATGATAGCGCAGGGGAAGGATCGCCGACCGTCAGCTCGACGGTTGAGTTTCAATCCCGGCTTGAGGCACTAACTGGTCTAGCCGCACTGATGAGCTGTGATACAGCGAAAAAGTCTGTATGTGGATGACTATATGAAGCTCACTCCCTGGGTAGAGATTATTTGTAAGAATATCGCCAACTGCCATTAAGGCATAGCTCATTAGGTAAAACTAATTCCCGGCACTTGCAATGTTTACGTTGAGATATTACTTACATTCAGTCAGTGTCGAAACAGTCTTATGTGGATGACTATATATATATATATATATATATATATATATATATATATATATTAATCAATGAAACAGACGAGTGGGAAAAAAAGGAAAATTGTAAAATTACCTTAAGGCCTTATCGTCTGACCCTCTGAGAGGAAACGTCAGAATGGTAAATTACAAACTAAAAGTCGAATGAGATATGAGGGGAAAACTTATTTCAGTTGGAGGAAACGATTGAGAGGAAAAAAAAGGGTAAATCTCTCAACGTTATGGTGGCTTTGAATCATTAAAGATCTCCAACTGATGCGTCAAAATCTTTTGTCTACACAGGCTAGGTCGAGAGTTGTTAATAACTAACTGGTTAACGCCTCAATAATATTGAGATGGTAGTTCGACCTGGCACTGTGTAAAACAGAAAACCACCCATCGGAATAGTTGTCAGAACAACTATTTGTACTAACGAGGTGATTACCGATGGCTGATTCCTGTGCCTGAAAATTCTGTTTTACACAATGCCGAGTTGTCGAAAATATATATTCCAAAATTCATAATGATCAGTTCATAAAAAAACAAAAAAAAACAAAAGTCAACTTTATATGCAATCCTTAAATGTTAACATTTACTAGAAAAATAATGTTCATATGTTACTAACCGTGATGCCAAAAGTATATATTCCGAAATTCATTATGATGTCTTCATTAGATTGCCCCCCCACACACACATATATATATATATATATATATATATATATATATATATATATATATATATATATATATATATACTTGAACTAGCTACAATACACTATCCTTGAGTGTGTTCGGTTCTCGCTATATAAGGATTTATCAGGACAACATGACATGACGATACAAGTAAACCCTGACCAAATATTCAAAATAACAGTATTCGACACGGCTATACACCGACTTATAAAAGGAATAGTGCACCTTCTCCTAGTGGTGTAACCTTAAGTGATAGCACTTAGCTGGATACTCCACCAGACTAGATGAATTCTTGTGCTGGAATCCGGTAAGACCAAGAGATCACAAGAAAGATATACTATAACATAGTTAACTGGTTAATTGGGGAGAGGAAATTAATGTTCTTAACTTCTTTACTAACTCAACGTTTAAGAGGTATGGGCGAAATTTAGTTGAACCATCGAATATCTATATATCTCAGATAGAGGGCCTCTTGATTTCTGAAAACTTACATATTGAAGTAAAATAATATATATATATATATATATATATATATATATATATATATATATATATATATATACCTAACTTTATATATATATAAATATAAATATAATAATAATATTTACAAATAGATATTATTTTATTCATAGTATTTGTATCATTATAACAGTTATGTAATTTTGTACTCCGTTATTTATGATAATAATTTATATTGTTTAATATATATATATATATATATATATATATATATATATATATATATATATATATATATATATTCTTAAATATTTTAATGTCTATAATAACCGAAAAGCTTAGTACATTTATTTTTTATTTATTATATATGTATACATAAGTCTAGAGCATGCATGCATATATAATTTACTTTTAAGATATTTTTAGAGATTTATTAGATATGTATATATTTATAAATATCTATTTAATTTAAAGATATTTTTATATATTCACTTACCATATATTTATACATAACTCCAGAGCATGCATAAATATGCAAAAAATAAATTTAAATGTCACGAGTTTAGTTTTAAGATATTTTTTAGATTCTTAATTCGGTCTAAAATGGAAAGTGCGAATCTTGATCTATGTATACAATTTTGAAGGATTTCATGTTATCTGTTAATTTTGTTATCCTTAGATAAATAAAGATACAGTTACTGGAATCTAACTTTCTATTGTTTATTTATACATTCGCTGGAATTAAAAAATACATCTCTTGAGCTTAAATCTTCAAAGATCTAATCCATGGTGAAACGGACTTCTTTTAAAAACTATCTACCAAAATCAATTACATATACACGTTTCATTAGTTCATCGCCTTCCACTCCTCTTTCATATCTGGCCTACTCTTTCCCCTTCCCTGTTTCTCAAAACTTAACACGGCGCCCTCCACCTCTGACTGGTTCTTCAACGTTTTGGTGTAAATAGGCAATTCTTTTTCAATAAAAATACTTTCTGCCATGAATAAAATCTGACTTAAAGACCGAATTATTGGTGCTTTGAGCATGTATGTGTTATTATTATAACTAGTTTATCCACTCATTTAATATACTAACCATTCTACAAACATACATATATATGTACTTCCATTTCATCACGCAAAGGTCAGCGAGTAAAGCACGTTCATTTTTCTAGCCCCCAAACGAAACCATTTCAAGTAGTGAGAGTAAGCGAGAAAGCAAATAGAAAGTCAGAGAACCATCGCTCCTGAAATGAATTCCCCCAAAATTCCAACTCAATAATAAAAAGTTAATAGTAATCGTATTTATAATAATCTATATATGAAAAATTAAATTTCCGACGTAAGTCTATGATTTTTTATGAATATGTTAGCAATACATCTAGATAAATAGCCAGTGCGAATACTGACGAATCATATATTTTCCATCGTTTTGACAGAGGGTGTACACTAGTATATATATATATATATATATATATATATATATATATATATATATATATATATATATATATATATATATATATATATAATGTGTGTGATCGCCCAGATGTGCTCTGTAAGCACCCGGATGCGCCCACTAATAAATTTATTTTCCCCACCCATGACTTGCGAAAACATGCAGCGTTTTCGCATGTCACGGGTGGGGAACATAATATATATATATATATATATATATATATATATATATATATATATATATATATATATATATATATATATATATATATATCAGTAATCCAGGTAAAGTTTTTATCTACAGGATTAAATTATCCAGAGAATGTTTACTTCGTTTATATAATAGTGCTCAATAATAAATAGAGCTGTGTACTACTACTAGTAAAGAGTTTTATTTATATAAACATAATTTTGCTATACATTTGCAAAACATGTTTCAGTCACAACTATAAAAAGCCACATTATTTCCAACCAGAACATCACTACGTTTTAATTTTGTGGGATGAGATACATCTAATCTTTAAAGGTCACATCATTAGTTCAAAATATCTTAGAATCTAACTTAGCGTTAATTATTTATTTAATTAAGACATCTGAAATTCCAGCCTAATATGTTTCAAATCAAGGTTAAATAATAAAGAACGACATTTCCGGCATACTTGTCTTTGTCATCATAGTTACCGTCTTTTCTGTAACCACAACAGTCATCGTCCGTTCATTGTGATCTGCCTCGACCAGACAATCGATTTCAGATTATATATATATATATATATATATATATATATATATATATATATATATATATATATATATATAAATTTTTATTTTAGGATAATAAACTGTAGTTATGAGAGAGAGAGAGAGAGAGAGAGAGAGAGAGAGAGAGAGAGAGAGAGAGGGGGAGATGGAGGGAGATAGAAGTGGGGGGGGGCACTCACCATTGAACAATTCATAAAAAAATGTTTTATTTACGTGCAGGCATTCAAGCTTGTCAAGTTGAGATGGAACAGCCCCTCTCACCTTTCTTCTCTATCTGTTTCATTTTCTCTCTCCCTCGACTTCTCTCTCTCTCTCTCTTTCTTATAAATAACTACAGCTTATTAGCCTCACTTTAAAACAGGTTGAATTTTAAAAAGACCAACTTCTCTCTCTCTCCTCTTCCGCCTCTCGCTATTTCTCTTTTTCTCTCGCTCCTTCTCTCTCTTCCTGTTTCTCTTTCTCCCTCCTTCTCTTACTTTCTCTTTCCCTCTCTCCTTATCTTTGTCTTCTTTTCTCTTTCTTCTTACTCCTTTCCCCTTCTTCTCTCTCTTTATCTTTCTCCTTCTCTATCTTTCTCTTTGGTCCTCTCTTTTTTCTCTCCTCTTCTCTCTTTCCATTCTCTCTCTCTCTTTCCCCTTTCGTCATCTCACTCCTTCTTCTCTCTCCCTCCTCTTTCTACCCCTCTTTCTCACTCTCCTTCTCTATCCCTCACAGTCCCACTCTCTCTCTTCTTCTCTCTCCCTGTCTCCTTCTCCCGATTCTATTTACCCCCCTCTCTCTCTCTCTGAAGCGATTTTCAGGCGAAGGAACATTGTGCACGTAATAATTTATAACCATTTAGGTCACGTTTCTTTTCTTGAAAATCTTCGATCCACCTGCCTTTGCGTATTGCCGCTCTTAAAAGCCAGCCATTCGAACACTGGCCTCAAATACAATGAAACAAAATTCATGATTCAAAATCTGTCCTACTAAAAGAGGAAAAGGCTCCGGAAGTCAGCAATATCTTGTTATAATGTAGATTTGGTAACTGAAGCCACGTCACATTTCAAGATTTACATTATTTCTCTGTTTCGGACTGTTGTCCTAATTTCTTGTTTGTTTCTGCCCTTTTCACAACGTTTTGCCCGTTCTACTCGCCGACCTTTTTCGAGTGACTTATTGCCGTGGTCGATAACCGTTGAATTTCGTACTTTGTTTTTAAGCAAAACATTCTGCTATTGATCTTACACAATCAGATAGATCATTTATCTATTTATTTAAAACTTTAGGTATGTGTATATATTTCTATGTAAAGGATAATCACCTAAACTAATGAATCGATTATTATGAACTTTGGAGTATATATTCTCAGCAACACGGTGAGTAATATGAGCACATTATTTGTTTTGTAAATTTTAACATTTAGAAGGTAAATATATATATGAAGTTAGGTATGTGTATATGTTTATATATTTTTATGTACAGGATTCGCTCCAAAATTAATAGCCGATCATTATGAATTTTGGAGCACATCTGCTAGGCGTAAGGATTCGTAATGTGGATTATATTTAGTTTCATTTAATTTTATACAAAGGAGTTAAAAAGGGGTGAAATCTCTTCATGAAAATTCAAATACATCCGATATTTGTGAAATTTTAATAATAGCTATTAGACATCAATTAATAAAATTTCCCAGAATTTCAGTTTCTTTGAAGTAATTAATAATGTTTTTAGAGGCATAACATAGGAACAACTTCCCATTTGAAAATTCAAATATTTCAGATGTGCATTTAATTTGATCAATAGTCATTAGGCATCATTTAACCAAGATTCACTGAATTTCAATTTTTTCTTAAGACCCCATCAGCTTAAGTCTTAAACTTTAGACATTTTCTAGAATATAAATTATGTAATAGATTTTGATCAAAATTAGAATAACGATTCTAGACATAAGGTTTAGTACCATTATATATTGCTTTTAATCTGTGAAAGTGGGCATAAAAGTGGTGCAACACTGTTTTCTTCGGGGAATTAACTTTATCTGTCCTGTGGCAGGTATTCTTTTAGTTTACATATAACATAATTAGGGGCCGAATACCGAACCCTGAATAACACTTAAAGTTATATTGTGTTATTTAAAATAATATATATATTTCTAGTCGTACTGATTTATTGACATTTCCTAAAGTGTTGTATTGATATAAGCCCTGTAATAGTTAGGTGCACCGCTAGGTTGTTCCCCTTGGTTTTACTTAAAAATGATCAGAGATTATCTAGAATTCACTGCCGTTGGACCTCTCTCACGAGGGCCCCCCAGAATGAAGAACCTCTGGCTTCTCCAGATACCTATATTCGTATCTTAAAAGCTAGTGTAAAACTAATGTATTTTATATTTGTGCAAACGCTTTGATCCCGCAGTCAGCTTGCCAAACCAACACGACATCTAATGAAACTTTATGATATTTGCATATTGGTTTCGAGAAAGCACATTTTATTAGTTAACTATTATTTGTTGTTAGATTCCTGAAATGCTATTGACGTGTATTGTGTACATTTGTAATAGATTTCAATTTCTTTTTTCCTTATTTATATAATTCTTAAATAATAAAAAACTACGGGATTATTTTGATGTCTTTTACCGTTTTGTATGATCTAACGTTGCTCTCCTTTATAAATGTCAACTGTGATTATATGCTAACCGTACTTGGTTTTAGTTGCGTCTATTATTTGTTCTGGTGATAGATATGTTTAGAATATATGTTTAATACAGATGCTATGAAATAAAATAACTTATATTGTAACATTGGTGACCTCTTACATAGTTAGGAAAAAACCATATAAATACGTACATAAAACATGTTCGTTGTATAATTTATTATTTGCCGACGTGCCTAACATTTTAAGTGTTATAAAGTTTCTTTGATAATGCTCACTTCATAGAAAAATAAATAGAAATCTAACATGAAATATTTATTTATTTATTTATTTATTAGTTATCTTTCTTTAAAATTATACGCAGATACTGTTTCATATTAAACTAACATGATCGTTTTCCCCCTTAGAATAAGTCTAAATTTGAAACACATTCCTTCCCAAAAAGTTCAAACACGATAATTTCGTAGTTGCAATTAAATTCACCATTTTACAGCCACAATTATTTCTCTATTACACAACGTGGTAAAAATATATTTTTTTTATTAAGATATATTTTTAAATATGGCTGCGTATCTTCTCCATTTCAAACTCATACTATGCGTCCCGACTTGTGATTGGCTGATTCAAACGGCTACGTCATGTAGGCATCTCCCAATTTGTCAGTAGCTGCAACTGTTATTACTCTTACTACCACACGTTGGATGATAATTTGTCCAGAGAAAACTTGTTACTGATTTTGCTAAGATATGGCGTTGCCAGCTTTTGGATTAAACGCAACGCCATTATTTTTTGATCAACAAGATTTATTTTTAAGACAAAAAGATATGTCAAGCCAGGCAGATAAGGTTTATGTAGCATCCATCTTGCAACAAGGTGAGAGATTTAATCATCTCCCTTCCTGTTGAGACGTCATATGATATACTCCGTGAGAAGGTTACCACTTCTGTGAGAAGTCTCAACACATAGGCGTATTTCACAACTGCTATCACAAGTAACGCTAGCGACAGCAGACCGCTACCATTTCTGAAGCGCCTAGAAAAGTTGGCAGTGGGTACGATTGACAAAAGTATTATTTATTTACCTCCTCAGGAGGTTAGGCACATGGCCAGTTTAATCTTACTCCTACAAGGTAAGATGTGACCCAAGGTCGGGTCGGGAAAGTGGGACTTGAAAAGCCAGCGCCCGAGAAGGTGAGCACTCTGGCCATTAAAAATTGCCTGGGCAGCCCCGTCGGCATTCCCCGGTAGGGGCGCCTCAGGCAGTAAGCAATAAACTTACTCCTCCCCAGAGAGGCGAGGCAAAGCCTGGGAGGGTGGACCTCCTAGAACTGCACAGGACAAACCCACAGACCGGCGGAATCAAGCCCCGAAGGACCAGACGACACCGGTCTATAGGGTGCAGTATCCATGGGAACAGATACTACACTTTGATCCCGTGTGTCTTATGTTCAACAAAACCGCTGGACAGAATTGCTTGAAAATTAGCATATGGACTACTGACGTCTCAGTGAAGGTCATAGGCTATATAAGAAATATATCACTTCAATGCTGGACGTTCTAGGCCCCTCTTCCCCTGACAACTGTTTTCCCTTATATTCAAATGAAATTGAAACCATAGGTAAAGGACCAAAAATGATGTCCATTCCCAAAGTTTCAGAAAATTTTGATAATATTAAGAGGATTCCACCCCCTGAAAACTTTTCTCTTTGATTCAAATTAAATTTAAACCATAAGAAAAGATAAAAAATGATGCCTATTCCCAAAATTTCAGCAAATTCTGATAATATTATGATGGTCCCCGGTGGCACAACCCCTCCACTGAAACCTTTTTCCTTTGATTCGAATGAGATATATATATATATATATATATATATATATATATATATATAATCAAGGAGAACACCTCTTTGTCTGTGCATGTCTGTCCATAAAAACGAAAAGTGTACTTCCAATATAATTGTATTCACATGCGCAATTTGCATTTTGACATAATGGAAGTATTTTTGCGTCTCTGACCGCCCCTTTATAGAAGCTATCCCACACTCTAACCTGGGCACCACCGGGTAGCTCTGCTAGTGTACGTATAATATTAATATATATATATATATATATATATATATATATATATATATATATATATATATATATATATATATATAATTATATCTATATATATACATATACATATACATAAAAATACTTTATATCTATATATATACATATACATAAAAATACTCGAAGCCCTCTACATAAAAACTAAACATCCCACAATTAATAATGTCAATTATGAAACTAGTCGCAACATTTTAAAGTGTCTAGCATAATAATTAACATTACCAAATTCTTAGCCATTAGGTGGTTATGCGTTTGAATTGTATGCACTTTCTTTAACGTCATCAATTTCTTAACGGTTTAAACAGTCAAACTTTAAATCTCTCATATGTGTAGAACGCCGTCACGCTTTCATGTACATTTCAACTTTACAGACGCTTTTTTAAGTTATAAACTACTTGACGTTATAATTCAAAAATCAGCACAACAGTAAAGTCATAATTTGTAAAGACACTCAAACTAATACCGCCTGAAGATGATTTGACGATTCAAATCGAAAGTACTTGCAAAAAAGAAAAAAGAATGGAACAAGAAACCCATGGATCATATTTACATCAATTTGACCGAAACATTAGATGGACAATTCGGAAAATTGAAAAGATAAAAAAAGTCGCATCAAACAAAACCACTCCGTGTTATCTAATAATGTTTGCCTAAATATATATATATATATATATATATATATATATATATATATATATATATATATATATATATAATTATATCTATCTATCTATCTATCTATCTATCTATCTATCTATCTATCTCTCTCTCTCTCTCTCTCTCTCTCTATATATATATATATATATATATATATATATATATATATATATATATATATATATATATATATATATTAAATTAAAAAAATGTGGAACATGCTGAGATATCGCAAACTTCACATTAAAAGAGACGCCAGGATGCCATTTTAACTAACTGAGAATTTGTTTTCGATAAAGAAATATTTTTCTTGTTAAAAGAATCGATAGATTCTTTCTGTCGAAGCAAATCAATCAATAAACTTAAAATACTAATCAAAGCCAATAAATAAATGTATTATTAAATTCTACTCGACGACAAAACCCGTCATACGAGAGGATGTAAAAAATAGCCGCAACTTGACGAGACAATAGAGTTTCATTCTAAACGGAATCAAGTTAAAATGACGACACAAAAGATAGGATTTTATTAATTCGTTAAAAAGGGAATTAATGTGGCAGAAAAGAAAAACGACGCAGATTTTGAATCTGGTGACGAAATTAACCGTGAATTGCGAAAGAAACGATGACAATAAAAGAGAATAAAAGTAATTGTTATATCATCGACGACGCCATTGAAATTGCCAGAGTCTAAAATTATGAAAAATAGATCTATTTTACCGTCAATATAAAAATCACACAGGGTCCGCCATAAGTAGCTATTTATTTAGTAAGGTTGCGCTTTTACGTTCTGAGCTTGTATAACACCTTTATACGCCCGTGTCGTCGTTGTGAACTCAGGTTGTTGGTCATCTGTTGGCACAAAAGCACTCGGACGCCAATGTTCAGTTTTTTTTTTCGTATGCGGGTGTGAGAGAGAACACAGACGTACATACATACATACATACATACATACATACATACATACATACATACATATGAATAGATGAAAAGATAAAATAATCCGACGGTATGAAATTAAAATGGAATAATCGGAAGACCTAAAAAGCTCAACGTTTCGCCCAAATGTTATATCGGCTTTGTCAAGAGCGAACGAAAAAATGCAAAAAATGACAGAAGACGAGAAAGTCTATAAATTATTAGAATGGGCTTCTACTTTATCTCCCCTAACCTATCAAAAGCAATTATTCATGAAAATAAGATATATCTAGACACCGGTTGATTCCCTGAGTTTTGATTTAGTCTTCGTTTGGACCCCCTTTCTACTCTTTATTCTTTCTTTTCTTTCCCGTTACTAATTTTTTTTGCTATGTATTTATCTTTGACTCCATACATATTTACATATCTTCCCTCGCCACATGAACCCTACCACTATATATATTTCTCATAATTTATAGACTTTCTCGTCTTCTGTCATTTTTTGCATTTTTTCGTTCGCTCTTGACAAAGCCCATATAACATTTGGGCAAAACGTCGAACTTTTTAGGCCTTCCGCTTATTCCATTTTAATTTCATACATACATCTATATATATATATATATATATATATATATATATATATATGAGAGAGAGAGAGAGAGATGATAGATAGCCATACTATCCGTGCTGGCCTACATTGGGGACGATAGCCAGACGTCCCCTCCTTGAAATCTCGCCACCTAAGTGAGAGAAATTTCCCGACCAAGATTCAAATTTTTCGTTGACTTACGCACTGAGGACTCTTGACCTTTAAAAGTTTCATTCAAACTCTTGCATCGAACATGATGGCCCTCATTATATAACAATAATACACTAAGCTGTACGTTATCACTCTCCACCCTTTTTTCAAAAGATGGGATCGCACGATAGCCGAAGATGCATTTAAAAGAAAATGTAATTAAGAAAAATCTCATCTGATGACACTGCAAATGTGAAACTAGATCTAAAATATATAAATCGCCGAAGCAAAACAATAATTTCTTAACACATGCATCAATAATCGAAATGAATAGCATCTTTCTTGGTCTTTAAGGCTAGGATGAAACTGTAATATCTGTTCCGCTCAAAGATGCTACAATAATATCGTGGGGTCTGCGTTCACGTCGGCGTTCATAGACAGAAGCCATTTTAAGCACGACAGCAATACACAACACATGGAGGATACAACTGTGGAATTTCCACAGGTCCCACAAGTTTATATAATAATGCGTTAAGCCATTTCGTGTTTGTACGTACGTTATCACTTTTCACACACATTAAAAGAACGAGATCATCCAATGAGCAAATTTCGACTTTATCCATTTTAAAATGAATTGTTCCAAAATAAAATTATGTTATCCCGTCTCTAAAGACAGTGCCATTTTAAATAAATACATTTCAAAAAGGGACATTCGTTTTATCGATTTCAAGAATATTTAGCTAACAGTTATTTTTACGGTAAGAAGATGGAGAATATTTATTGTTTTAAAAAGAATTAAATTGCTACAATATTAAATTTAAAAAAAAAAAAATAAAGACACATATTCGTGTCATTTATTTAAAACATATTTAGTTGACAATTACAAGCATTTTTATCTAAAGAATGGAAGAGTCATTTTTTTTTCTTTAATAGTATGGAACCTGAGAAAAAATATTATCATTTCAAAAGGAATGTTATTATTAAGAACAAAAAATACAGATAAATTTAAAAAGCACCGTGGAATATCCACGGTTCGCAACTAGTATAGTTTTATTTCAACATAATAAATGGAACATGGCAGATATGAGCAACGGACGCAAAATACACTTAAGTTTTTTTACAAGATTAAACATGATGTTTAGTAAAGCTTTGTGTGTTCTTCATGGAACTCAATGCATTTTGTTAATCTGCCAGGGATTGTAGCGGCATACTTTGGCGCTTGAGCAGTGACAGCTTGGATTGTTTCCTTAAGTTCAAGGATGCTACGTGATTTTGCTGAGTAGACTTTTCCTTTGAAAACGTCTCACAGGAAAAAGGCGAACAAATATATAGTTACTTATGGTGGACCCTGTATTAAACACAAAACAAAATGGCGATTAAGCGGGGAAATAACTAAATTCGTTTTTACATTAAATCGACATCATAAATATCACTCATTCTCTGGTCTTCAACCTGGGCTAAAAGTGTAATATCTCTTCTGTCTTCGGTCAAAGGAGGAATGATCCTTCTTGACTGGTGCAATTATTTAAAATGTTGTTCCATCCAGAGGTCGCTCTTTTGATGTAAAGGATATCCCCTCACATAAAAACTGATATTGGGTCTAACTTTGCCCTTGTAGCAAGACGAGTAAATAGGCACATTAGTAAATCTCACAAAATCTGACAAGATTTAACAAATGACGTAATAATCCAGAAGCCATTACATTAGTTGCTCCCCAAAAGGTGTTTAATCATTACTTTAACGGAGTTACAATATGGCGCACGGTTAAATAAAAAAAAGTAAAGTGGTGGACCGTAGTCGAGGGCGTCCTGAAGGCTCTATTTTTATTGACTCCTACAGCGAGATTTAAAGGAGAACGTCACGTCTTTTCCAGCATTACACCACTTATCCTTGATTCTTATAGTAATGAGTGTTTATCAAGTACATATTATTTTAGTCTTTAGTACGACTCGACGAAAGATTGAACCTCGATCTCTCGGCCCATTATCGAAAACTCTTTCCATTACGCCAAATCGGCCACTAAATGTATTTATTATCTCCCATAACAAAAACTGTTTACTTTCTTTTTCGCTCGAATCAAGATACTTGTCTTTACGGCACAAAATGTAATTTCCAGAAGAAAATTACATAATTATGTAATTTTCTCCATCACATGACAATAAATATAAATGCAATTATTTTAAACCTAATTTGTTTTCTTCTTCTTGTTTTTCGCAGTATCTTTATTAATAAAATTATGAGACAACTTCACGTATGTGTGTTCGTTTTTCTCGCTTCAACCTCGCTTTGGTAATTATTATCTTCTTTGGTTTGATTTACATAGTTTTTGCATGAGACAATCTGCATCATAACAATAGCAATATTGATTTTCCATTCTTAAAAAAAAATACTGAAATTTGTTTATGACGATTACGAGCGGTTGTGATGATGATGTCCGGTTCCGGTAGGTTTCGTTGCTTCAGTCTTGTCCTAGGAACTCTGATTATCTCAAGAATATCTATCTATATATTCGACAAGTCGTCCCTCTGCAACTTCAGTTGCTTAGAGAGTGTGACTGGTACATACCAGTCGAGGATCCGTTCTCGACAATCAGTCCGACGATAACTCGACCATTCCGGTGGTCTTGTATCTGTCGGGCTGTGGTATTAGTCCTAGGTAGTCTAAGGAGGTCAACCCTCCCAAGCTTTGTCTCCCCTCTTTTGGGCTGAGTTAGTTTATTGCTAACTGATGAGGCGCTCCGCCCGAGGAATGCCGACGGGGCTTGCTAGGCAATTTTAAATAGGTCAGAATGCCCCTTCTTTATAGGCGCTGGCTTGATTCTCCCAACTTTCTGAACTTGTACCACACGTTCCTGCGGTGAGAAGGAAGTAAATACCAAGTCTATATCTCTTATAAGATTGTGAAGTGCTTCCTGGTTAAATGGTTTGTGTTCTCTTATCTCATGTTCGTCTTGATAGTCAAAATCATCAGTTTCATACATCTCAGCCATAGGAAGTTCTGTGTCACACATGCAAATGATTTCCATGCATTAATCGTCAGTTGTTGTTAGTATTTTCGTAAACCAACTATCATAAGCCAGCATCTGGGAGCTATAAATCTCTGCTTTTAACTTTGCTTCAAATATCACCGACTCATTAAAGATCTGCCCCGATGAAAGCCGACTCAAGAAACTTAACCCTTTCTCGCTTGAGCTCCGACGATTACGCGATGATCTCATTTTGGCCTACAATCTCCTCAATTGGCATTACGATATACTCAGGACCTATCATTAACTCTAGCAACAGAAAGAGGTCTACGCGGACGCCACAAGAAACTATTTCACCGCCGATTTCGATTGAACCGGGGGAGAGCTGCCTTCTCAGTCAGGATCCCTGAATCTTGGAATAAACTTCCAAGAGAGGTAATAAATGCGCCAAGAACGCATAAATTCAAGGTGAATTTAAACAGGTGCTCCGCTACTGTATCCTCTTCTTTGTATATTTCTATCACCCATTTCCTGAAGCATGCTTGTTTTATCTTTTGCCAAATTAATTGAATTAAATTGAATTGCTTACAAAGGACTGAAACTCATTACCTGTAAGAGCCATGCATTTAATAAAGTTCTCTTCCTACGCCTGATTTCATATGTAATGGAGGGAGGGATACTCTTTCTGAATACACAAGCGGTGTGTAGAGAAAGTTGAATCCACCGGATGCATCATTTGGTCTTGTTGGCCAATGCTTCTTTGTATGTTCGTTCGTATCTGCTCTTCAATTCCACAAACATTCTTCCTGGATCAATGAATAACCTCCAATCATCTTGTTTCTATGAATCAGCGTTACATGGCAGTTGCATGAGAGAATTCGAACTATCACAATAACAAAGGTTATTTTCCATTTTGAAAAATGCTGAAAGTTGTTTATAATGATGACGAGCAGTTGTAATGGGGACGACAGGTTCCGTCAAGTTTCTTTGCTTCACTCTAGATCCCAAGAGCCCTGCCTTTTCTGTCGACAAATATAGATCCCTTAAAAATTTTTTTTTTATGGAAATCGATCCACGCAAGATATGAAGCCACTTGATGTAAGGAGCTAAAAGAAAACTTCTTTCTGGACAAAAACTAGCCAACGATAAGTGTTAGATGGATAGATTCCGACCCAGAAAACATCAATTTTTCCCTCTTTGTCAGAAACATCGCTCATAGAATGTGAGGACTAAAGAACAAAATAATGGAATCTAGAGTTACGAGGCAGCCGAAAGTAAACCAAGGTCTACTTTCTACTCTCCTCTAGTTAGATCGTGAAGAGCTTCTTTGTTAAATAGTATCGTTTTACTTGTCTTATGCCCGTCTTGATAGTCATCATCAATAAGAGTACTAACGGAATCAGATCTAAAGATTAGCTCGTGTTCAGGAAATGGAACCGGAACAGGTTATTGTGAAATACTGGTGGGATTACTGACGAGATTTCGGTGTATTGAAATGTAATTCGCGTCTTCATAGTTATTCCTTCCATGTTTATATTGCAGTTTTGCAGCAGGTTTCCTTGCTTCAGTCTTCATTCCCAGGAGTAAGTAAAGTGGTCGACCGCAACCCGAAGGCTCCATTTTCATTGGCTAGTACACCGAGATGTAGGGGGGGGGGGACTCTACTCCTTTCTCAAGATAACCCTACTTAAACTTGACCCCTACCTTATAATGATGAGTGTTTAGCAATTACCACTTTTTAAGTTTTTGGTATGACTCGACTGAGGATTTAACGTCAGTCTTCCGGCCCATTAGCGAACACTTTAACCATGATGCCAAAATGGGTCAGTTAAATACTCATGTCTAAGTGATGTTCGAACGCAGAAGCTCTGTCTGTAATTACGGCGGTCTACGCAATTGAGCCACCGAGGCGGTTGATTTAAAGTGTGTTTACTGGCGCTATTTAGCTCCTACAGAAAGTACAAACACTACCCCCAACTTTATCGACACTTCCAACTGGTAAGAGGTGCAACAATCATTAAAAATTACCCTTTCTTCTGGTTGGATAGATGCGATTCTGCCCTCTAGAGGTGATTCTAATTAATTATCTAATTGAATTACTCATAGTTCCTTGTCATGGACGACGGTCTTTTTCAGAATCAGTAATCATGCATTCATATGTCGAATAGTAAAAGGGGGCTTTCTCATATTCACCCGGAAAATAGAATCCTTTTGACACAAACAACAGTGTTCAACGACTTGTTGACCGGAACCTGGCATTATGCATTTAAATTTGGCAAATTTCTCTTGAAGCGCCCATCATAGTACTAAAGGGGCTCAACAATATTACGATAAATATTATTAAATTATTATCCACAGACTCATGTGTTTCACACACACACACACACACACACACACACACATACATATATATATATATATATATATATATATATATATATATATATATATATATATATATATATATATATATATATACGAGAGAGAGATTAGTAGATACCTCATGTCGCTAGGAAAATTAAATAATGTGCTCTACTGTAGTACAAGGGTTGTATATGTGTTATATTTATATACTATACTATTAAGATTCCATCGGGTTTCACTTAGCAAATCTTCTGCTAGTTCAAATGCTTAGCAGAATAATGGATCAAGAAAATGGAGAACAAGGACCCGGAAGCTTCTAAAAGGAGAGGAGCGAAAATACTTCATCAGCGCCGGTACTAATTATTCTTTTCAGAAAAAATAATAATCCGGTGATATTCAGTGTGGTTTTCTGGATAATTACGTATACGTCTGATATACAGAAGCGATGCAAAAACTATATATATATATATATATATATATATATATATATATATATATATATATATATATATATATCACTAAATAAAGTAAAAGAATCAAATAAGGTGCGAATCAAATTTTATTACGATTCAAAGTTACAGCAAAGTACTTTAAAGTCCTTAACTCATGAGGTTTCAAAGAAAATCTTCTCCTCAGAGGACCATTACCGCACTCTAGTGCTATTAATGCTCTATCCAGTATATTGAGCTTCATTTTTATCCGGATGTTCACTAATTAAAGATCTTAGTTGCCTCTTATATCCTTATATATATATATATATATATATATATATATATATATATATATATATATATATATATATATATATATATATATATATATATATATATATATATATAGGATAATTAACCTAATCACTTAAATATAGAAAAAACAAGAAATTAAATGAAGAGAAATGACCATATATTTAAATCCGAAACAGAGAGCAATACATATCTATGTATGATATATATATATATATATATATATATAATCGTCTCTACACTGACGATTCCCGAAAGAATAAAACGTATATGTATGTAGATCAAAATACGTATTTTTATGTAATTGTTTCTCTAGGTAATTGCAGCGTTTGTTACTTTGCTTTGCATTATTATTATAGTTGTTCACTTCCTAAGTGATACAAATTAATGCAGAAGATTCATTATTAGTCGCTCTTAACTTTATAAGGCGTATCTTTCGTAAAAAAATATATTTTTATTAATTTCATACGTACATAAAAGTAATCCACGGACACGTGTTTCTGGCTCACAGCCGTCAGCAAAATGGCTAACTTAGACAAGGATCGAACCTTCGATATTGATGTCAATAGTCTAGCGTTTTACACCTGGACTATAACGCCTTACCTAGACATATGTACGGTTTTTATTACCGTAGGTAATTTCAGCGTTTGTACATATTTTTAGACAGGGCTTCATACGAAGAATATGTCCTATAAAGTTTAAAATGTGTGATGGTTACAAAGTGGTGGATCAGTTTACGTTAAATTTATATAGGAAACTGATCCCCACTAACTAAAATCTTAAATACTTGAAAAAAGATGTCAAAACCCTCGGAATTATCAGAAAAAAATAATTTAAAAATTTGTGATCGTCAAAAAGTGGGAGATCAGTTTACGTTTAATTTATATAAGAAACTGATACTCAGTTCGAAAATCTAAAATATTTGAAAAATATTTCCCCAAAACACGGAATTCTCTAGCGACTTGATAGGTAATTGTACACCGAAAACAGAATAAAATTTGGCCAGTAAAAAAGTTGGGAAAAACGAGTTGTAGACAATTATGAACAAGAGCCAAAATTAAAATACTGACCAGGATTAAATATGAAAATTGATAAAACCGATAGAAAATAAGATGTTTATTTGAAAGAATTCGAATCAATATCTGGTATACATGATTGACACAGGGTTTTATTTATTTTTGTTAAGAAATCTATTAACGTCGTTACTTATATATAAGACTAGTTGTACACACCCGGAGCTGCCCAGGATGCAGCGAAGTCATTTTATATTTTAAGTTTTATTTGTTTGCAGATCTTTAAACTTAAGATAGACAACTCCTATTGTGTTCTTCAGTTTAAAATTAGTTACCCCCGTGATAATTTTATTTTCAGTTAATTAATTAAAATATGTAATATTACCAGTCGCCTGGGCTGGGAGAAGTAATTTTTAAAATAAGTTGTAGCGAAGTACGTTATTATATTGCCAATAACATGCTACAACTATAACAAATAGAAATTGACTATTCAAAAGCAAAGTTTTATTTGTTAGCTTAAATGCTATTTAGGTCTGACTTTGAAAATCCGACACGATAATTTTACATGTTAGTATTAGTAGCATTACGGTCGTGCTAAATAACTAAGGGAATGAACAAGCAAAATTATTATATAGATAGAAAACTGCACATTGCCTAGGTCGTTATTTATTTATTGCCACTGTTGACTATCAGGCAGGTGTACATAGTATGATGATGTATAGAAGTGAAATCTAGTCAGTGGAGGGTTGAGGATAACATCGTCATGTTCGGTTTTCTAAAAACCGTCCAACAAATACCAGAATGTAAAACACGTTAAACAGAATATGACGAGTTTATTTCAGTAAAATTAGCTCTGTTGAGCAAAACATAGTTTTTTTATCATAGTTTTTCATGTTAAATTTATTCTATATCATAAAATGTGAAATGTTTATATTGTACGTTGATTCCTTGTCTATTTGATTTTAATTAAATTTTAATTAACATTGCATGAACGTTGCCTCAGAATATCATTTTCACGCATGCGTGCTCTTGTAACGTATTCACGGTCCGTCGATTCACACGTGCCATCTCCAAAAATAGACACAAGAGTGCGTTTAGTTCACCGGAGTTCAACTGAACAAACTGCCAAAATCACATTCATAGAATCGCATAATATGTAACATATACCAGAAAGAACAGTCGTAAATAAGTCATACAGCATCCACTATGACTATCCAATTCCTACAGCTACACACCTAGAAAACGGACCTGTTAAACCTCACATAGTGATATGGGACAAAAGGAAGAAAAGGAAGAAAATAGTAACCGTAGTTGAAGTCATTGTCCCTAATGATGCTGCTTTAGACAGAGTTGAGAGGGAAAGGATAACGAAATACCAACGTCTTATATACGACATGAAAAGAAACTGGAATCTTAGGAAGATCTCCATCATTCCAATAATTATAGGAGCAACCGGACTCATGAAAAAGAACTTTTTAAACTACCCGCCGAATATACCCGGTGAACAAAGTGCAATTGGGGTACACACAATTGCAGTTAAAAGGACGGTTAGACTCTTTAAAAAATATCTCTCGATTTAAGTCTCTGAAATAGCGGGTGAATGTCTGGCATCCGGTAGGATGCTTCATCCCCAGCAAAAACAACAACAAAAAAGAAACTTGAAAAAAAAATGTAACATCCCTTCAGCCGCCGTTTCTTCCAAATGTTTAAATGATTAAAAATTGATGTGTACAATTTAATCAATCGCCAATAATTTCTCTCAGTACAATTTTGAAGCATCGACCGTAGTCGAGGGCGACCCGGAGGCTCCCTTGTCATTAGCTGCTACTCCAAGATGTAGTGGAGAGTGCCACCCCTATCACATGATTGCTCCACTAACCCTTGATCTTCACCTTATAATGCTAAGTGTTTAATAAGGAGGCTAATGGTAGGGTGCTAATAGTCATGGCAATTGATGGTTGAAAAGGTTTCTTATAATTGTTAAAAGAAAGGAGCTTTGTCTTAGTAGCATTAAATGTTACCATCCACTTCTGTCCTCATTCCACCACAGCCTGGAGGTCATTTTACTAATCGAGGATACGTCACCGACAATCAGTCCAACGGGATAAGCCGCTACGGCAACAGCTGCCCTGCTTTGTCGGGCTGAGGTATTGTCCTAAGAAATGCACTTTCCACGTCTTTACCTTTTCTCTTAGAGAAAGAGTTCGTTTATTGGCAATAACCATAACCTCTCTACTGGTGAATGTTGACGGGTTACCTAAACATTTTTGTTGGGCCAGAGTGTACTATCTTTGGTTCGCTGGCCGTTCTACCCCCACCCCCACCTTTCGGTCTATGCTACACTTCATGCTGTGGGGGAAGGGTTAATACCATGTGTGTGTGTGTGTGTGTGTGTGTGTGTGTGTGTGTGCGTGTTTGTGATTGTGTGTGTTACAATCATTGCCGAATCTCTATGTGATTTATTAAATTTTTGGAATGTCATAGGGAAGTGGTTCTCCCTTTGTTTCTCATAACGTGATCTCAAAAAGTTAGTGTCACTTACGTGATCGATTCAGCCGATGTAATCTAAAAAAAAAAATTGCTTCGATTTTTTTTATTGCTTTTGATTGAAATAAAAAAAATACAAACTCACTTTTGCTAAAAAGCAAAAACGAACTTAAAATTAAAACGAAACAAAAAACACGATTTTCTATTCAATGTGGGAAAAAAGTCGAACTTTTCGCCTTTTTGTTGTTTTTACATTTAAGATAATGGCCGATTCGATTCGGATAGCCGACATAAAATATTTAAGATAATCAAAAAAGATTTCTGTAAATCGGAAAATATCAAAATCATCAGAATTTATAGTTTGGGGGCTTATCTATTAATGGCGTAAATTTTGTCTTTTTTCTGGTTGTGGCAAATTCAACAAATAAAAAGAAAAATGTGAACCATGGTTTTTTTTACTAATGGACCAACACTTATTATGGCGAAATGAACAAAATGTGAGTAATTATGAGGAAGGTTTATGACAAATATTTGTTGACATTGGATTTAGAAAACGACCCTGTTGTAGTCTGCAGGGAAGCATTCCAGTGGGCTGGTGTTCCATAGATAGAAAGTTCTTGGAAATTAACTCTGTTCATGGAACTTCCATTTGATGTTAGTCACGCAGAAGGAGAAAAGAAAATTCTGTGTAGTTGTCGTAGAGGACGAGTTCTTGCTATGAATGTTTTACAAATGGAAGCCAGACACTGAAGATCAGACAAGCACATTCCATGTAAATAACTATAGAGTAGATAAATACGTTATAAGATGTAGTACTGTTGTCACATCTGGGGAGTTGCCGCTCTGGGCACTCTTTGTTATTATAACAAAGTACAAATCGGGCGATAAGGTGCCGGGTTTCATAATTCTTGGATCCAAAGTTCGAATCGTCCGATCAGCGGTATGGTTATGTAATTTTCATACTGACGAGTGTAAATCAAAACACAAAACACATATATGTTCATAAATATTAAATATATATATATAAATATATAAATATATATATATATATATATATATATATATATATATATATATATATATATATATACAAATACATATATATATAAATATATACAAATATATATATTTATATATATATATATATATATATATATAGATATATATATAAATATAGATATACATATAAATATAGATATATATGTAAATACATATATATAAATTTATATATACACTAGCGGAACCCGTCGCTCGGCGTTGCACGGGAGAAAGTACTACTTATTGCATGACGTCGAATAAAAAAAAGAAACGGCCTCTTGTTTTTTCTCACCCCCCCTCATCTACCGTGTCGGTGAATGCTATACATTTTTAAAAAAGAAAAAAGTGGTAGAGTAGGATTTTATCGAACGCTGAAACTGTCGAAATTTAAAAAAAAAGGAAAAAGTGATAGAGTAGAATGGGATCGAACGCTGAAACTGGCGATCATGAAACCTGCCTTTCTAACGAATGCGCCACGGTTTCGAGTTAAAAATGCATGTGTAAATAAGTTAATTAAGCTTAGCTCGATTATGGGCATGCGTGTTATGTTAAGATTCAGCAGTGACACGGTTTAGGTCATTTGAAGTTGATGAAAATGACTGGATTTGGGCAAGTTTACTATAATATGCGTGTTAAAGGTGTATGATTTTAAAAATGTAAATGTATCGCGGTCTACCAGTATCTTAGCGCTTATTGAATTAAATAGGATGTCGATTCGATCAAGAAATTGTAGCCGCCATGTTGAATGAATAAATGTTGCAGTAACTGTGTTCGTTAATTTCATTTGCTTAATTCCGGAATGAATATAGATGTAGAAGTCATAAGTAGAAATTGTAACAACGTAATCTGATATTCGCGGAAAATCATCGTAGTGAACGGGAGTGGTCATTAAGTCTTTGTGTATTGCTGTATATTATGTAGTAAATTAATACCAGGCAAGTGATAAATAAGAACCGGTGTTTTGTGAAAAGTAAACTGTGTGTATTAGTTCCTGGTGTCGATAGGAAGAGTGACAGTACAGAATTGTTAGGGAGAAAGGTTTTTGCTACCACCTATATGGAGTTGGTTTTTCGGAAAAACGTTGATAGTGGGCCAAATGTAATATTTAGTGTTAAGTAGAAAAAATAATAACAAATTTACTAAAACACACTCGAGTGAATAAGTGAAGTATAGTAGTGAGTTTAGTAGCCTGTGATGTATGTGGTTATTTCCGAGAAGGTACAGGGAAAAATCGTCTCTACTTTATATATTAGAAAGATATATACATATATATATATAAATATATATATATATAAATATATAGATATATATATAAATATATATATATATTCATATACATATATATATAACTATATATATATGCAAATAAATATATAAATATATATATAATTATATATATATTAATATATATATATTCATATATATATATATATATATATATATATATAAATATATATATATTCATATACATATACAAATATATATATATATATATATTCATATACATATATATATAAATATATATATATATTCATATACATATATATATACATATACATATATATACGTATATATATATTCATATACATATATATATATACATATACATATATATACATATATATATTCATGTACATATATATATATATAAAATATCTATATATATTCATATACATATATATATACACATACATATATATATACATATATATATTCATATACATATATATACATATATATATATATTCATATACATATATATACATATATATATATAAATATATATATAAATACATATATATATCCATACATATATATATATGTAAATATATATGTATACATATATATATATATGTAAATATATATATACATATAAATATATGCAAATATATATACATATACATATATATATATATAAATAAATATATATATACATATATATATGTAAATATATATATACATATATATATGTAAATATATATATATATATACATATATATATGTAAATATATATATATACATATATATATGTAAATGTTACAGTACTGTAGGGCCCCATTATGCAAGGCACAGTAGGTTAACTAGTATCAAATAGCTAATTTTGTTATTGAAAAATAGGTTTTGTTTCGGGACTCAGAAGTGAGTCAGAGAAGAGTTTGATCCAAGAATAGTCATAATAAATTTAGACACCTGACGTGACCTTTGAGTCAGAGATCAGAGTGAGTCGTTTTTGTCCCCATCTCGTGCGTGGGAATGATGATTACGTCACCACGGAAAACAAGAACTTAGCTTTTGGGAATCAGTCTGAGCTTAGAGGCGATACCGTTCAGACCGGGTGCGAGCATGTAGCCGGCAAACTGGTAAGGCCCCGCTTTGGGAGGGCAGAAGATATCCCAAAAGGAAAGAAAATAGCCGGAGTATGAGAGAGTCGAAACCGGAATCCCCCTGACAGCAAGCGAACTAAGAAATAAGAAAATTGTGTGAGAATAAAGAAACTTGTGTGAAATTTCCCTTCAAGAAAATTCGTGTCTCGTGTGTTCATTCTGTCTGAGACAGACCTCTTCCTTCGATCAAGACGACACAGCCAGCGAAGACTAGACGAATCACAGGCCAAAGAAGAGAACAGAAGATAAGGTAAACCTTGAGATTTATTTGAGAAAAACTTTTTAAGAATGGAAATGTTAAGAAATGTATAATGAACTTTCCGTGATTTGATGTAAGTTGAACTGAAGCGTTTATAAATGGTAAAAGAACTCTTTCGAGACTGTGAACAGTACGTTTTTATATGTGGAATAAGATTTATAAAAGTTATATGTGAACATTATGTTATTTGATGCCGAGAGCGTTGAGAGACGTGTCGCAATGGAAGATTCGTTATTTGAAAAATAAGATCTGTAAACAGTTATCGTACGTATAAATGAACAGAGGCCGTAATTGAAAAAGGCTTGAGATGCCGTGAACAGATTCGTGGTTTTAAAAAGGCCTGAAGGGCCGTAAATTGATACGTGAAGATTTAAGACTGTGGTTACGAAACGTATAGAGTAAAATGATATGAGTAGACATGTAACATGTATCGTTACATTGGGTTAATTTGGTAGCCGTGACCTGCCGTTTCCAACATGAAACGG
Organism: Sepiola atlantica; assembly: GCA_963556195.1. Taxonomy (NCBI): domain Eukaryota; kingdom Metazoa; phylum Mollusca; class Cephalopoda; order Sepiida; family Sepiolidae; genus Sepiola; species Sepiola atlantica. The sequence continues at coordinate 43,237,366 of OY744534.1, forward strand.
TTCGATATCGATCTGGTGCTGTCATGAAGTACGAACACATCGTGTGGTCCAGTAATAGAAAAAGGAAGAGAAAAAAAGAAGCGAGACACGGAGGGGAAAACTGCCGAGATACACGAAAAGAGAGACACATTTAGTTAATTATTAAAAGACACAGAAAAAAAGAAAAGAAGAAAGAAAAGAAAAAAGACACATTTTGTTAAAAAAAGAAAAGAAAGAGGAACGCACACACAATTATTAAATTACGCAGAAAGAGAAAAAGACACATTTTGTTAATTGTTAAGATTCACAAAAAAAAAAAGAAAGACACATTTTGTTAAAAAAAGAAAAAAGAACGCACGCACACACACACACGCGCAAAAACAATTGTTAAGACTTTGTAGGAAAAGAACATTCTAGTTAGAAAAAAAAGGACGATTTGCCGTAATTATGTTTTTTTTTGTGTTGTGTTTTAAGAATTTGTTGCTGTAATTTTTTTTTTTTCTTTTCTGGTTTGTGTTGGTGGGGGACAAAGGTGAAAGCAATAACGGGCGAAAAAAAAAACGAGGGAGGTATGTGATTAAAAGAGAGAGAAAGAGAGGAAGAATGGAAATGTTAAAAAGGGTGGATGTGCTGAAATGACATGTGCACGCGAGGACAGAATATGCGTATTTAGAAAAAAGAAAGAAAGAATGTATTAGAAAGAGAGAGACAGAGACGGAAAGAGTATAGAAAGAAAGGGATTGATATGCCACTCTGTGGCCGAAATCTTTTGTTGTTAGAATGTATATGCGTGTTAAAAAGAGAGAGAGAGCGAGAGAGAGAGAGAGAGAGAGAGAGAGAGAGAGAAAGAAAGCGCCCGTGGGTTTTGAAAACTGCTAAAAAGTGTTGCAGGAAAATAACGACGACAGCGGCGGGTGATCTGATGGTGTCCGGGTTGGAGTTTGACGACATGTCAATACGTTATGGTGTCGGGCGCTGTTCTCTTTTCCCTTTATCTTTTGAATTATGTTGTATTGTATTGTGGAGATATGTTCTCCATTGGTTCTGTCGGTTTCGGTTTGATTTTTTTGTTGTTGTTGGGTGGAATGAATTTTTTTTTTTGATGTATATTGATGTATTTGTTACATGGAGGATTCCGGGTTCCTAATGCTTGAGTGAATGATATTTTACTATTTAGAGGATGGAGAAATTTAAAAATGTAATTAAAAAAAAAAACAGTTCTTAAATTGAATGTTACGTGGGTCAGCAAAGTGTTAGGGTTAAAGTGATCTTGTATTTGAGTTGTTTGGGGGGCACTGATAGCAGGTTTGGGTCGGTTGATGGAGACCCCGGACGGGGGTCAATTAGGTTATTTCGAAGAATATCCCTGTGCACAGAGTATGTGCAGCCCAGTTGGGTCTGCGGGATCAATAAAGTTCGCTCGCGTGGTTTTCGCAAACGAGGCGGCCATGGGTTTTTGGCTCGGAGAAGAATGGGCAAAGGTGCTCGAACGCTACACGCGTTAAAACTGCGAACCGGTGGTTAGACGACAGGACAGTCGTATTGGTGCGCCACGATAACGGTGGTCGATATTGAAGTTGTGATTAATTTTCGTGACCCAGGGTTGCTCCCCAATCACGTCGGTAGACCGTGTATGGAAGTGGAATAGATTTAAGCTTTATATTTAAGAGAGGGTACCTCAGTCAAATTAATTTTGGTTTAGGGAAGAAAATGATGGACCTGGATTGGTGACCCGATGTGTTCCAGGAACGGTGGTGTCGACATTTCACCCCCGTCACGCCGTTTAGTTAGAGCCATGGGATGGGTGCCACGCCACGCCAATGGGGTTGGGAGTTAGAAACTGGGTGTTTGTTCGCTGTCATTCGCGACGGGAGCACGGGCGTGTCAGAAATGTATGGTCCATATATAGCAAGCAGTATAGCGACGGTACCTTCAGTAAGCTTCGAGGCTGACCATTAGAGAATAGGTTAATGAAGGTTTTTTTGTTCTGTTTTTTGTTCCCCTATTTCGCGAGAATAAAACGCGCAGTTAGTTTTAATCGGTTGTGTGCCGACCGTTTGTTGAAGTTATCTAAGAAAGTGATGGTGGCCCGAAAGTGCAACATACCGGGAATTTTTGGGAAGTGGTCGAGCACGGAGAACGTGTGTGAGCAAGAGCGAATTTATGTGGTAGATTTTGCAGGAGATATAGGCGAGAAACGCCTGATGTTGATTTATGACAGGGGATGGCTTTTTTTAGCCGGTAACGACCGTAGGGAGCAAACTCTCCCACATCCCGGAAACATTGTCATGTGGTGCCGAAGGAAATTCCGGCAGTGGTGAAATGATGGTAACCCCAGGAGTGCCCAGGCTCGGATTTTTACAAGTCCCAGGGAGGGGTTGGTTTAAAAAAAAAAGAGAAAATCTTGAGATTTTTTGTTTTTTTTGTTTATAGGGAAGGAAGGAGTGTTACAGTACTGTAGGGCCCCATTATGCAAGGCACAGTAGGTTAACTAGTATCAAATAGCTAATTTTGTTATTGAAAAATAGGTTTTGTTTCGGGACTCAGAAGTGAGTCAGAGAAGAGTTTGATCCAAGAATAGTCATAATAAATTTAGACACCTGACGTGACCTTTGAGTCAGAGATCAGAGTGAGTCGTTTTTGTCCCCATCTCGTGCGTGGGAATGATGATTACGTCACCACGGAAAACAAGAACTTAGCTTTTTGGAATCAGTCTGAGCTTAGAGGCGATACCGTTCAGACCGGGTGCGAGCATGTAGCCGGCAAACTGGTAAGGCCCCGCTTTGGGAGGGCAGAAGATATCCCAAAAGGAAAGAAAATAGCCGGAGTATGAGAGAGTCGAAACCGGAATCCCCCTGACAGCAAGCGAACTAAGAAATAAGAAAATTGTGTGAGAATAAAGAAACTTGTGTGAAATTTCCCTTCAAGAAAATTCGTGTCTCGTGTGTTCATTCTGTCTGAGACAGACCCCTTCCTTCGATCAAGACGACACAGCCAGCGAAGACTAGACGAATCACAGGCCAAAGAAGAGAACAGAAGATAAGGTAAACCTTGAGATTTATTTGAGAAAAACTTTTTACGAATGGAAATGTTAAGAAATGTATAATGAACTTTCCGTGATTTGATGTAAGTTGAACTGAAGCGTTTATAAATGGTAAAAGAACTCTTTCGAGACTGTGAACAGTACGTTTTTATATGTGGAATAAGATTTATAAAAGTTATATGTGAACATTATGTTATTTGATGCCGAGAGCGTTAAGAGACGTGTCGCAGTGGAACGTTCGTTATTTGAAAAAGAAGATCTGTATCGTTACATAAATATATATATATATATATGTAAATATATATATATACATATATATAAATATATATATATAAATATATATATATAAATATATATATATATATGTATATATATATAAATATATATAAATATATATATATATATATATATATAAATATTTATATAAATATATATAAATATATATACATGTAAATATATATATATGTAAATATATAAAAATATATATATGCATGTAAATATATATATATATAAATATATATATAAATATATATATATGTATGAATATATATATAAATATATATAAATATATATACATGTAAATATATATAAATATATATATATATAAATATATATATGTATGATTATATATATATAAATATATATAAATATATGTACATGTAAATATATATGTATATATGCAGGGTAATCTCGTAAACTGATGAAAAGATCATTATAAATTTTGGAATATATATTCTAAAAATACTGTGAGTAACATGGCCATGTTATTATTTTCATGAATGTTAATATATATATATATATATATATATATATATATATATGAGAGATAGATAGATTGATAGATGAATGAAAAAAAGAGAAATAAAAAGTGTAAGAATGACAAATCTATTTCATCTTCAGTTTTTCAATGCAAAGTGTACTGAATAAAAGCTTGTTTATTCTTTCTTTCCTTCAGCCAGGCTTTTCAAAGATTCGAATTTTATCATCAGATTAATTACATAGATAGATAAGTTGGCAGGAAAGTAGTCAATGTTAAAAATTTGAATTTTTTTTGAAAATAATAGAAAGTGGGTGTTAGTGTGTGAGAATATGTCTATATAGAAAAGAGTCCAGTGACAAAATGTACAGTCAGGAAATGTTTAAGAATGGAAAGATAAAAATACCAATAAATCACCGTTAAAAGTTTGTGGAAACTGCGTCTAATCTTGTCAAAATATTTTAAATATACGAGAAATTAATCCAATTTAATGATATGTTGTTCTGCCGTGAAGAAAAAAGCTGGTTAGGGTGTAGGTTGTAGATTTGAGGCCATCTTAAAATCTTCCATGGACCCCAATAAATAAATTTCTAAGGAACTGAGTTCACATATCGTGATAATTTGGAGTAGAATCCAAGAATAAAGCAGGTTCGCTGGAAATTAAATGTTTATCCGTTGGTTCTAGAGACTGAAATAAATTTTTAGGTTAAATTTGAGAGTTGGGGATATGATAGAGGTGGGGGATCTGGGAGGTGGGGGGTTTAGCGAGGGATACTTCGGCTGACGTTTGGTTTGAAGTGGGATGGGGGTTGTTTAGATACAGCTAATCGTTAGTAAAAATAGATTTTAATAACTGCTGCTTAGGATATCAGTGAAAAGTTGGGGGTTGTTTAGATACAGCTAATCGTTGGTAAAAATAGATTTTAATAACTGCTGCTTAGGATATCAGTGAAAAGTTGGGGTTGTGGTTCTATAAAACTTATACAGAAACGTGGCCAGAATCAAGTAAAAAGTTGTGGAAAATAATTTTTCGTTTTGAGATGAATTTAAACTTAGGGTTATAGATGTTATAGGGTGAAGGGGTGGAACGCGTTAAAATGAATGTCTAATGAGTAATCTGTTGAAGTACTATGATCAAGACAAAATCTATATATATAAAATAGTAACTCTGTTAGTGTGTGTCGGTCTGATCTTTGTGTCTTATGTTCACCCAAACCGCTGGACAGAATTGCTTGAAAATTGGCATGTGGACTACTGTCCTTTTAGTAAAAGTCATATACTATATAAGAAATATGTCACTTCAACGCTGGGGGTTCCCAGGGCCACAACCCCCCACTGAAAGTTGTTTTTCTTTAGATTCAAATGAAATTTAAATCATAGATAAATGACGAAAAATGATGTCAATTTCCAAAATTTCAGCAGATTTTGATAATATTAAAATGTCCCCAGGGGGCAAACCCCCATCTATTGAAAACTGTTTTATTGTTGATACAAATGAAATACATATATATATATATATATATATATATATATATATATATATATATATATATATATATATATATATATATAATTAAGGAGAACACCTATCTGTCTGTGCATGTCTGTCCTTAAAAACGAAGACATACTAGGAAGTGTACTTTCAATATAATTGTATTCACATGCACAATTTGCATGTGAATATAATGGAAGCATTTTTGCGTCTCTGACTTCCCCTTAAAAAGCTAATGACAATTTTACAAACATGTTACACAATTGAAATTAATCTATTTTTTAGCGTTAGTTTAAGAGAATTAACATATATCTGAATAGCTTAGTGAGTAAGATATGTAGCTGATAACATCATAGTTGCTGTTAAAGTAAACTCTCCCGACCATGATGTTGCATATGATGTTATCCTAAACTCTAACCTAGGCAACACCGGGTAGCTCTGCTTGTTATATACAATTCAGAAGGTTTAAAAAGGGTCCCTTTTGGGATTAGGGCTCAAACGGTTAGAGATTTGGGAGTTTACGTGTCTATGAAGTAACTTCATACATTTTTTGTATTTCAAGCGTTAAGACGTTTATAAATTTCACAGTTAGTTAAAGATTGGGGGCATAAATGGAAGGCAGTTTATATGTACATGTGACATCACTGGAACACAGATGTATCAGGGTTTCATAGGTTAAGTTATATTCGAATATATAGAATTTAAACGAATATAAGCTGAATAAGAAGGGTGGGGTGGCCGATTATAATACTTTAAGATATTACTAATGTTATGCTCGGGGGAGTTTATGTGCTTAAGGCAGGGGAATAAATATATAAGGTTATTGGGTGGGATTAGGTTTATTATGCAAGAAAAGTATACGATGGAATATTTTGAGTGCAGATTGATTTAAGTTGGACGAATAGGCTGTTATAAGGGAGACCAGGAAGCGTGGTTTAAAGGGTAAAAACTATCAGATCAATGTTGAGCGTTGCATCAACGAATTTAATGGATTGCATTCAAAGGGAGATAAGAAAGGCAATGAATAAGTTGTAAGAGTGGGTTTACTAATAATTGAAGATAGATTTAAGATTTAAGGTTCTGGGGGAAAGGGATTATGGATTAAGGGTGTAGTAAAGTCTAATATTAGTTCTCAATATGCGCTAAGGTGATTAGATGCACAGAAAACACGTCATGTTATTGGGATGATTTGTTGTAGAGTTAAAAAGTTAAGAAGTTAAAGTTAAAAGGTTAAACTATTATTAGTGGGGAGGCTATTTATTGGCTGGAGGAGGAGTGTCAGAGGGAGCAATGGAATTGATATATTTAAACTTTCGTTTGTGCTTGCACTTCGAAAGAAGTTCGTTTTTAGAATTAATAATGGTTTTACTCTTGGCTACTGTAGCTATCATAACCGTTTCTAAAGTACATAGTTGGCAAAATGCGGATCCTGGAGTATAGGATCTAGACTTTTTCAGTATTGACTAATGTAAAGAATAGGTAGTGTTTTTGCGCTTAAAGTTTTTGATTAAATTAGAGAGAGAGGTCTAATGGTATTGTCGTCATTGCTTTTGAAAGAGCAAACATTGTTAGAAATTCGGTTCTTAATGGGAAAGCACTGCCCCCAATGTAAGTGTGTATTTTATATGATGTTGTTATTGTTGTATTTGCATTATTTGTAGTATCTGGGGTATTGTCTGAAGTTGGATGCTGAAACTCCGAGCCAAAGTTGTGTTGGAATTGTTCAGTGGAGAAACTAAGGGGCGTTGAGGGGTTAGATCAAAGTTATATATATATATATATATATATATATATATATATATATATATATATATATATATATATAAGTGAAATATTTTTGAAAATTAACACATCGTGCAATTTAAGTGAAAAAATCATTTATTTATTTTTTTGCAAGCTTTCGTTGTAGAACAACTTTGTCAGGTGAGACTGTCTTATATTTGTATCTTCTTTTCTTCTTTCGTCATTTTAATGGTATTAACCCTGAGGGGTCGAATCACGATAGAAGTAGAAGAGCACATCAAGTTATAAAAGACGTTAGGATAAGTAGAAGTCCAGTCGATGTTATACGCAGATTGGCGCATTTTGGATAAGGAAATTGACAACATCTTTGAGGCACGATACGTGCCTGACAAAGTTGTTCTGCAACGAAAGCTTGCAAAAAATAAATTACATAAATGATTTTTTCATTTAAATTGCACTATGTGTTTATTTAAAAAATATTTCACTTAAATACATTTTAATGCGTGCCTCAAAGAAGCTGTCAATTTCCTTATATATATATATATATATATATATATATATATATAAACAATATTTATTTAAGTAAATATTACATTATTTTTACCTATATACGCCGGCGTTTCAAGCTTCCGCTATCGTCAGTGTAGGAGATGATAATTTCTAACGGTCGCAAGATATATATAAGTGTATAAAATACATATTCATGCATAATTTTTTTTCAATAAATAGTCAAAATTTTCCGAGTATATGCTCTAGAACTATAACAACGGACCATATATGAATAAACAATATTACGCTAAATTCAAATGATTAAGTCTTATTAATTTTTCAAGATTCAGGAGATTTGTATACATTTACTGTCCGTTTCGTACATACACAAACAAGCAGGAATAGACACACACATATACTATGTTGTAGCCACTCGGATTCAGTGAAGTCATTTCATTTTAGTTAAAAATTTTATTTGTTTTCACATTTTTAAACTTATGAAGTAAAAAAATCAGTCACCTCCCTTGCTGATTTAATTTAAAATGTATCATATTACTAGTCGTCTGGGTCGGGGAAAGTATTTGTTTTAATAAATCGTTACAAAGTTCGTTATTATATTGTTAATAACATGATACAACAATAATCAATGAACATTGGCTAGTGAGAAGCAAAGTTTTATTTTCAGCTTAAATGCTATTTGAGTCTGAATTTAAATAACTTCATATGTTAGAAGATATATATATATATATATATATATATATATATATATATATATATACAGGGTGGGCCAAAATAAGGGTCCTATCTTTAAATTTGAATAACTTGAATTTGGATAACTTCCACAAAATAAAAGTTAAACTCACCAAACTTTATGTGTGTGTAGACTGACCCTTCCGAGATTTTTTGAAATAAACAAAACAAATTTTAGCCGAAAAACACTTCTTAAAACTTACAAAAACTAAAGTATTGTTTTTTACACTGTTTTGAGTTTTTTAAGCAAAAATAATGTTTTCTAAATGAGGGTACGTTCCTTAGGGCTAATACGGCTCATGCTTGCTTCGGAAGGGGTCCTTTACTTATTCTAAAAAAAAAAAAAAAAATTCAATAAATAAAAAAGTTATGAATTTTTAAAAATAGGACCCTTATTTTTGCCCACCCTGTATATATATATTAAAACGCTTTTAGTCATTTATACACAGGAGAGAGAGAGAGAAAGAAGAGAGAGAGAGAGAGAGAGAAAGAAGAGAGAGAAAGAAGAGAGAGAGAGAAAGAAGAGAGAGAGAGAGAAACACACAAACACATATATAATATACTAGCTGGACCTGTCCACCGGGAGAAATATAAAAGAATTAATTAAAATTTGTCAACATCCGACAAAACGTACCAATTTAATGTTTAGAATAATTGTTGGTTTCGAATTGTTGAAGTGTGAAAAAAGGAAGAAAGGAATGAATGAAGGAAAGAGACGCGGTTCTAGGAGTTTTCCTGGCCATCTCAAATACTCTCTCTATCTATGATAATGAGCACTTTTAAAATTAAAGAGGCCTACAGAGCCCTATTAAATCCAATCCTCCTGCTGCTACTTTTGTATAGAAATTCCATTTTTTTGTGAGGAAAGAAAAAAGAAAAATGAGTATGCCTCCTAAGCACTACTGAAACACACAAATATAATTAAAGGGGTCTGCAGAGCACTAATAAACCATGTGTGTTCGAAGAGAAATGATGATATTCATAATAGTTAAAGTACTACCTATTATATTGATTTCTTTTCAAAAAAAAATCCGGCCCCAAAAATCCGGCCCCAAAAATCCGGCCCATGATCCTCCTTTTCCCTCCTCCCTCGTAGGCAAAAGTTTTATAATGTAAAAAAAATGTGTGCGTCGACAGGGGTCGAACCCTAAAGCTGTCGGTTTAGGATCTACGGCGATAACCACTTAGCCACAAAAGTGATCCAAAAATCTATTGAAAAATAGGTCAGTAAAACTAAGCATGTAGCTGGCATGCGTTTTATATTACGATCCGAAAGGCGACCAAATGTTGGGTCGACCAGTCACACGTTTTGGGTCATTTCTATACGAAGAAATATATGTTTTTCCCCAATTTTTGGATATTATGCATGTGAAAGGTGTAGGATTCAAGAAATGTCAACTTTATGCAAGCCTGTCTCGTAGCTTGGCGTATATTGACTTAATTCAGAAGTCGAGTTGCTGAAGAAATTGTAGCCGCCATGTTGAATAATGAAACTGCAAGGAACTATGTTCGTTAATTGCATTCTCTAAAAACCGGAATGAGTATAAATGTATACGTAATAGGTAGAAATAACGTAATCTGATATTCTCGAAAATCAGTGAGATTAGCGGGAGCTTCCATTAAATGTGTGCGTAATATTTTGTATCATGCAGTAAATTAATAGCTGACAAATCGTAAATATTAACGGACACTTTTTTGAAAAGTAGACGTTATTTATTAGTTCCCGGTGTCAATGGGGAGAGTGTCAGTACTGAAGTGTTAGGGGGAAAGTTTTGCTACCACCTATATCGAGTATGTTTTGAGGAGAATCGAAGATGGTGGGCTAAAAGTAATATGTAGTGTTAACTCGAGAAAAATAATAACAAATTTACTAAAACACGCTCGAATAAATAAGCGTAATATAGTGGTGAGTTAAGTAGCCTGTGATGCATGTGGTTATTTTCCTATTCTTCAAAAAGGTACAGGGGAAAAATCGTCTTAACTTTATATATTAGATTATGTAAATATGTATTATTAAATAATTATCTGTAGCCCATTTTCAGCTGAATGCGTTAATGAGTAAATGAAAGAAGCCGTATAAAGCTATAATGCATGTTCCTCACTGTTGAACACTGTGATGACGGCCAACTAAGACCGTCCGCTTTCTTTGACATTTATAAGATTTATTTCTAATCTCGTCTGTAGTCATTTACGTTATCCTCAATGTTTAGCGCACTCGACGATGTCAACCAGTTACAGCGGAGCATATATAAATAAGCAAAGTTCATTTATATTCCAAAAGCCAAGACTTTATTTATTACATAAGATTTTCTTAAAACATTTACAAAACAGATACATTTCACTGCAAATTATTTTACGAATCGTTTCACTTAAAGTAAACCAAACAACATTATTATGCCAATATTGGATCTGTTCACCTCAAGCTCGTCAGAAATGTACATGAAAAAGTTCTTAATTCGAAAAGATTTTTACAACGTAGTGTGACATGATATAATAGACACACGTTCAAAAAGAAAACTTTGAAGTCACGCGCGACCCTCAGAGGTCCGCCATCTTGAAACGACAATTCAAAGTTAGCAACATAAACTACACAACCCCATTCCAGCAATTTTAATTTAGTTTAATTCCACTATTTTGGCAAGTGATACTTATTGTTGATCTATAAAATACTTAAATTAACTCAAAGATAATTCTCATTGCTTAATTTACTTCACTAATATTGTAGGTATATATTTACTTTATCTCTTTTGTTTCATTTTATTTCAGCCGAAGTTCTCAGAAATCAAAATACCCCTTCTTGAGGCTAAAACCTGATCTCTATTTGAGATAAATAGACATTCGAATATTCTATTAAAGTTATCCTTTACCTGTAAAACGATGAGTTCGTAAAGAAGTTAAGAACATTGATTTTCCTCTCTCCAATTGACCAGTTAACTATGTTTTAGTAAAGTTTCTTGTGATCTCTTAGTTTTATCGGATTCCAGGATGAGAATTCATCTAGACTGGTGGAGTATCTAGTAGAGTGCTGTTACTTGAGGTAACATTACTCAAAGAAGGTGCACCATTCCTCGTATGAGCCAGTGTATTGCCGTGTCGAGGGGATCTTATTTTAGCTTCGAATATTATGTTATTTTGAATATTTGGTCAGGGTTTAGTTGTAGGGCGAAGTATCCTCATGTCAGGTTTTCATGACAAACCCTTTTACAGAGAGACCGAAGACACTCGTATATGGTAATTCAAACAGTATTTGAATACGAAACTAAGTGCGAAGTTAATACAAATTATGTATTCCATTTAAATGTTTTTCTCTCTTATTCCTTAACATTTACGTTTGTTATAATACCATATTGGTAACTATTTAAAATAAGGTACATTTTTATTACCTTTCTGTAATTTTTTTATGGTATATATGATATTTATAACGAAACCAATCTGTTTTAGATCTTATTCCTGTCGGATGCAGTTACCTACTAATACGTAACGTTTAGGCATTGGATGAATTCTTTCAATGAAGCATATTTATTTTATTACTTCTAAAGACTACATAAACCATTACACACTGTCTCCCAAAGTTATTTTAAAAATCTAAGCTTCCCTTTTAAATTTTGCTATAATCAATATTACGTGTAGATGTTTTTGTTTTCTCTATTCATGATTAGCGCCTCACATTAATTTTTCTTGATGTTGTAGTCTTATTTTCAATTTTATGGGAGATGAGCTAAGTAAAAAAAACGTACACATGCTGATCAGTGTGAGGTCAACAATTGTTGCATGTATCATTATTAGAGGAAATTATTTGACCTATTTTTGTGAGAATATCTAAATGATCTATAAGTTGGAAAAATAGTTTGGAGTAAATGTCCACCACCTTCCTACTTACACTACTGGACTTCCACCACTCTAAAACACTCTATTATTATGTATGCATAGATACTATTAAATTAGTTTATTCCGCTATATGTTTTAGGCCTATAAATCTAAAACTGATAGAGAGTACTCCCCTTCTTTCTGTTAGGATAGTGAACCCTAAAGGTATATTTATGGAAGTGGTTATATATTTTTATTAGCTTAAAATTTACAAAATTAGTGTAATTACATTGATGTTTACAGTCGTGATTAGGAGATACATCCAGTAATCCGTAAAAGAGGTCTCCCATCTTACACCTCTCCTAATACTCTTAATACGGCCAGTGCATGTATATATCTATATTAGAGTGTATTCAATTTATCGCCTTATACCTCCCTATCTACAGTCAACATTTAAGTAACGTTCATATTAGGCACTAGCTGTTTCTAGGTTCCTAAGAATTATCCCTTATTTATCTTAACTGCCGACTCTACCCTATTTCACTTATAATAGAGACCAACCTCGGTTATCCCCCTCCAATCTTACTTATGATCTACCCTTTCGTCTATTGCTGATACATAGGATTACTTTAACCTATGCCGCTGTCCCAATTCATGCTGTATATGATCATATCCCATATTAAGTATCTCATAATCCCCGATATTCTTGTTCCTAATCTACTCCTAGGTTTTCAGTTTATTTTACCTATCTTATCTTAAATTTTCCCTATACTGTTAATAATTATTTAATTTACGTTCATGGGGGAATGTATAGGGAGTGAACATATGCGGTTCTATGCAAACAATTTTGAACCACCTCCTGTCTCTTATTCAATAAATTGTCCTTAGATTTGTTAGATTTGTACTCCCCTGCTTTACCTAATACAGACAATTTCAGGCTGAACTGAATATTTTACCACGTAGTTCCCTAGCAAAAGTTGTAGGTGTCTTCACCGATTTAGTACTAGGTTCCTTAAATGAGTGCACATTGTTTTTAAATCTATCCTTGAAACTACACTCTGTCTACCCAATATATGTTCTAATTCTATTGCATTTATATACTACATCTGAAATATATATATATATATATATATATATATATATATATATATATATATATATATATATATATATATATATATATACTTTTTAAGTAAATATTAATTATTATTACCTACAGACATCGATGTTTCATGCTTACGCAATCTTCAGTGTAGGGATGTTAATTCGGTCGGAGGGCTCGAACACGGTTTCCAAGTCGCCACTGATTCGCAGCCCGGTATCTTTCTTTTCGGCTGCCAGCAATTAGCATGGAAATAAGAAGAAATTAAACTTCATAACGCCAAATCAGTGGGCCAAACAGTGAACAGAAAAAAACAGAATTCAACAAGAACAACGAGGTTAGAATATCGCATTTAAGCCGTAGTATAACTGCTCATTATTAAATTATCTGAGAGTGCACCAGTCCTTGTAATATATATATATATATAATTCAACACGAATAATATGTTAAGACATCTCAAACGCCATTCACAGAAACAGCCCCACTGCTAACAATACAGACGCATTCCCCTCTTCCGTATTCCTAGTGACAGCGGTACAATCCTAACATTGAACACTTATATGAATTTATATTTTCCTAAAGGTAAAACGAAATACACACGGATCACTAAGTGATAATGTTTCGGTTTCGATTTTTGTTGGCGTTAGTTTAGCTGATATTATTAGGTACTTACGAGAGGGACCAGGTATTTAATTCCCTCCCACCGCAGGAATATGTGACACAAGGTCGGAAAGTGGGGGAAGAGTCAAGCCAGCGCCCCTAAAGACGGAACACTCTGGCCTAGAAAAAATAGCCTGGGCAACCCCGTCGGCATTCCCCGGTAAGGGCGCCTCCGGCAGCAAGCAATAAACTTACTCCTCCCAAAAGAGGAGAGGCAAGGCCTGGGAGGGTGCATCTAGGAAAACCCAGGACAGTATACCTCAGCCCGGCAGATAAAAGGCCACCGAAATGGCCCAGTTTCTACCGGACTGATTGTCGAGAACGAATCCTCGACCGGTATTACCTTACCCCATCCCGACGTCCACACTCAACCGAAGTTAAGGAGAGATTGATTGAGAGGGACCACGTGAAGGTTGTTAACATACCAAATGAAAGGGGTGCTATAGAACAGCAGCGACTCGAATCCGAGACGGCAGTCATCACCACTGTCAAGCCACTAGTGTTTAAGTAGACACAATAGACCCGGCGGGAATCGAACTCGCTTTGCCGTTTCCCAAACCCGCGTCCATACAGATCACACCACATGGAGAACGCGTGTGAAATAAACAACCCTGCGTGTTTCTGTTAGATTCACAAAAAGCGGGTAATGGATGAATTATTAATGGATTTCGTCTTTGTCAAATTCGAGTCAGGATGTGTGTTTATTTTTCTGTTTTCATGATCGATTTTCGATTTTTATTCGTTGCCCGTTTCGAGTGTTTCTCTCTATTGATTCCTTCTAATGAACTACAGGTTATCAAACATGCCGTGTAATAGGAAGAAGAAGAAAAAACAAAAAACAAAAAAACAAATACAAAGCAAAGCAAAACCGACTGGACCAGAATCAGGAATCGTCTTTTGTAGGAAATATTGACGCTAACAATAGTCGATACAAATGCCCTAAATATTGTAAGTATGTTCTTTTATAGCACAATGGCGCCTCTCTTAGACATAAGAGATACGCCATTGAAAATATGTACATACGAGTGTATACCTTTCGTCAAAAATCACGGGGAAAAATTATGCTTCGCTAGTGTTCGCATTAATATTGAATAATCATATAAAACTAAAAGAATACCCGTCGCAAGACTAGTGAAACAGTTTTGCACCACTTTTATGTCCTTTACGAAAATTCAAATCAAGATATAATGCTGCTATACCTAATGTTTAGATTACTTATTCCAATTTTGATAAAAATCCATGACATGTTTAAGCTTTAAAGCTTAGTCTCAAGGGATCATAAGAAGAAATTGAAATTCAAGGAATCTCGCTTTACTAGTATTTAATATTTATGGATAAAATTTAATGCCAATCTGATATATATTTAATTTTAAAACGAGATGTTGTTTCCATATTATGCCACCAAAAAACCCTTTAAAATACTCCAAAGAAACTGAAATTTGGGGAATGTTTATTAATTGATGTCTAATATCTATGGTTAACATTTCACAAAAATCAGAGGTATCTGAATTTTACCGAAGGGTTTCCCACCACTCTTTGCTTTTTTGCATGAAACTAAATTAAACTAAATATAGCCCAAATTACCCACCTTTACGCCTAAAAGCTATATTAAAAAAATCATAATAATCGGTTAATCAGTTTAGGAATGAATCCTGTGCACACAAATACATAAACGTAACTGTTATACATATACCTAACTTTAAACAGAGATAACATCTCAATCGGTGAAATTAAAAAAAGAAATTAGAAAGAAAGAAAACGTCAATAACGCGTCAATCACTATAGAAAGAAGAAAGGAAAAAGAAAGAAAACGTCTCATTATGGAAATAGAGTGAAAGATTTATTTTTTTATTCATTTTAGACTGTTAGAGTTGTCGAACTGGCAATTTGCTTTCCCCCTTCCTCTAAACACTTGACATAGTTTTATCTGTCAGCTATTTTACTCGCTAACGGCGGATATGTTTACCTATTTCAAATAAATACACATTGGCCTTTATTATAGAGTGGATGATAGGTATCGGTATTTATTATTTTTTCTTACTAATGAGTCACCACTTATCAAGGCCAAAATCCACTCGAGGATAAGGGTTAATGAGATGGATGAAGAATATTGAGAGAATTGAAAATAATGGATGGTATTAAGAAAATGTTGTTACATATGACGACGGTTTATAACCAAGTATTTGTTGACAGTGGATTTAAATACAGCTATGTTGTTGTCTGCAGGGAATCAGTCCCGTGGTAATGTTCCACAAATGGGACGTTCTTGGAAAGAAAATCGATTCAGTGTAATTGGCCGGTTGCAAGGTAATCAGGGTGTAATTACTAAAAAAAAATACCCTTTTTTACGTTCGATGTCATCATTTATCAAGGCCACGATCCACTTGAGGATACGGTTTAATATGATGGGAATGAATGCCAGCCGAAAGATGAGGAGCACTGGGAGCACTAACATTGATTAATGATATGAACATCATTTGATTACTTTTGGGGCGGTTCGTGACAAGAATTTGTTGGCATTGGATTTGAAAATAACCAAGTTTTAATCGACAGGGGAGCAGTCTCGCTGCAATGTGTTCCGCAGGTGGAAAGTCATTGCAAGAATGCTTTATTCGTGGAAATTCCGCCTGATGCAAAACACACTATGGTAGAAAGGAAAGTTCTTGGTGTGAATGTATTGAAAGTAGGAACCAGAGATTCGAGCTGAGTTGAACGCCTTTCATTTATTTGCTTGTCATGACTATTTTAGCATATCAATTTTTAACCATCCGCTCAAATATTAAAAAATATATACGCATAGAACATTTATACTATTAATACCATACCGAGTACGGATCAAATTCTGAGTAAAAAACGACGCGGTCTCTATTCCGAACTTCGGGTGAAACTTTATTCAAATTACATTAAGTAGATTAATTGCCAGAAAATTTGCATTAAGTCAAATTACGAGAAAAAATATAATTTGAAAATCTGGGGCTTGATCAATAGTAATCAGAAGAGTTTAACAAAAATGTTTCGTGAGTGGCACTGTCGCTTTGCTATTCAATGCCCGATTCTGGTAAAAACATATTTACGTCATATGTTTTACTTGGATTCATGTGCTATACTACTTCTGTTGGGCTGAGGTATGATTCTGTTTAGTCCTAAGAGGTGTCCCCTCCCAGGTTTTACATTCTCTCTTTGGGAAGGGGTTAGTTTATTGCTAACTGCCGAAGGCGCCCCTACTGGGGAATGCCGACGGGGCTGCTCGGGCATCTTTTGTAGGCCACACTGCACTTCTAATGCGCTGGCTTTTTAAAACCTGACCTGACCTTGTGGCTAACCTCCTATGGTGGAAATAAATAAATGTACTCTTATGATCGACAGCACGCACGCGCGAAAGAGAGAGAGAGAGAGAGAGAGAGAGAGAGGATAGAGTATATATATATATATATATATGTATATATGTATGTGTGTGTGGGTGGGTGTGCCTATTTAATATAGTTGCGTTTATTAAAAAAAAAAAACATTTCGGTGGTGGGTTGGAATATATGTCGCCTCGTTTTTACACCACTAAACTAAGAAATGATCAAATCCTGTTTAATATTTCATCGGATAATTCCCAAAACTATTTCTGACTTTATCTAGTTACCGTTCCATCTTAAAATGTTCTACGCCATTGTTGTTGTTCTTGGTCGCATCTGCCAGCTTCCCTGGTCTTTTCCAAGGTTATTTAATTACACAAGTTTTTGGCTAAGAAAGTTATTAACCAAAAAACCGTAGCAGTGTTAACGAGATTGTTAATTGGGTGATAAACAATACTATGAAAGGATTGACAACGATGGGTGGAAACACGTGTTGCGACGATTAATCGGAGTCGGAATCATACAAATCTGAACATTTTCGGGTATTTGTTTATTTATAACATAAACTTGTAAAATTGTATTTACAGTTTTAGAAAAGTACGAATTCTAATAACATGTTGTCAACTTACAACGAATTACTGCAAATCGGCTTTGTTTTTACAAATCTGAACATTTTCGTTTATCGGAATCGGAATCGGAATCGGAAATATTTTATCTTAAAAAAACAAAAAGTGTATTTCTAGAGAGAATGATGCTCGAACACTTTTCTGTTGTAGACACTTTAACCATTTTACCCAGAATTTCAAAGAAAGTATTAGTACAGCTTCCCAGCAAATGACTTTGTGTATTTTTAGCATTTTTTTACACGTGGGTTACTTCTTTGTTTATTTATAACATAAACTTGTAAAATTGTATTTACAGTTTTAGAAAAGTACGAATTCTAATAACATGTTGTCAATTTACAACGAATTACTGCAAATCGGCTTTGTTTTTAAAGAGAAAAACATCTTTAGTTGCCTCACTATATTCAATCAATTACGGAGAAAACATTTCAGAAAAAATAGTTAGAAAGATCTACTCGTGGGAAATATGCCCCCCACCCCCCGAACAAGTGTATTTTTACCTTTGCGAAAATATATGCACACGGATTTTTACGGTAATACGAAAAATAAAAAGAACAACAACTATATAACGAAATATTTAGAACTTTTAAAAGAATCGGAATCGGAATCAGTAATTGTATCGGAATCGGGAAATAGAACAGACTCGGTAATTGTATCGGAATCAGGAATAATATTGGAATCGTCCCATCACTAGTGGAAACAGCAGGATTTGATTATTTAGGAAGACGGCCTGACAAGTATTTGTTGGCATTAGACTTGAAGACGACTATAATGTAGTCAGGAGTGAAGTATTCCCGTGTTAATGCGTTCCATAGATAGGACGTTCTTGGAAAGAAACTCTGTTCATGTAATTTCTGTTTGATGTTAGTCACGCGGAAGGAGAAAATAAAGTTCTGTATCGTTGTGGTAGTAGACAAGTTCTTGCTGTGAATGTCGTAGAAGGAGGAACCATAAACTGGAGCTCGGTAAAGCACCTTCCATGGAAATAACGTGGTATTGTATTCCACAGATGGGAAGTTCTTGGAAAGAAGCTCTGCTTATGGAAGTTCCGTTTAGTTTTTACTAAAAAGTCACAACTTATCAAGGCCGAAGGGCTACTCGAGGACAAGGGTTAATGAGTTTGTCAGGTGGACGGAGAGATAACACCGCGATGATTGGTAACGATTGTTGAAATTTGGCAGAATACGACCATCTAAGAGGACGGCTCAACAAATATTTCTTTACATTGGACTTGACAACAATTATGTTGTAGCCAGCTGGGAAGCAGTTCCGCGGTATTGTGTTCAAGAGACTGGTACTTTTAGGAAAGAAACTCCGCTCATGGAAGCTCCGTTTAGTTTTAGGTACAGAGAGATAGATAGATAGATAGAGAGAGAGAGAGAGAGTGAGAGAGAAAAGGAAATGATTGACATTGGTTGTAACTAGACTAGTTTTTGTCGTGAAATTTTTACTGGGGTAACAAGAGATTGGAGCTCAGTCGAGCACCTAACATGAAAATAACGATAGAGTAGAGAGAGACTAGCAACATCTCTTCTGTGAGAAAGTAGCTTTAAGGAAGAGAAGGTACACCCTCCACTAGATTTCGAAGGCGATTTTATAGTCTGTCAAGGCAGGAAAGGTAGCTCTGGGCGGCACCTCCCTAGATATGGCAACAGTACTCTATCTTAGGACGTATTTGACTCTTATACAGGTTAGAGAAAGAATGGAAAGTTCTTTGCAGTGGCGGTAGCCAGGTGAGTACTTCTAAAATTCTTACTTTTCATAGTAAACCGGGTCGGTGAAGCAAAGCAACCAAATAACAGGTTATCTGGCCAGCAGATGTTTTCATCTGGTCATAACAGGAAACTTGTTATAGGTTTCTTTTTCGACAAATAGTTTCGCTCATAAGATTACCAACACTGTTCTGTCATTATCTCTGTTGTCATTCTAAGCGACAGGTTTCTATCGTCACGAAACGCGTTTAATTGAGCCGATGCTTCTCAGTTCCTTTCTTGGTAACCTTCGTCATTGGAACCACCTTTTACTGACAAGATAATTTCACGCAATTTCTTAATTCTCGTGTATCCAAGAAATGTTGCCTCCCATAGTTCCAATTTCGTATCGTCGCCGTTGAAGAAAAGGCTATTATTTCTGCGGCCATGGCCTGTTGTATTTCCGGAACTGACATAGATTATATTTGTAACAAGATGCATATGGGGAAGAGGTGCTTTCTCGGTGCGATGTTAGAAATAACACTGGACACCCCTCCATCCGGCCGACGCACCTCTACCTTGTTAAAAGAGGCACTCTTCTAAATTAACATTGCCGTTTCTCGTCTTTCGCCTCGCGTCCAGCCAAAACCAAAACTAACCCCAAAACCGAAGGAGGAGGGGGGTAGTTCGTGATTAGCCTGATAGAATCGGCTACGCCGAGTTCAAATCCTATCGAATTTTTTTCGGTGTTTATGCGTACAGGATTAATTCAAATGTTTATATAATGCACCAGTCATTCAGTGGATATTTGATCTATTAGTTTATCCTGACTCACAATTGCATTTGCTTCCGGTGGAGTTATTTTTTTTTTTTAGAATAGATATGGGTAGATATATGTGTATTCGTATGTACATTTGTATGTATTTGCATACGCGAGTGTTTGTTAAGTGTGTATTTTTGTATTTGGTAAAGAGTGCACAATTTCCGCATGTGGTAGTATGTTGATTACTAATTTGCTGTTATGTTACTGTGGTCTTTTGTATTTTTTGTATTATTTCTTTTCTTCTTTACTTCTTCTTGTTATGAAGAATAAATAAATTGAAGAGTTGGTCGGAAGAGTACCTTTATTTACCTCCTTTCTAGGAGGTTAGAAACAAGGTCAGGTGCAGGTTTGATGAGTGTGTTTATGTGGAATGAACAGCGTTCGAACTTGGCACATCCACGGTTTCAGTTCATATCACTAACCAGTATCACACCCTTGAAAGATAAGTCCTCGCATCCGTTAACATTTGTATTTTTGTGTTTAGAAAAATAATCAATAAAGACGTTTATTATTATTGTACTCACTAGCAGTTTTCACTCAGGTCATCATCAGTGATTGCTCACTGACAATAACCGGTGGTGTGCCCTGGAGTTTGAGTGACAAGTCTCCCCAGATTTTCAGTATTCTCTACCTCTATCGATGACCACTGCAAATGAGTTTGCGTTATCGCAACAGCCATTTAACATTGGTTTCTCGTTGGTAATGATCATTGGACTTCTCTGGGATTTTAGGTGGTAATAAACCTCCTCAACATCCCAGTACTCTCTGCACTTTTCCAGTAGAGGTCTGGTTAGGACTCTCCCCCTCCTCAGTCTTTCCACCCTCCTGACCCGTCACAATTATTTTTGTGGCATAAACTGATGGTGGTGTAATCACATTGTATGTGTGGGTGATTTTTTTAGTGGTTGGGGGGGGGGGTAGAGGCAGTTTATGAATTTTTTTTTTCAATTTAGTCTCTTGGGTGGTGTTTCTCAATAGATTTGTTTTATTTCTGTTGCAACTTCTATGTGCGTTCGTAGTTTATGTAGTTTGGTTTCCACATTCAAGGATTTTCCTTAAGATTTCAACCGTTTTCATCATTGCCGTCCGTTGTATTATTATTAACTTGGAGATTACATTGCAAATTACGGCTAATTCGAAGAATTGGAATTGATTAAAAGAAACATAACTCAATTCCTAAACCAAGGAATATTTTAACATGTATTTTGTGTGATTAACATATATATAAAAAAATATATATATACTAAACGTACTCGTGTCTAGTCGGGGAACTACCACTATCTATTCTGCTTTGATTTTATTCGAAAATGCATAAACTGTGACATTACAGATCTCTCTTTATTATTATTATTATTATTATTATTATTATTATTATTATTATTATTATTATTATTATTATTATTATTATTATTATTATTATTATTATTATTATTATTATTATTATTATTATTATTATTATTATTATTATTATTATAAATGGTAATAATAATAATAATAATAATAATTATTATTATTATTATTATTAGTAGTAGTAGTAGTAGTAGTAGCAGTAGTAGTAGTAGTAGTAGTAGTAGTAACGGCGAAAGTGCTAAGGTACAGCTTGAATATCTAAGGTCAAGGGAATTGACTTGATGTAAAAAACAAAAAAAAAACAACTAAAAACATCCAAAAGTTGAGACTACTATGAATAATAATAATAATAATAATAATAATAATAATAATAATAATAATAATAATAATAATAATAATAATAATAATAATAATGAATGATAGCTACTGCTCTGGCATTGAGAGGATATATTTTATTTCGAATGTGGAGGTGCGATTTAAGAATAACTCTTACTCTTCTGTTCTACTCAACTGTGACTTGGTTTTTCATCTCCTTGTTTTTAATGTTATCTGCCTCCAAGATTCCCACGTATTTGTAGCTCCTCTCACTGTCAACATCCTTTATCAGATCTGTTGTTGATAGTTAAAGGCCATCTGAGTGAACTAGGTTACCTCTTTTTTAACAAGAATAGCACATTTGGTGATGCCAAATTCCATTCGTATGTCGTCACTAAAAAATCTAACCGTATTCATTAGGGTATCAAGTTGGTTTTCATTCATGACTGGAATGTAGATGAATTAAAATGTTTGGACACCAAAACACGGAAAATGTTTACAATTTATGGAGCTTTTGCAAAGAAAGGAGATGCAGACCGATTATATCTACCTAGAAAGGAGGGTGGTCGATATTTACTTAGTGTCGAAGATGTCATGAATATAGAAGAAGGTTGTCTATATAAATATATTTCTGAAAGTAATGAGATTCTTCTTTGTGAAATGAAAAGAGAGGAAATACTAAGAACTGGGGTGAAAAAGAATCAAAGGTTACAAGAGAGAGGGTTAACATTATTTGGAAAGAAACTACACAGTGTATTCTTTAAGAATACAGCATTTAGAGATCATGACAGCTGGAGTTGGTTAGTCAAGGGTGATCTCTAAAGATCTATCGAGAGCACCTTAATGGCAGCCCAGGAACAAGCCACTCGCACTAGGTCCATCAAACATTACATTGACAAAACTGCAGAATCACCGACGTGCTGATTGTGTAATGAAAGGGAAGAAACCTTAGAGCATATTGCTTATGAATGCTCTAAGCTAGCACAATATCAATATAAAACATGGAGACACGATAAAGCCATTCAGGTACTACACTGGAATATATGCAAACTTTATGAATTGGACCAAAATGAGAAGTTGTATGAGCACAAGCCAGAAGTAGTACAGGAGAACGATTATGTCAAACTTCTTTGAGACATGTGCATATAGACTGATGAGGTTCTTGAACATTCAAAACCCGACAATCTTTCTTAACAAAAACAAGAGAACTTGCTTAATCATTGATATTGCTTGCCCCTTCGATACCAGAGTGCAAGAGAAAGAACACGAATATGGCTGGATAAATTACCTACGTCCATTGTACAGAGATTAACACCAATGCTGGAAGGTACTTCTCTGCGTAAACTAACAGATATAGCTGATAAGATATTTGGGTTATCTGAAAACGCTACTAATATGTGGGCGAGAAAATGTTTGTAGAGACACTGATTTTTCGATTAAACGTTTAATCACCGATCCACAGAAACACATAAAAATTACGGTTGTCAATTTCATGTACATCAAGGAATTCTGTTACATAAATAGAGCGCATTAGCAATCTAAACCTATGTTTCGACTTATCTCGTCCTGTGTCCGAACTGGTTATGTCACATAATCATATCGTTCTTAAAAATCATTTAAGCAATTTAAAACCACACCTAAGAAAGCGTACTCGTTCATCCCCGTGCTATCCTGCCTGACTGGGGGCAGATGTCGTTTCGCGCGTGTATACAACTTGTTCTGCGATGCCGGGATGAAACGACAGTCGTCAGAATCCCTTCAGAAAGTTCAAAGGAAGAAAGAGAATTAATTATATATTAAGCGCATCGCTTAATTATATTACAGTTTCATAAGATGTTCTTAGTTTGCTTGCTTTTCTAATATTGCCCTATCTTATGCCACAATCCCGTCAACCTCGAATATGTTTCGCCATGTCCTCCCACTTCATCGGCTTCCTGTGCCATCGATTCTTTACTTATATCATAATCATACTGACCCTTTCGTAATCCCTGTGTGAAACACTTCCTCTTTTTTTCAATATAAACATCGATATTCTTATAATAGTTCAAGACAACGAAATAAGTAATTCTGTCTGTGTGGAAACAGTAACTAAAAGAATACGGAATTTTATCACCAGTGATATATGTTTTTATCATTCTTGTTTCGGTAACAATTCTAAGAAATGGTGTAAATTGTGTGCTTACTTTGAGAAAGCATAACAGGGAAATGCGTCGACTAGCGGTTCTAATAGTTAGGTCGTCTATTTTATGTTATTGGTGAAAAAAGGGTCCAGATTTCTTATTGATACATGTTCTAGTGTCAGCGTACTCCGATCCGGGAGACGATACATAGCAGTGGCGGATTTGGACATAATTAGACTACGCGGTACTAACGGTACGATACTTCCTATATTCGGCACAGTCATATCAACACTTAAGATAGGAAGACTTAAAGACTGCACAAGATTATTCCCCATTTGTTTACTGGTCGCCAAAACATACACTGTCAGCTTCCCATCCCTTACTGGAGGGAGCAAATGTGGAACGTCCTCTCACTTCAAAATCAAGTCTCACTCTCTCGTTTTTATCCGAATCTCTCTCGATCAGTGATGTAATTCGGAAACTTATTTTTAATACATTTCTTCAAATCGGTGTAATTCAAAATAAAACAATAAAATACTTTCAATTTTTCGTTTAAACCTTGAAATTAGCACAACAATCACACTCGCTTTCCAAACACGATATCTACCCACACCCTTGACCCATATTTCGTTAGTATCTAGGTTATGATTCTTATTTACTGTCCTATTTCTTGATCACCCTGGGGTAATCTCGTTACATTTATAACGTTGACGAGTAACGACATGTTTTTCACCAATATTCACACGTCTATTATCGGTGCATGATTTTTTTAAAAGTACCTATAGTCTTATTGTGAATAACAAAAAAACAAAATATTATCAGACTGACAGACTTATATTCGTGTTTGTGGAATTTATATCACACATACAGCAGTGGGATTGAGCAGTATGTGTTCTTCTGAATTGTGTGATCTATTCCCTGCTTCTTTTGTTCCAGCTCCTTTGACTAGTTGGTCTAGTGGTATCCATCAATTCGCTATTTTGATACCCCATTGTAATACAGCTTCCTATTCTAGTAACTTCTTTCCAAGAACTTCAGGCTTGTGGAACTCTCTTCCTGCTGACTGTTTTCTTCCTACCTATAGCCTCGGTCTTTTCAAAACTAAGGCCAACAGACATCTCCTGTTGTTGCAATAACCATAATTCGTTCTTGTTAGCTCCTTACATCAGGATAATCCATGCCCTGTCTGGGACAATTTCCATAAAAAAAAATGATATGCCATTATGAATCGTACTTTCGTATTTTACGGAAATATAAGTCTACTAGCCGGATCCGTGGAAATTCCACAGTTGTATTCTTCATATGTTGTATAATGACGATGAAGACTACGTGTAAAATATAACGGTATATATTTATGTAGTTTCAGAATATATCTCGTTATGGGGGTCTATCTCAGAAACCCTTGTAGGCGTTTGTGACATATTTCCATTCTATTGACGTCCGGCGCGAATGCAGACCCCACGATATTATTGTACCATAGTTTAACAGAGCATATACTACACTTTAATCCAAGGTCTAGAAAGTTCAAGTTTCACGTTCAACATAACAACGACATCAGATAAAAAATGTTAAATATTCTTTTAGCATTGCATCTTCGGGCGATCCAATCTTTTAAAAAGGGGGTGGAGTATAATAACGTCCGGACGAACATGAACTTGCCTTTGTGGATTATTATATAGATTTCGTAGCCTACTCTCAACAACGGCGTTATCAAACACAGCGCTCAGCATATGATAAGAATAGTAGGATATCCTGTCTACTCTTGTCCACGTCAATTGAACCCCTAAAAATATGCGTTTGCTAAAAAGGAGTTTGACAGAACGCCTCAGCATGGAATTATGGTAAAATGGAAACAGTCAACGTAATGACGTCTTCTGGCTTTGAAATCGGAAATTGGCAAGCAGTGTCTATCAAAAACAGCCTCTCATTAATTGCAGCCGCTTAGGTTTTGGTGGAATTAAAATAAAATAAAGTATTTAGCAAATATTTTAAATATAAATTATTTAAAAGTTATTTTCAAACAAAAAATTCCAACTAAACAAAATAAAATAAATAAACTCATTAAAAATATTTTCAAAATAAACTATTTAAAAAATATATTCAACTAAAAAAACATTCCAATAAAAAAAAAATGTTTTATTTTCTTATTTGTAATAATAGAAAATAACAATTTCTAACTATAAAAACCTGTTTGTTTTTCTTATATGTTAATAATTAACAACATGGTGAAAACAAATTATTAGTTGCCCCCCCCCCCTAAACATCCTACGTAAAATATAATGGATAACAGTGTTTTGATAAACAAAGCTTGCCTATTTCCGATTTTAGAACCGGAAGCCGTCATCAAGTAGACTGTTTCTCTTTTACCAGAATTATTTGTCCCTCTAAGAGTCATTTTGTGTCTCCTCTGTATTTGATTCTAAAAGCTGCCAAGGTGTATTTCCGACCGCGTGTACATTAGCGAAGGTTAAATATCTCTCTTATCATGGATCGTTTTCCAGTACCGCATATTCATGCTTTTGCCTCAGGTCTGTATGATGCCACCATATTTTCTAAAGTTAATGTGAAAAAAAGCTTACTTTCAAATATCGGTGCATGCGGAATATATTTCGAAGACTGCAGTTATTGCTTCGTTCGGATTATACGAATTTGTTCGGTTACCGATGGGACTTCGGAATTCCGGGAATCATTTCAACACCTAATCGACCAAGTTTTACGAGTAGTGCCATTCGTCTACGCCTATATAGACGGCATAATGATCGCTAGTAAAGACGTCAAGCAGCATAAGTGGTACGTTGAACAAATGTTTGAGAGACTCTCGAGATTCGCTTTACGGATAAATTTGAGAAAATACATTTTCAGCGGGAAGAAATTACATTCTTGGGACACTATATTGACTTGAATGGAATCTCGCACTTATCTGAGAAGGCGAAAGACGTCCAGGAGTTCCCCATGCCACAGTCAGTCAGGCAACTCCGTCAATTCTTTGGACTGGTAAATCATGATGGACGCTTTATATCGGATTTATCGGTAATTTTGCAACCCCCCGACGACATGGTGTCTTGGAAAGATAAGAACGTAGATATCAATCTAAGAGAAGAACATATGGCTGGCTTTAACATAGCTGCTATTGCAAACTATATGCAAGTATCAGTAAGTAGCTGTATTAATCCGGTGTTGCCTGGGTCGATGACTACGAGGTTTGATCGTTTTGTTTTACGGCATATCAACCCTTTTCATGTTATTTAATGCCGAATCAGGTTATTTTGGTAAAAGTTTTTATGTTTCAAGTTTTTTAAAAATCTTTCTTAAAAAAAAAACGTTGTCAGAATAACAATAATAACCATTCAAATAATACAAATTATCAATCTTCATCTAAAAATTCCGTAAAACAAAACAAAGTTTTTAAGTTGAATGAATATAAGAATATTAAAATTAATTATATTATTTTTCTTTGCATTTAAATGACATATTATTGCACTTCTGGTGCACCATAGTTTGAAGCGTAGGCGGCATAACACACACATTTATTCTGAAATCTAATCTATCTCCGTTTACAATGACGCACAAAACTTGCAATATGTAGACTTCGTCCGGCCTTATAAGATACAACGCTGTTAAAGGTGGCTATCTTAGCACAGATGGTAAGACAAACAACACGAACATCGAATGAAACGTAAATAATACTCTTTCATAAACAACAACGAAATGCATTTATTTATGTTACTGACACCGTTGGGTGTAGGTTAGCGAAAGTAAGAATAAAATCAGAGTTAAGGAAAGAAATTAAGTAAAAAAGTTTTTTTTTTTGTCTGCTGAAAGTCTACGAGCAGTTTATATTCAAATGAAGATAGTCGGTGATCGGGTGTCCAGTTGACAGAGAAGCAGGAAAGCGGAGAAAGGAGACGTCTTTCTTTGGCGGTAACAGGAAACTCTCTGGATCTGCTGTCCGAATTCCACGGGGTTTCGAAGTATTCCTTCAAGGGTCGGTTGAAATCAATGCGCCCTGGAGGCTTAATTGTCTCCGTATGACCAAATCAATTCACAGGGGTTGCTCTCCACAAAGAGAAATAAATGTAGATGTTTATGACTGCTACAAATTCATTCCCTCGTGTCATAAGAGGCTTCCATAGTCAAATGTGACATTTAAATATATGGCAAGAAAAAAGCAGACACACCAAGAAAACTGTATTGACATCATGAATATACATGTCGGTGCTTGTATAATAAAAAGCCCAAAAAAGTTTTTCTTGTCTTTTAGTGTTGGAGAGGTAAATAAGGGGCAGTAACTCTTACAACGAATTTTAAACACGATTTTCCAGTAATCAAAACTGATGGCTTTAATTGGCGTTGCACATGTGACTATTGTGCAAGGAGAACGTCGATTAGACATAAAAGGGTTAGGGTTAGGGTTAGGTTTAGGGTTTAGAGTTAGGGTTAGGGTTTAGGGGTTAGGGTTATGGTTTAGGGTTAGGAACATATTGTTCGAAAGCTAGAGCTGTTGTGAAGAGTTACCTGACCCTTATTTACCTCTCAAACACTAAGAGACAAAACTTTTTTTCGGCTTTTTATTATACAAGCACTTACATGTCTAATTAAAATTGTTTTATTCTAAAACAACTTTGTTTTTGTATTTAAAACATATGTATTCTTATTTGTTTTTATTTATTTTTAATATTTATTTTTTGGGTAACAAAAGCAGCGAAGCAGCAAAGCAGCCCCGTGATAATGTGTTCCACAGCTGGGAAGTTTTCTTGGACATAAACTCTGTTCATGGAAATTCTGCCGAACCCTAGGAAAGGAAAAGAAAGTTTTTTTCATTTGTGGTAGTAAAACGAGTTCTAGTTGTGAATGTTTTATAAAGATGAACCAAAGATTGGAGCTCAGTTTTTTTAATGTCTATTGTAATCAATTCATTGGAGCCGATTAATTCAATGTAAGTTGCTATTTTGCAAATAGACGGAGGGAATTTGCGAGTTTATATATTTACCAACAGTATAAATGCAACGCCAATAGACCCGCTATGATGTAAACTTCTAGGCGAACAACACACATACCAGCCGAAATATCCGACCCAGGTAGTGTTCATGATGTTACGTTGCTATTTTACCAATAGTTGGAGGGGCACATTGTGGGTTCATACCACTCATAACACTATTAGTACCTAAATGAAAACACTGGATCCATAAAACCTCAAATACTCCCAACGTTAATACCCCCTACCCACCCGACTGGCAGTACCCACTTCACTTGCAGCGGTCCTTAGACGCCGGAAAACGTTGTAATCTGATAGCTTCTTTTCTAGGGTCGCTTGGCTTTGGAATTCCCTCCATGCTTCTTGTTTTCGCTACCGTGCCAACATGCAGAAATTTAAATGTAATATGAACAAACATCTTGCTGTCCAGTTTCGCACCCCAGCTTTCTCCTATACACCTGACTCCTATTACTGTAGATGTTTTACAGGGGGGGGGGGCAAGAGATTGGATCTCAGTCGAACATCTACCATGAAAATTACGATAGAGTAGTAAAAGACGCAATGTTTCTTCTGTGAGAAAGAAGCTTCAGGGAAGAGAAGAGAGCATTTCCCACTAGATTTCGAAGTCGGTTTTGTACTCTGTCATGGTCGGAAAATGTGCGCTCAAAGCGGCACCCCTTCAGATGTGGCAACAGTACTCAATCTTAGGGTATAAGACTGCGTCAAAAGTGTGATGCTTTCTAGAGCGATAGAGTACTCCAACCATTTTCCAGCGATCTTACCAACAGATCTGATTAAGTATCCTACTTCAGGTCTGGAGTGAAAGTAAGTCCTAGAAGCTTATTAAAGCAGGGGACCTTCTCAAGGAGAGCGCCATCCATTTCAATTGAGTGCTGTCATAGATGGCTGTGTCATTTACATGAATATCAACAAATGATCTTAGAATGTGATTTGAGAGATCTTCGATGAATATTAGTCGTAAATTATTAGTAAACAAGAAAAGAAAAATGGCTGCTGTATGTTAAAGTTGACCGACGAAACCGAACCAGCTAATATGTAAGACTAGCAGGAAGAGCCAATGTTGTTCGAGATTAAATGAGAAACACGACTATGTCCTTTTTACTTTGCTCATAACACCATAATACTTTCTTTTTTAACTACCCCAACCCTCGTTTCGCCCCTTAATATAGTCGGAAGAAACCGAAATTTAAGAAAACTCTTTGAATTAGTGTCTTATAAATATGGTTTAAATTTCATTAAAATCGGATACACATATTTGAAGTTTTAAGAGGATTCTACCCGCATATCCCCCTAAGGGGGAAGGGTCACTCAGAGGGGCATGTAGAGATCTGCGACCACTTCCACTGCCTTCTACGGATAATTTTATACATATGATTTTAATTCATCAAAATAGGATATATTTGAAGTTTCACCTTTCAAAGTTGAACTTTTTTTCTAAAAAAATAATTTTTTTTATTATAGACTTTGCGAGACAATGTAATAATGGACATGTTAGCGTTAGAAAATAATTTGTTTTAGATTTTCTTGTTTCAGTTTTCGGGGGTCCCAAAGAGGATGAAGGAGGCCAACAGCAGAAAATGGTTAAGAATCACTGCATTAGGCCAATTGGGAGAGCTGAAAAGTTTTGAAAAGTTTAATTACTCAACTAAAACACATTTTTATGAATACTTAGAAAATAATATCTATCACATTATCAATATAAATCTTTTTTTTTTAATTATATTAAATACTTTTAGGGTGTCATTAGAGATTCGAGACACCTTCCGTTGTCTTTTCTGGAACATTTTACATATGAATTCACTTTCAGTTTTTATGTAAATTCTCTAACTTTTCTTTCTATAAGAAACACGCAATGACATTTGTATATATAGAGAGATTTATTTGTAAATCTTATCACCTGGTGCGTTTACTTTAAAATTCTCCGACAGGAATTAGACCTCCCACCATTTTTCACGCAGTTTTAACTATTAGAATATGGTTTTGGTTTCGACTATTCCCGTTAATAAAGAGTCCAAGGGTGCTTCAATATTACGAACCCTTCGTTTAACTAGTATTCCGGTTAGTGCGTAATATCTTCGTGCCACATAAGAATTCAATGTTACCAAGGCTAAAAGACACTCGGTGTTAATGGATTGTCAGTTGAATGGTGAAGAATATTACGAGAGGATTGAAAATGATGGATGAAATCAACAAAATTCGATTATTTATGAGGAATGTTTATGACAAATATTTGTTGACATTAGTCTTGAAGACGACCATGTTGTAGCCTCAAGGAAAGCACTCTCGTGTAATGTGTTCCACAGAGACCCCTAAACAGGTGATTAACTTTAAACAATTAACCTTTCTCTAAGCCCATAACTGCAGCCGTGTAAGCTGTATTCTTCACATAGTGTCCCTCATGGGAATATCTTTTATGATTCTTTTAAAGAGTTTTTATGGTTCGAGTAATTAAAGTGTTCGCACCTTTCTTAAAGCTGGTATTGCGTCTAGTATGCAATGACTCTGTGTCAATGTAACCATCTTCTCTGCTCGTCCACTAACACATGCAGCATGATGCATATCGATCGAACAGTATGCAAGGGAAATATCAGTTCAAAATTCACTTAATAATTTCGAATCAGATTACAGCCTTATTGATCGCTGTCTTTATACGCCAATTCAGTCAATCCATTTCCAGCGCCACTCGTCAATCGGGCGAATCTATAATAACACGTTTTCTCGCTTAACGTTGCGCGTATTTATTTATATGCTAGCTGGAGTACCTGTTCCAAG
The DNA here is from genome assembly GCA_963556195.1 of Sepiola atlantica. Taxonomy (NCBI): domain Eukaryota; kingdom Metazoa; phylum Mollusca; class Cephalopoda; order Sepiida; family Sepiolidae; genus Sepiola; species Sepiola atlantica. Next base: position 43,269,222 of record OY744534.1, read on the forward strand.
TATCTATATCTTATATGAAGGCTTAAAGTTAATAATAATAGAACTGCCATGCTTCTATACGAGTTGCTCTTCAGCTAAAATCATACTTTGAAGAAAGCAATATTCGGTAATTTACTAATTTACGGTAATGTATTATTTACAATGGCTTTCCCAAACAGGTATGAAATCATAATATATAACCGAGGGAGCAAACATATCCCACACGTAGTTTTAGTTATGAAACAATATTCGGTAATTTACTAGTTTACGGTCGTTTATTATTTACAGCGAAAATATTTTCGCCATTTGACTCTTAAGCATCTTATCTTTTTAAAAACTTTTATTCACCCTAAACAAGGCACATTGCCACTTATACGTAAGGGGCTTCTGTGATTCAGGGGTCATGTCCATAGGCGCATTCTTATTAGGGAGTTGTACAGCGAGATGTTTGTTCACATTACATTTAAATTTCTATCTATACACTACTAAAACTCCGTGGAGGTTGGTTGTTATACTGTACGTTTGTTTGTATTTATGCATAATGCATGACGTCACAAAGAGATAATGGCATCCACTTAAACAGTTATTTATTTACTCCTTCGCTAGGAGTTAGGCACAAGGCCAGTTTTATCTTACTCCCACAAGTAAGATGTGACCCAAGCTCGGGTCGAGCAAGTGGGGTTAAAAGCCAGCGCTCGAGAGGTGAGCACTCTGGCCATTTAAACATTGCCTGGGCAGCCCCGTCGGCATTCCCCGGTAGGGGCGCCTCAGACAGTAAGCAATAAACTTACTCCTCCCCAAAGAGGGGAGGCGAAGCCTGGGAGGGTGGACCTCCTAGAACTGCACAGGACAAGCGTGCAGTATTCATCGGAACAGATACTACACTTTGATCTTAGCCAAAAGGCCGAGAACAGTTATATTCATCATTTTCAATCCTCTCGTATATTTTTCATCGTTTAACTGACAATTCATCCTATTAACAATTATCCTTGAATAGCTTTTGGTCTTGATAAATGGTGACTGATTAGTAAAAGATTATTGTATGTTTATAGATTAGAATTGATTTTACTCAAATTACCTTTTAAACAAAACTTACTTAAATTCCTGTTGTACTTTTGCGTAGGTTTTTTATATTGCCTTTGTCGGTCGGTGCATCGCCGGTGGCGCACGGACTATAGGTTCGCCATCTCTGGTCAAAAAGATTTAAAAAAAAAACGCAATGCAGTATGTTACAACATTTTTTACATGCTGGGTTCTGTTTTGTTAACATTTTTTTCCCCATTAAAAAAAAAATATATTATCAGTTACTCACAGGAAGGACCACGTAAATGTTTCCAACCCACCGCAACCGAAGACTATTAAACCGATAGTGCTCGAACACACCACGCCGACACGTCAGCTTCTACTGGTATCCATTTCATCACAGTCACCTTCCGTCTCGAAGATGCTGTACGCCAACGAGATCTTGGCGCTATTTTAACAGGCACAGAAGCCGAACTAAATCTAAGTTATAACTTGTACAGGTAACCAGATGTGATAATGAGAACCGTTGCTCCCCTTCTCCTCCACTCCCCTCTTTTCCCAACCCCCTGTCATTCTGGCATCACGCTACGCTGTCTTGAAATCCTTGGTCGTCACTTGATACTAAGGATCTTTCGTGTCTTTCAACATCATTAAGGAGGAGCATTGATGGAACATTTCGATACGTAATGATAAACTCTGCTCTTCAAAATGATTACACTGATGTATATTACATGTCGCTGTATTGAGTCCTCTGCTTTTTCCAGTACTTAAGAATATTGGCTCTGTGTGCCCAAATTTGTCATTGTAATCTCTCCTACTTTCCTTCTCCATTTTTTTCTCTTTATCTCTCTCTCTCTCTCTCTCTCTCTCTCTCTCTCTCACACACACACACACACACACACACACACACACATATATATATATATAAACATATATATATATAAACATATATATATAAACATATATATATATAAACATATATATGTAAACATATATATATATATAAACATATATATATAAACATATATATATAAACATATATATATATAAACATATATATATATAAACATATATATATATAAACATATATATAAATAAACATATATATATATACACACATATATATAAACATATATATATATATATACAAACAAACATATATATGCATAAACATATATAAGGAAAGAAAAGCGAAACAAATACATTTATATAACTTGCCATACATAAGCCGTATAATCGACGGTTACATCTTCAATCCATTGTTTACAAGTTGCCATTTTCATTTTTGGAGACGAACCTCGTTCTCGTATAGAGGCACTGTCTTCATGTACAACCCGAGTTATCTTCCGTAACCAATTGGACCGACATCAGAATTTACAAAGATATTACTTTTTATTTAATGTTAGGTAACTCTTAAAAGTATAGTGATTATTTATCGCCTTTGGATCATTTATTCGATCAGAGATATATTTTAATTTGAAGCATAAAAGTAATAGATACACTTAAAAACAGATTTTTTTTCGTTTTTGTCATATCTATTTCTAAAATTAAATATCTATTCATATGTTTCCAATGATTTTTGTTAATATAATTTCAAATATTTATTTGTTCAAAACCGGTTTAATGCCTAAAATCCTTTTTTCTATATTGTACTCAATATTTGTATTTTGTGTGAGTTAAATTTGTATTTGTATTACCTGAATTTTCTTTAAATCTGGTAGACTAACAGCACCTTAGAATAAATATAAAAATAATTCTTTTTTAAAATGTATGAAAACAAAATATAATGGATAAAAATAAAATAAAATTATATATATATATATATATATATATATATATGTAAACAAAATTAAAAATAAAAGTTAGAATAAAATATAAATAAAATTAAGGCACCCATTGATGGTATAGTCTGGATTCATAGGTGTTGTTACTTCTTAAAAATAATTAATATTTATATTTGAAGTCAATTTATTTATTTCATACTTTTAATATGTGCCTCAAAACGTAGACGCCTAGTTTAATTATTTATCTGTTAAGTCGCGACATAAATCTAATAAAATATCCTTTTAAAAGATGCCAATAAAAACTAGTTATAACTGTCATTAATATAGTTCACTCACAACTAATAATACAAGCATTGGGTTTACAAGATGTACATCATTCGGTTCTGTATATTTGTATTCAGTTAAATATTCATTTTACATCATGGTATTTTATTTTTAGTCTATTTGTTTTGAGTTGCTTATTTGGGTTGTTCTGTCCTAAATTCGTACATTGGACATGGCATATAAAGGACTAGTCATTGGTTGGATAAAAAAACAATCCCGGATCTTGTAGGCTATAACAGTTTATAATCATAAATCCTCCATGGCCGATGACCAAACGTTGATGTACTTCCTTCATGGATTAACATACGGTCACCATAATTATTAATGGGTTCGTCCTAAATTTACCATCCACCGTATTATAATGATGTTACTACTATTATAGGTTATAATTTTATTTACTCATATGCAATCTAACTTTTAAAAGTTTGGATTTAATTGGCTAATTATTTAATTTTGTTTGTGAATGTTTCATAAATGCTTCAACTTGTAAATATTCAAGTTGTATTGTAAAGTTTTTTATTTGTTATCCTATCGTGTTCCCCCAAATGGTTGAAAATGGATTATTATATTGGGATAATTATCAGTTATGTCACAAGTTTATGTTCTAAGTGTGATTCTTGATTTATGATGGCCTATGTTTTAAATAGGTAAATTTACATCGATGTATACAATTTTGGATCACTTCTGATTTTTGATTTATTAAATTATATGTGGATAATATATGAAAGGATTCCACTACATTTCTTGAATTTTCCCGGCGAGTATTTTGTTCAACAAATAAGTGCTCATTTTAGTTCATAACAGAACATTATTTTAAACTAGCACGGTTACACGGTGATGCCCGGGATATAAACAAAAAATAGAACAAGTAAAAAGTGTGTGCAACATCTTTCTTTTAATTTTTTTCTCTCTAGCTCTCTTTATCCACCTTGTCTCTTCCTATCCCTCTCTCGTTTTTTTATCTAACGCTTTCACCTACCCCATACTAACTCTCTCACCCCATCTCTCTATCCATCACCCCTCTCTCGCCTTTTCTGGCAACTGAAAAAAATCGTTAACGAATTATTACATATAACTATACTACTACTACTATTACTACTACTACTACTCCTTATAATGATAAGGGAATATTTTGTGTCTACATTAGAAGTGAAATAAATTCTTTACTTTAATTTTCATTCTTATCAATTATTTTTAAGTTAAGCCTCTGCTTCTTTTCCCATAAAAATTAAATGTGCATACGTGATTATTTTTTTCCTTTCTTTTTTATTTTCATTAATTATTTTTTACATGAAGCATTTCCTCATAAAAATTAAATTTGCATAAGTTATTATGGAAGCGATCCGAACACACGTACGTTCACTTTTATTATATAGTTAATAAACCTATATATATACTAGTTATAACACCGGCGTTATACGAGAATGAATGTGGACCCTTATTTACTTTTACTTCAATTCTTGAACGCCGTGTTACCACTTGTATGAATTCTCATTTTTTATTTTCAAGCTATAAATTAAATAAAATAAAATAAAACACACGTTCGCCTTTACTGTTTCTGGATGCTGTAAACGCAGATCCGAACGATATTGTAAAAAATACGGTACAAAAATTGTACTTGTACAGTTTACGACGCAATCTTCGACAACTTGGCGTCGGCATCTTCCGGCAGGTTACGTAAGCAGCCGAAATATGCCGACGCGGACACTGACAGACGATGAATTCAAAACGCGGCGTTGTAATCAAACAGGACAAAAACACTATTTTTTTTCAAGAAAAGTTTCAAAAAAATTATTCCTTTTTTGCCAAAGAAAAGGAAACGAAACAATTGGTGAAAGTTTTTTTTAAAACGAAGAAAACATATGGAAACAATTGTAATAAATAACCCTAACCTAACACTAATGGTTATTGTTAGAGTTATTGCTATGGTTATTATTTATAACAGTTGTGTCCCTATGTTTTCGTTAAAAAAAACTATGACAAGTTGTTTAGTTTTTTTCTTTGGCTAAAAAAAAAAAATATTTATTTGAAACTTTTCATAAACTTTTTTTTTATATAATTAAACATACGATGACTGTTTTCTTGCCTGATATTTTCCTCAGTGTTTTTGTTCTGTTTGATTACAACGCTGCGTTTTGAATTTATCGTCTGCCATTCTTCGCGTCGGCTTTTTCCGGCTGCTTACGTAACCTGCCGGGAGATGCCGACGCGAAGTTTCAGTATGTTGGGTCGTAAACTGTACAAGTACCTCAAAATTAATACCACCATTTGATTCCTCGTAGATATTTACTCAAGAAAAGCCGTTCTTGGTCTTGGTGTAGTGATTTTTTCAATAGCAAAACCCCGAGAAAAAGTATGGGGATGGGAAACACATCTTATCGGTTGAGTATTTATTTAAGCACGGAATCGATACAACCAACAACAAAGTTGAAAAAAAGGGTTTCGGGGTATCCTTCAGTATTCAGAATAAAATCAATATAAAGCAGAATTAATAAAAACGGGTTTAGAGTTGAAGGAGTTTAAAATTATGGCACAAATATAAAAAGCGGTGACGACGCTAGGGGCCTAATACCCCCCCCCCCCCGACACACACACGTACACTATATAGTATACAGACGCACTCACTAAGATATCACTCTTTCTAAACGAACCAATGTGTTTTGGGGAGAGGATAGTGAATCCGAAAATTATTATCAAATCTATAAGGTTATCTTGTCGGATTTTCAAAGTCAGATCTAAATAACATTTAGGCTGAAAGTCAAACACGACTATGTCCTTTATACTTTGCTCATAACACCATAATACTTTCTTTTTTAACTACCCCAACCCCCGTTTCGCCCCTTAATATAGTGGGAAGAAACCGAAATTTAAGAAAACTCTTTGAATTAGTGTCTTATAAATATGGTTTAAATTTCATTAAAATATGAATTCACTTTCAGTTTTTATGTAAATTCTCTAACCTTTATTTGTATAGGAAACACGCAATGACATTTGTATACATATATAGATTTATTTGTATATATTATCACCTTGTGCGTTCACTTTAAAATTCTCCGACAGGAATTAGACCTCCCACCATTTTTCACGCAGTTTTAACTATTAGAATATGGTTTTGGTTTCGACTATTCCCGTTAATAAAGAGCCCAAGGGTGCTTCAATATTACGAACCCTTCGTTTAACTAGTATTCCGGTTAGTGCGTAATATCTTCGTGCCACATAAGAATTCAATGTTACCAAGGCTAAAAGCTACTCGGTGTTAATGGATTGTCATCTATAAGGTTATCTTGTCGGATTTTCAAAGTCAGATCTAAATAACATTTAGGCTGAAAGTCAAACTTTCTTACTAACTAGCCAATTTTTGTTTGTTATCGATGACCCATGTTATTGGCAATATAATAACGTTCTTTGCTACAATTTAGTTCAAACATTACCTTAGTCCGACTGAGACGACGGATAATATGAAACATTTTTTATAATTACCTAAAATACAAATCAGAAAGGGTGATAACACATATTTTTAATTCAAGAAAATAATGAGAGTTGTCTACTTTACAACTTAAATCATATCATAATTCATAGTTCACCTCAAACAAGGCAGACCGCCACTGTAGACGTAAGGAGGTACTGAGAAAAAAGGGTGAAGGGTTTTTTTTGGGCGGGGGGATCAACCTAAATTCAGAGCTGTACGGCGAGATGTCTGTTTACATTAGTTTTAAATTTCTACATGTCAGTAACGTCAAGAAAGCAGGGAGCAGGGAGGGAGTTCCAGAGTCCAGCAGCACGCGGAAAGAAACTTTTGGAGTAGAAAACTTTTCGGCATCTGGGGACCTCCACAGTGTATGGATGAGATTTGGCAGATTGTCAGGTTGGTCTAGTGAATTTACGTCGTGGGGGGTACCAGAGCAGCAAGCTCATCAGAGCACAATCCATTGAAGTACTTGTAAAACAGGCACAAGGATGCAACATTGCGGCGATATGACAGGGGCTGGAGCTTGGTGGATAGTGAAGGACTTATCAAGTTGGCAACTCTTTTTTGGACCTTGTCTAGAGAGAGAGAGAGAGAGAGAGAGAGAGAGAGAGAGAGAGAGAGAGAGAGAGAGACCAGATGTGGCAACAATACTCCATGCGTGGGCGGATGGTGGTTTTGCAGAGATGTTATTTATTTTTCTGTATAAGTTTAAAAATTAAAAACTAAAACAAGTTCACTGCGTCCCGGGCCACGCCAGGTAAGGACAGCTGGTGATGACTTAATCTGAAAATAGAAGCTTATACCAAAAGTCCTCTTTTACTGTATGTTGTTTGACACACCCCGCTCTTATTCTGTATGTATATATTACTCTTCTTTCTGTATCTCACCTCCTCGCTCTCTTTATTAAGAGTCGAAGATAATAATGAAATGTAAGATAAAACAATTAGAACAGTCCATTAAAATCAAAAGGGAATATCAATTATTTCACACGTGGATGGGAAGAGAGGGAGTATAGCGAGCAGGAAGAGATTATTTTTTTCATTTTTTCCTTTTATTTTTAAAAGGTTATCTGGCTTTGCAACCTCAATTTTTCTTGATTCAATCAATCTAATTTGAGTCCAATGGATGACCCAGTGGGTCACATTTGGTTTAGTTTCTAATAGATACTGAGAATACAACGCACGAAAAAGCTATTTATGGATGATTGACTCCCATTTGCATTCTTCTTTTTCAATTTGTAAAATTTTCAATTTTTAAGTTATAAATGAAACAAAATAAAATATAATAAACATCGTCTTTGCTGTTTATAGATGTTTGGCGTAAATACAAACCCCTCGATATTATTGTTTGAGTATACTTTCGTTGATCTACCCGCTTAACAAAATCCGTGATTTTTGCCTAATGGCGTGGAACAACCTTATGTTTGTAGATGTAACCTAACCTATTAGGATGATTCTTACACTTCCGATCCATTGAAATAGAAATCTAGACCCGAAAAGAGAAACAAACTGGATCTCTTTGGTGTGCGATTCCTAACTGGTCAGACGTGTTTTATAGATCTTCTCTCCCTTCGTGCACTTTAGATCCATTGAAATACAAATCTAAACCCGAAGAGAGAGCCACAAAATACAAAACTAGTTATTTAAAGTTACACATGGCTTCAGATTTAGCAAAAACAGAACCCATGAACGCTTGGATGAAAGTACTATTTTTGGAAATGTTGGAATAAAAACCAGACGTGACCAAAAACATAAAATGAATTATGGCTTTTAATTCTGCATGCAAAGATAATGTTAAATCGGTTAAACAACCCTTCAGCTTTAACAAAACGATTTGAAACACAGACAAGTGTTATTCTATAAAGAAATATGTTTCCACAATATGAGGCTTGATAAAAAGTAACATAATCCATTCACGCTTGCATCTGTGTTCCAATGATATCACCAAGATAACAAAACTTCTGGCTAGCCTCAATAGCCTCGCATTCCAAATATACTTGCTCCACATCTGAGTTCTCATCCGTCTCCATTTTCTTATATTTCTTGCACATAAACTAGTTATCATCTCTCAACCTACCTGTAATTCCATTGCACTCCTTGTTTACCTAAAGTAAAAATGATATACCTTCTTTACAAAATCAGTTATTTTTTGCTTGAGATTCTGGAAGAAGCGCATCTCCACAGATGGAAAGTAACTTATTAGAATGATCAAATTCCCTTTATTTTGTCATTTAGTCCTCACATTCCATGGGCGAAGTTTCTGACAAAGGGGGAGAATTGCTGTTTTCTGGGTCGGAATCTATCTATTTAACACTTATCGTTAGCTAGTTTTTAACCTTAAAGTGATATTTTTAGCTCTTACATCAAGTGGCGTCATGCCTTGTCTGGAGCGATTTCCATAAAAAATTATAATACGAGACCTGAATAGTTTAAAGTTACCCATGACTTCAGCTGTGGTAGAAAAGAGCCCATAAACTCTTGAGCGATAGCGCCATCTTGGAAAAGATATGCTAGAATAAAAATCAATCACATTTAGAAACTCTAACCTGACGAAAGATAATTATATGTTTTTAATTTAACATACGAATATGAATCGGTAAAAAAAACCCTTAAGAGGATGCCGTGGTTAAGTGGATACTGATATTGACTGACGATCTGGCTGTGCTAGGTTCGAATCCTGTCGGTTCACAGAACCACTTTCACTTATCGATGGTCTCAACCTTCACGTGGCCCCGCTTGTAAGTACCGTTCTCTTGAAAGAACTGGGGAAATCAATGCGAACAACAGAATCGAGTCAGTCATATGAAAAAATTAGATCGTCCGATCAACAAAAATTTGGTGATTAATCTGATGTCGTTAAGGTAAACAATTCCGAATTACCTATTTTAAAATGAATTGTTCCGAAAGCAAATTAGGTCGCCCCCGTCGACTGAAAGAGTATGATTTTAATAAATGCATTTCCAAAAGTGACATTTGTTTATTGTCTTGAAGCTGACGATTATTTTTACAATGAGCAAACAGAGAAAATGTATGGTTTTAAAATGAATTAAATTGCCACAATTTTAAATAAATACATAAAGAAACATATTAATTTTATTTATTTCAACAATATAATGATAATTATTTTACGGAAGAAGAAAGAGTACTTTTTTTCTTAATAGTATTGACCATGACAGACATTTATTATTTCAAAAGGAATATTATTATTATTAACATTAAATTATATTGATTGATATAGAAAGCACTGTGAAATTTTCACGGAATCACGCTAGTCAATAATTAGAATTTAGAACTATCTAAATTTTCTGAAACCCAAAACCTAATGTGAATAGGCAATATTTTTTTTTTTACTATGGAAGACAAAACTAGACATAATAAAGGAAAATTGTTTGGAAATTAGTAAAAATAAGCACTTATTAATATGCATGCTTCAAAGCAAATAGATTTCTGTTTTTATATAAATCAGTTTATTTAATATTCACCTGTGTGCAGATGATAGCAGCGAAGGTGTGCGTCGATGTTTCCAATGATTTTTTTCTAGTCTTACCTTCCTTAGTTCAAGTCAGTACGAATGACCATCCTTGATTCTCTAACCTATCCTCGAACTAACGATCCATGAATAATTAGATTTGATACTTCATCTAGACTTTATACTTCTTTGCACTTGTATGGCTTCATTAATTGACGATCCATGTTGATAATTAGACATTCATTAAACCCGACATGTCTTGCTCATACTATCCACTAGTTGAAATACCGGTCTACGCTTGTAAATGAATGCACATTATGACTAAGGTCATATCGAATAAAATAGTGAGTTCGCGGCAAACTGGTATTTAGACCTCAGATATGTACTGTATAAGGTTCATATACACGTGCACCTTACTTGACTACGAGATGTACTACTTTACAACTATGACTTTGTATGCACAAATTAATTGGCACTTACTAGATTTTAGTTGTATTTCTCAATATTTAAAAGCATACATGTACTACTACTAGGATAGCCAAACAAATTTTACTCGACTACAAGACAACACCCAAGATATCCACTTGATCCAGAACACACAAGAAGTCACAATGAAGCCACTAAGATGACCTTTAAAATAAATATACACCATATCTCTAAAATATCTTTATAGAGTTGTACTAAACGAAGTATTAACTTGTATTAAAAATAAATTAATTATCCGAACACACACACACACACACACATATATATATATATATATATATATATATATATATATATATATATATATATATATATATTATATATATATATATATTATATATATATATATATATATGATGGACTCTCCCGTCGATTTCGACGTATGAGTGCCCCACAAGGTGCTGGCCGCGGGTGTAATTGTGAAGCAAGGGTTTCGCAATCATCCAACAACACTTCTCTTGAGTCGGCACTGCTTGATTCTAATGGCAAGCAGTTCAAGAGGACTGGAAACAATGCCGAGACAAGCATAGAACACATACAGCACCTGGTATTCCCAAATGGTCACCGATTTAGTACTGACCAGGCTCGATGTCGCTTAACTTCGGTGATCTAACGGGAACCGGTGTGTCAACGTGATAGTGCCGTATATATATATATATATATATATATATATATATATATATATATATATATATATATATATATATATATATATATATATATATATATTAGTACACGTATTGTCTTAGTTTCTGTAGATGTAAATCCGTTGAAACTCCAGTGTTTATAAAAAGTGCTTAATAAGAAGTAAAGCTGTTCTTTAGTATAAATTTGTATTTATACAAACATAATTGGTTACATATGTGCATACATGTTTCGGTTGTACTCTTCACAGAGAGTCAACCTCTTCAGACCAAAGAAGACAAGGAAGTGAAGTTGAATTTTGAAAACTTTCCCATGAGTTAATCTTTTTGGGGGATGAGATATATTTATAATTTTCGGTCAAGCTCAGTATCGAATTACATTCTTAACTTGTTAACTCTTTCAATTAGTTTCTATCTTTTTTATCATTTTTATTACCTACCGTTCCTTCTATTTCTTTCTTTATTATTTTATTATAACCCACTTAGCTTGGATTCCTTTATTCTCCTTTTAACACTTCAACGTTTAATCTACGTACACACATTTTTAAGCATAAATATCTGATCATATAAAATACACACGTGCGCACAAATCTATAGATACACAAGTACACACAAAAATATACGTATATATATACATATATAAAATAAAACAAACCCAAATATATACGCATATATCCATACACGAATATACACACAAACACACACACATATATATATATATATACATATATATATACATATCCGTATATATATATATATATATATATACATATCCGTATATATATATATATATATACACACATATATATATACATATATATATATACATATCCGTATATATATATATATATACACACATATATATACATATATATATATATATATATATATATATATATATTAATAATGGAGTTTATGTATCTGTCTGTCTATCTGAAGCCGAAACTCCATCAGAGTAGTATGACTATTTACTAAGTTCGCCAGCTTCATTATATACTATTAAAAAAACCCGCCGTAAACAATATGCGCATTTCTCAATTTATAAAATCAATTTATTTTGAACTTCTAATAAATTAGTATTCGCAAATATACACTCATGCTTGTTTTCTTCAGATTTCCACATGTAGTTACGCTATTTTGCTCGCTAATAATCTTACTTATAAATTATAATTATTTCTTTTATTCTTTATATATATACATACATGAAATGCGTTACGTAGTTAATATAACATGACGAAACTGATTAAACAGCCAGGGTTAATCCATTGAATTGATTCCCTCCCTCCGTTAATTGAGTATGGACGCAAGACGGCGCGTTATTTAAAAGGTAAACAAAACGCTGGCATTTACCGTAGCTTTTTATTAAAACGTTCTGAGTTTGTTTATTTTCTTAATCTTATTAGCCACACACACACACACACATCTTGTTCACTGTATTTGATTTTTTGGTGCTTTTTCCCTTTAGGACCCGCGCTAACTTTGACTCCGTCGTAAAGGGTCATGGTCAAAGTGGAGGTTAGAGTTAGGGTTATTTTTTTTTTCCTTTTTAATTAAAAATATTTATATGTATGGGGGGAGGATAAAAAAAAATTGGGGGGAAGGCGGTCAAAAAATTTTTTTTTCTTTTCTTAATTAAAAATTGAGGGGGGTGCAAAAAATTGTTTTTCTTTCTTTTTAAACTGAAAATATTTCTATTTATGTGGGAGGGTAAAACAAAAATCGGGATATGGTCGAATTTCTTTTTTTCTTTATTTTCAACTAAAATATTCTTGGTCATAAACAAGGAAAATCAATGTCTAACCACCCAAGAAATATGACTGGGGCTCCATCGGTTTACGCGTGAGCGTTCATTTCTGACGCGCAGCCTAGAAAAATATGGGACCGGAGGGAGCATATATTTGCTAGTATATATAAACACGCATACATACATACACACACATACATAGATAGACGCATGCGTACATATAGATTCGAAAATCTACATCCACCGACACATATACATACACATATATCCCATGGATATATCTCCTTTTCCACTGATTAATTCTGCATAATATATTAGAATATATATAAATAAATAGAAATATATGTACTTCTTAATTAACTCGTTTTAAACACTTGTGCAGACTTGCACTCATGTATATGCATCACCATAGAATGTACCTCCATCCATACCTACTCACATATATACATACATGTGTAAATGCTTGTACTACTAATATTTTACTTATATTCTCACATACTGGTATACCATATACATATGTCTATATAAAAATACCTACACATACATGGACATGTTCATACAGCACATACATAACTACACACAAATTGTTATTACTTTCATCATTCGTTCTTAAAATACACTTCTGTCCATTTCTTTCTTTTTTATTACCCACTTAGTTTGGGTTCCTTTCTTCTCCATTTAACGCTTCAAAGTTTTAATCTACATACATACATTTTAACGCATAAATATCTCTCAATATATTTACACAAATATATACCTAAACACGAATACAAACATATCAATATCAATATACCTTGATCTACATATAAAATACACACGTTCGCAGAAATCTTTAGATACACAAGTACACACACACACACACACACACACACACATATATATATATATATATATATATAATAAAACAAACACAAATATATACGCATATATCCATATACAGATATACACATATTTACACCTACATACATAGATATCCACATATACCTATATAACACCTATAACATAAATATACACAAAATCATTATATATGCACGCAGACACATACACACACATACACGTGTATACAGACATTTGTATGTATGCGCGCGCACACACACACGTACATATGTACACAAATATCGATATTTCTATAATTAAAACTACAGTGATTATATCATTCATTATTGCTCCTATCCATCTCAGTTACATTTGCTTACATTTATACCTGCTCTAGTATTAATACAAGGTACTTACAAAATAAGTACCATAAAGGCAAGCAAACTAATTAAATACAGCGTATGTAAATGCAATAGTAAATTCTATATATAAACAAGTACCAAAATAATGTCATTATAGGGTGATTTTGGATGATATAGATTACTTAAGTGCAAAAATATAAAAATATAAAAACATCAGAATAAAAAAATAAAAAAATAAATTCATTAATAAAAAATAAAAAATAAAAGTGAATAAAAATTGAGTAGACCTTATATTAACAATGAAGTACAAATCAACAAAGTCAAAAAAATAATTAAATTACAATGTGACGTAATATGAGTTATTCATGATCTAAAGTCTGCTTAGTGTGTGTTCCTTGAAATGTTTGAAGTTAAAACTCGTTTCTTGTCTGACGTTGAGAAATTTTTCCCTGTCTTTAAATTTTACAATTTCAAGTTTCTCACCTAGGCATAAGAAAAAGGTGAGTTTATATATATATATATATATATATATATATATATATATATATATATATATATATATATATATATATATATATATATATATATATATTTATATATATATAAATATTTATATATATATATTTATATATATATAAATATTTATTTATACTAGCAAATATATGCTCCCTCCGGTCGCATATTTTTGCTAGGCTGCCGCATCAGAAATGAAGGCTCACGCGTAAGCCAATGGAGCCCCAGTCATATTTCTGTGGTGGTTAGACATTGATTTTCTGTGTTCATGACAAAGAATATTTTTAGTTGAAAATAAAGAAAAAAAAATTCGACCCTACCCCGATTTTTGTTGTACTCTCGCCCATAAATAGAAAGACTTGTAGTTTAAAAAGAAAGAAAAAAATTTTTTGTACCCCCCTCAATTTTTTTATATTACCAGTCATTGAAATATTTTTTAGTTAAGAAAAAAAAAATTTTTTTTTGACCGCCTTCCCCCAATTTTTTAATCTCCCCCCCCTATTCATGTAAATATTTTTAATTAAAAAGGAAAAAAAACAAACCTAACCCTAACTGTAACGACGGGGTCAAAGTTAGCGTGGGTCCTAAAATGAAAAGGCACCAAAAAATCAAATACAGTGAACGCGCGCGCATGTGTGCGTGTGTGTGTACCTTTTTTTTAATTAAACAATTTGATTCTACAATCAGTTGTATTGTTTTCCAGTACAATGTGTTAGTTTATTTTGTTGACATTAAAGAAAAAAAATCACATCTTTTTTTTTAATAAATAAAACATGGAATCATAAATTCTGTTGAGGTCGTGAAAAAATGATAATATTGGATATGAAAGTATTAAGAAATCAAATACAGTAAACACGAAAAAAAAATTTAATTCTCGGAAAGAAAAAGTTTACCTGAACTGTGTGTGGGTGTGTGCGTGCGCACGCGCGTTTTTATATAGTAATTTTTAAATCAATTATTATTTTAATTAAACAATTTGATTTAATAAATTTGTGTTTTAAAACATAATGGCTAAGAATAAACAAACTTAGGACGGTTTTAAAAATTGAAAACTGAGCACGGTGTTTGCCAGCGTTATTGTTTACATGTTTAACGTGCCAGATTAACGTCGGCTGCTTAATCAGATCGCCATATTTAATTACCGGAGGGAGGGAGGGCATACTGATTCAACAGCCAATCGGCTGCTTAATCAGATCGCTATATTTAATTACCTGAGGGAGGGAGGGCACTACTGATTAAACAGCCAATCGGCTGCTTAATCAGATCGCCATATTTAATTACCGGAGGGAGAGAGGACACCACTGATTAAACAGCCAATCGGCTGCTTAATCAGATCGCCATATTTAATTACCGGAGGGAGGGAGGACACCACTGAGTAAACAGCCAATCGGCTGCTTAATCAGATCGCCATATTTAATTACCGGAGGGAGGGAGGGAGGGCACTACTGATTAAACAGCCAATCGGCTGCTTAATCAGATCGCCATATTTAATTACCGGAGGGAGGGAGGACACCACTGATTAAACAGCCAATCGGCTGCTTAATCAGATCGCCATATTTAATTACCGGGGGAGGGAGGGCACTACTGATTAAACAGCCAATCGGCTGCTTAATCAGATCGCCATATTTAATTACCGGAGGAAGGGAGGACACCACTGATTAAACAGCCAATGACTTTGCAATTTTAACAGTACTCGAGTTGAAATGGTTTAGAAAACACGCCGGTTATGATGAAAAGGGCTTTAATTAATTGTATAAATAATGTTTATTAATATAACCTTATCGGAAAATATTGTAAATACATATGTAAATTTGATAATAGCAGTTATAAGTGTATATTTGTAAATATTAATTTAATTAAAGGTTTAAAGGAATGACTTATGTAAATGGCAAAACCCATCTGGTGTCTAAGCGACTTTTAGTGACAGTCTATAAAGAATTTCAAAAATATTAATTTCAGTAAAATAGTCATACTGGAGTTTCGGCTTCAGACAGACAGACAGACAGACCGACAGACAGATACATAAACTCCATTATTAATAGATATATAAATATTTATATATATATATATATATATATATATATATATATATATATATATATATATATATATTTATATATATATATACATATATATATAAATATTTATATATATATATATATTTATATATATACATATATATAAATACTTATATATATATATTTATTGATTTAAATATTTATATATATAAATATTTATATATATATATATAAATATTTATATATATATATATTTATATATATATTTATATATATAAATATTTATATATATATATTATATATATATATTTATTTAAATATACATATATAAATATTTATATATATAGCTATATATTTATATATATTTATATATATATATATATTTATATATATAGCTATATATTTATATATATATATTTATATATATATATAGATATATAGATATATTTATATATAGCTATATATTTCTACATATATTTATATATATAGATATATATTTATATATATATATATAGATATATATTTATATATATATATATATTTATATATATAGATATATATTTATATATATAGCTATATATTTATATATAGCTATACAGATAGATTTATATTTATATATATATAGCTATATATAGATATATATTTATATATATAACTATATATATAGATAAATATTGCTATATATATAGCTATATATAGATATATATTTATATATATAGCTATATATATAAATAAATATTACTATATATATAGCTATATATAGATATATATATATTTATATATATAGCTATATATTTATATATATATTTATATATATATATATTTATATATATAGATATATATTTATATATATATTTATATACATATATTTATATATATATTTATATATATATATATTTATATATATAGATATATATTTATATATATATTTATATATATATGTATATATATAGATATATATTTTTATATATATATTTATATATATAGATATATATTTATATATATAGCTATATATTTATATATATATATTTATGTATTTATATATATATAGCTATATATTTATATATATATTTATATATAGATATATATATATATATTTATATATATATATATATATATTTATATATTTATATAGCTATATATGTATATATATATTTATGAATATCTCTATATATATGTATATATATATGTATATATATATATATATATATATATATATATATTTATATGTATATATATATTTATATATATATATATTTATATATATAT
>OY744534.1:43294620-43309620 GCA_963556195.1 Sepiola atlantica
CTCTCTCTCTCTTTTCTCTGGTCGGCAGAACGACGCTAATACACTAGCGTTTCGTCTCACGCTTTTCTCTTCAATCGGTCTAACAACTACCAACACACGTGGGCAAACAACGGTAAGAGTTCTCAACTCGTTTTCTTTGTGTTACGGCTTTCAAAGACTTTTCCTACGCCGGACTCATTTCTTCTTATACCTTTTTCAAGAACTGTTTTTCCATCGACACACATGCATACATCACACACTTCACCATTCCACGTACACACACGTTCAATAAACGTTATTTGAACTACTTCATTTTGTTTATTAATTATTACTCCGTCTTTGCATGCAACATTGCTTGATTCAACTTTGCACGCTTATAGTCCGGGAACATCACCCTCTCGATCTTAACAATTTCTATGAATTAATATATTAAAAGATATTTTTGTCGATATACGGACGAAGGTACACTCTTTTTAGAAAAAAAAAATACATGATCAATTAAAGCAACTCTTTTCTTCCAAGAATGTTAGACATTCTTGGAAGAAAAGAGTTGCTTTAATAACTACGATGTTATAATAAATTACTGTAACTCTTCAGGAAATGAGTCATGGTTATTCCCCTTTGGCCGGAACTAAGGATTCCGCCATATTGACTTTGCCAAACACGTGTATATATTTTAAGCTGATAAAACCTTTACGAAAGGCATTCTTATTCATTCTTCTTTTATCATTACATACGATTTAGAGATGTTCGTGCTCTACAAAGAAAAATGTTTATTAAGAAAATGGAAATGAACAAAGTATCCAAATTTCGACAAAACATAAAAGACTCAATGAAATCATTGAACGATAATGATTTTGAAAATAATGAAGATATTCAATAATTTTAGTGCAGTGATATACATGCACTATCTTTTAACAATTTTTTAAAATATTTAGGCATCAAATGTCTATTTGCGTTGATCAATAGTCATTTTCCAAATAAATCCATTTTGTTTACATATAGTTTCTTTAATTAGGAGTTTTACTGATGAGAGTATAAGCTCAAAACGACGTCGTTTGTAGTTAAATATAATTTAACATTTATATATATATATGTGTTTCGGAATTTTTTAGATGAGGGTTGACAATTTGTAGAATTTGGAATATACAAAATCACTTCTAAAATTCTTGGAAGAAAAGAGTTAGTTTAATAACTACGTTGGTTTGTGCTCTACAAATAAATATATTCATTAAGAAAATGGAACTTAACAAAGTATCCAAATTTTGACAAAATCATTGCACGGGAATGATTTTGAAAATAATTAGGATATTTAATAATTTTAATGCAGTATCTATTAACATTTTTTTCATATATTTAGGCATTTAATGGCTATTTGCATTGATCAATAGTCATTTTCCAAATAAATCCATTTTGTTTACATATAGTTTCTTTAATTATCCTCATAAAATATTACTATAATTAGCCAAACATATACTCATTTTTTATATCTTTTAATGAACAAAATGTTTTCAAGGTAATCTAATTTATCCTATGCTATGACAGTCCTACGCTATGAACATATCAAAACTTCATAGCGTAGGAATTTTACTGTACATAGAAATATATAAACATATACTAATACCTAACTTTATATATATACAGCTGACACAAAATATCCGCGAAAATATACCTTATGTCAGTCTTTCCTCCCTTTCAGCTTGTTTAATAACTAACACTCTTCAATAAAAAAGTACAGTTTTTATAGTAATAAAACTACTACCTATGAAAATTGACTGCAAGCCAGAGCCATCTAGCTTTAGACACTCTAAACAATAAATCTGCAAAGGGGAGATAACTCAATTGACAACTATTAAATGTTAATGCCATTTCAATTAATATTTTAGTTCTGCGATTGAGTTATATATGGAAAAAATTCTGTTTTAATTCTTATAATAAGCCCTAATTTTTAATTAACTGAACCAGCTACACATGTCTCTATTAGTTATCTATGTGTTTCTCTCAACTCCGACTCTATGTTGTTTTAAAAACTCTCTAATATTTCTTAATGTCTCTGTAAACATTTAGAGAAAAGGTGACTCTCTCTGTCAGCATGATCCAATTTCAATGTGTGTGTCTGTACACTCCACAAACACGTATGTAAATTAGATGGCCAAATAATAATTCTCTTTACTTCTATATAAGAATACACTTTTATTATTATTATTATTATTATTATTATTATTATTATTATTATTATTATTATTATTATTATTATTATTATTTGTACTCACTAGGAGTTCTCACACAGATCATCGTCAGTGATTGCTTACCGACAACAACCAGTAGTATTTCCTGGAGTCTGAGTGACAACAAGCCTCCCCAGATTTCCAGTATTCTTCACCTCTTTTCGATAACGATGCGGTATCGCAACAGCCTCTTACCATTGATTTATCGCTGGTAAGGACAATTGGTCTTCTCTGGGATTTGGGTGGCAATAAGCCTCCACAAGGTCCCAGCATTCTCTGCACTTTTCCAGTGGAGGTCTGGTGTGTGCTGTCCCTCCTCGGTCTTCTCATCCTCCTCGATCCTCTACAAATATTTTCTGGTGTCAGCCTAGGCCGGCACCATTAAAAAAATGTTTTAATTAAATAAAAATAAATAAATAAATAAAATAAATAAATAAATAAATTAAAATTAAAAAAATCATCATCATCATCATCATCATCATCATCATTATTATTATTATAGAAGTAAGGAAACGTATTATTTTTAGTTATGCATGAAAAGTCTCTTGGGTCTCAACATCTTGTATGACGCAAAGACAGAAAACTGATTGAACCAGATTTTTCGATAATTCTTGTTTTTTTTTTTGTTATTTTTTTCTTCCGTCATCTTTCAGTTTTACTCCAATGTCGTCTCTACTGAGACATCTTGATATAACCCCGTTTCCGATACAAACATTCTTTGACTCATTCTAATTATGCGAAGATTACAATAAAAAATAAAAAAAATATTTGAATCGTCTCCTCGGTGCGTCATAAGTACTTCCTTTCGTCAAATACCAACCCAGCTGCCTGATATTGAAAAGAAAAACAAATGGGATTTTCAATACGAGAATAGAGTGAAAAAAATAAAAGTCGACAAAGAAAAAAAAAAGAGAAGACTTTAGAAAATAAGAAAAAGAAAGCGTAAGAAAGTAGCAAAATAAGTTCAGCATGAGTTATCTCCCCCTGCGATCAATTTTACTCGCAGAATGTAAACGACCAGTAATTATATCATTTGTCGGATTTTCAGAAGAAAAAATAACTAATGAGTGTGCTTTTAGATATCGGTGAAAATGTGTCTTTTGTGTCAATTTGAGGGGCATTTTTTCAGTTATCCTAGGGGCACGTACTTGTTTCGTGTTAATAACTATTACACCTAACTTTTGGTGGATTATGAATTATAATTATTATGAAGTAAATTTAAGATATTGGCAAGACAAATAAATCTAATTTTTAATCATTTTAAGGGATTTTAGTCTCATGAGTGACAAATCAGAATTTTCTTAGTAAATCTGGCTTAATCAGTTTTCTGTTTTCATGCAAAATTCCGTGAAAAACGAATGGACAAATTTGTAGAAAATCAGAATACTAACGGAATAACGGATTGATGGAATAATGGACTGAGGTAATAATAAACCAAAGGAATAACGGACTGGCAGAATAGTGGACTGACAGAATAACGGACTGAGGGAATAACTGACTAACAGACAGACGGAATAACTGAATGACGGAATGACGGAATAATAGACTGGCGGAGTAACGGACTGAAGGAATAACGGACTAACGGAATAACAGAAAATGACAAAATAAAAGTCTGTTCCAAGTAAATTGAGGACGAAAAATATAAACAAAAAACAACAAAACAAAGTCAAAATTGTAAATAATAAAAAAAAGGGATTGAAAAATGATTAACTGGAGTATCCGTCTAGTGAGTCAATAATTATAATAGACAAAAAAATATGGAGTTTGTTAGAGAGTTGACAAGAATACGGAACATGAAATAAAAATACTGTAATACCAATAATTGCAAGAGCACTAAGAACAGTCCCGAAAAAAACTGAAAAAAAAAGACTAAGAAAAATTGGAATCAAATGCAGGATTGACATCATACAACGCACTGCACCGATGAAAACAGATGAACTGTTAAGAAAAATCTTTGAGTACGGAAACCAACCCATATAACCAAGCAACATCAGAAATAGAAATCGAACAAAATATTGAAAGAACATTACACGAAACCATGGGAACTGAAACTGAAAGGGTGAACAGGAAAAATCCCATAATCTTACCCCCCACACACCAGTCTGGTTGTGAAGAGTCAAGGAGGTAGGAAAAACAGAAGAGAAATAGCACCACCCAGACCTCTACTAGAAGAGTGCGGAGAGTACTGGAATCATGAGGAGGTTTGATGCCACTACAAATAACAGAGACAGCCAACGACCGTTATCAGCGAGAAGTCGATGGTAAACAGCTGTTGTGAGAACGCAAAGTGAGTTGCAACGATTATCGAAAGAAATGAAGAGTACTGGAAATCTGGGAAGACTGGTTGTCAGTCAGACTCCAAGGAACACCACCTTTGGGACCAGTGAACGATCACTGGTAATGATTCGTGTAGAAACTCCTAAAAATTCAATAAATAAATAAATAAATATTAATAATAAACCAGCATTACAATTTATAGATGTAGAACATGGAATACGTATTTGGTAACGGGAGACCGGGTTTCAATCCTCAGTCGAGCCATACCAAAGACTTAAAATATGGTACTTGATGCTTCCTTGCTAAACACTCGGCATTATAAGGTGAGGATCAAGGGTAATTGGAGCAATCCAGGGAAAGGAGTGACACCCTCCCCTATATCTCAGTGTAGTAGTCAACGAAAAGGGAATCTACGGGCGATCCATTTATTTACTTAATTATTGAAATCAGTAACAAAGAAAAAAGGTCTCCGTAAATAAGTTTGATAAATAGATGAAACCGAGAGTGACGAGGAAGATCTTCTTCTTTCGTGTGAATCAGATGAGTCTGGTGTTGGCATTAGTTTCCCCGATGTTTTTCTAGTTAGAAATCTTTCTGCAAAGACATCGGGTACTTACGGGAAGGACCACGAGAAGGTTGCCAACATCCCTAAGCGACAGTGGTAATGTGGAACCGACTGGATTCGAACTTGGAACACCCACGTCTTCAGTCCGTGTCAATATCCACTTAACCACCGTCACCTCCCGAGGAAGATCTAACAGATATGGATAGAATATAAAACTATGCGAAAAGGAACAAGTGAAAACGAATACGTGATGAGATTCGGAGTATACTTATATGCCACCGCTGGTTGAGGTATTATTAGACTGGGCTAGTATTCAGAGAGCTGGATAAACGTAGAAGATTATCGGCTATTAAAGCCTTCCGTAGTTAAGAAAATGTATAATTCTAATAAATTAATGCTTTTATCTGGGGTATCTGGGGACCTCCACAGTGAATGGATGGGATTTAGTTGATTGTCGAGTTGATCTAGTGAATTTACGTCGAGGGAGCACCAGAGTAGCCAATTCATCGGAGCATAATCCATTGAAATATTTGTAAAACAAGCACAAGGATGCTACATTGCAGCGATGGGACAGGGACTGGAGCTTGGTTGACAGTGAGGGACCTATAGGTTGGCGACTCTTTTTTAGATGATGCACCGGCCCAGATGTGACAACAATACTCCATGGTGGCTTTGTAGAGATACAGGATAATGTCAGGTGTAAGGAGTTTACTAGCACGGTAGAGGGATCCCACCTTCTTTGCTGCAGCCTTGGCAATGTCTTCAATGTATTTGTTCCAATTCACGTTACCTGTGAAAGTTAGGCCGAGGAGTTTTAATGTTGAACTCTCAGGTAGGGTGTCATCCAGATGTGTCTAAAATCCTCCAACAAAAATCCCTATATTTTGTACATGTAGTTGTCGTTCATATTGCGTACAACGGACGCTACAACAGATAGAACATTGACGTTTCGCAGATCATTGTCGACAACGAGAAAGGTGCGCCGCTTCATTGAATGGAGAACCATAAAAGTGTACATGTTTGAGCGAGTCGTATACTTATCCAACCCTGAAGATGCCTTTTACAAGTACTACACTATAATCTGCTAGACCACACACGTGACGACACAGCAACACAATCGACCCAAGTCCAAGACCGTGATGGGTTGTAGAATTGTGTTCTCAAGCATATGGCGAAGCTTTCGTGAGTATACATATTACCTAACGCAGAATATGGTTTTAACTGTATGGTGTATTGTGTTTTACCCGTTATAATTCAAGTAAGCATAACTTATAGATACTTGACTATGAGTTGGGGGTTGACAATGGCGTTCTATATAACAGGCCATTTCATGACGCAGCTAAGAAGCACGACTGGGACCTATTGTCAAAGTTTGAATTTTAGAAAAGGAAACTAACCCAACAATATTTGAAAATACATAAAACAACATTCTGACCCATAAGATGTGTTAAATGATAAATAAATGAAAAAAACGTATTTTTGTTGTGGAACTGATAACTATTAAACAAAACAAAACAGAAATTAAGATTCCTAGAAAAAGATATGATCCACATACGTTTGTATTTTTCTTCATTTTTTTTTTAGCTTTCAACGCATCTTCTTACCCCTAGGTCTGGTCAGAATGTTACTTCATTTACTTTCAAATATAGCTGACTTAATTTCCTTCCACTATTTCTGAAAATCAAACATTTGTCAATAGGCATCCAGTTGTGCTTTTCAGCCGCGCCATGAAGTGGCCTGTCGGGCAGAACGCCATGAGTTTGACTAAATTATAAGGATCTGCTCTTCCGTGGCGGAGATATGCGCTCAACTGGATAACATTCTCGTTTTGTTTTGATATTCGATTCTTTTCCCCAGTTTCACTGACATAACATCCAGCCAAAAGATTTTCTTTCATCTTCTACGCCATTTGTTCATCAGTTTTGTTTTTATACAGACCCCCCATCTGCTTACTTATCATATCCGCGAATCCCTTTAGGTTCTCTGTCATTTCACGCAAGAACTGTTCTGAATTGAAGTTGGGTGAATTAAGGGGAGAGAGAGAAAGGGGGTAGACAGAGAGGGGGTAGAGAGAGAGAGAGAGAGAGAGAGAGAGGGGGGGGTAAGGTGAATCACGGAACACGCCCAAAGATCTTCACCGTCAAATTGCACTTGGTTTCTCAGCTAACAATTCACCATGGGAAGTTCTGCCAATTTTTTTTTCTTTCAAAAAAGGAATAAATCCCCTACAAATACAATGCAGAGAAATTGCCATTATAATATGTATATCCGAGGAACAAAATATCTACCGCCCCCCCTCTCTCTCTCTCTCTCTTTCTCTCTCTCTCTCTCTCTGTCTGTTTATAACTGTAACAAAACAGATTGAAACGTCTCAAGTATTTTTCCGCCTTTTCATTATATACTTTCTATTTTGTCTTTATATATATATATATATATATATATATATATATATATATATATATATATCCATACATATATATGTATACATACTAGAAAAATACCCGTCCCAGGCGGGGTAAAATTAATTCCCTGAATATAACAGCTATGCAGCACTTTTATGTACCCTTACGAAGATCAAAATCAAGAAATAATACTACTAACAAAATCCATTGCGTGATTTTAATTCGAGAACATATCTAAAATTGAAGGGGTCTTAAAAGTAATTGAAATTCTAGAAAATCTGAAGTATTTGAATTTTAAAATGGGAGGCTGCGTCCATATTATTACCCCTAAAACCCCTTTAAAATACTCCAAAGAAATTGAAATTTGAGGAATATTTATTATTTGATGTTTAATACCTATTGTTAAAATTTCACAAAAATCGGAAGATTTGAATTTCCACGAATGGCTTCAACCTCCTCTTTGCCCCCATTTGCGTAAAACTAAATTAAACTAAATATACACCAGATTTGAACTCTTTATGCCTAGCAATTATCTTCCAAAATTCAAAATGATCGATTAATTAGTTTAGGAGTAAATCCTGTACATGCAAATATATAAATATATAAGCATAGATAGAGATATGGGTATATAAATGATATAAATAATTGAACAACTTCATTCAAAATAGCTAAGGAAAAAGTGTGCGAATTTATCCGAACCTGCAAATAAGAGCAAGCTCAATAACATATAAGTTCCATAAGGTAGATTTATTATTTAATAATACTGATTTAAATCATAATTAAATCAAGTTTCAGAAAGAAAGTTTCATCTGTTTCATGTGTTTCGGTGAAAATTTATTCTGACACAAGGTTCTTAAAGAGGCGACCCTTATCCATTCCAGACCTATCATCAGAATTTAAAAGGAAAGGTTTTAAAGTTTTAAAATACTGCTAAACGAATGGATGCAGCGATTTTGTCTTCGCGTGTAAATGTTTTTCTAATAAACCAAGAATATGCACAAACGAATAACTTCTCTTTGGTCAGAATACCGAGAGAGAACCTGGACATTTGGGCATTGAATTTTCCAAAGTGATACAAAAAATGTTTACCGGTAATAATTGTCGATTAATGTTTTTGCCCTTAATTTGTTCTCGGAAACTATATCAATCGTAAACAAACATTTGTTAAAACAGGGGTGATTAAATCAAAACATAATGGTAATGTTATTCCAAGGAGAAACAACCCTTCATTTGGACATCCATTATTAAAAGAAAACATTCTAAAAATATTCTAATGGGCTCAATAGACTCAGCCCAGCTCACTGACCTGGTAGGTTTATTTCGTGTGAATCAAATGTATAAGCTTAATCCATAGTTGACGATGGGGCAATGCTCTATTTACACTAAAAACTTCTGATAGATTATAGGAGAAAACAAGAAAAGGGCTACATAAGCTATTTAAACAATTTTCTCTTAGTATAACTATAGATAATAACTAACAGATAGCGAATTTCACAACCCCAACAAAACCTTATATTATGTACATAAAACATCTATAATTGGTCCCCCGATTTATAAAATCAGGGGGACTTATGTTTTGAGGCATGTCCGTCCGTCCAGATTTTTCTCCGCAACCATCCATTGAATTTCTCTGAAATTTTGCATGAAGTTGTAACTTTGGTCAGGTTAGAAAGTGACATTCTCCGATTTTTGAAAAAGAATCTGGTTAGCCTCAGGGGGTCAAAAGGCCGAAATGGCAAAAAAATGACATTTTTTGCCCCATAACTTTTCATCCATCCATTCAATTTCTCTGAAACTTGGCCAAAATGTGGAGGCAATTGTTCCTAATAGAAAATAAGTATAGCTGACCTTGGAAAAAATCTGGTTCGCGCCCCCAGGGGGTACAAAAGGCCCCAAAATGGCAAAAAATTACCCTTTTCTCCCATAACGTTTGATCCATCCATTCAATTTTTCTGAAACTTGGCCAAAATGTAGAGGCAATTGTTCTGGATATAAAATGAGCATCCTTGACCTCAGAAAAAATCTGGTTCGCGCCCCCATGGGGTCAAAGAGGGGGGGGGTAAAAAATGCCCTAAATTGCCAAAATTTATTACATTTTACACTCGCCACATCGAGTCACATACAGAGGGGGACCACGCACGCGCGGCTTGTTAATTCCACCATGGCCAATATCTCAAATAGAATCTGTAGACTATCACCAAATAAAAATATGTTCAACCAAAAATGCTACTTATTAGAATAATGTTTTTAGTTTGTATAATTTTGATTATTCGGACTACTGTTCTCATCTTGAGTGTTATTCTCACAGCGTTTCGGTCGATGTAACCTCCGACCTTCTTCAGGTGTATCTTGTGGAACTTGGGAATTTTTCTCTTGAACTCTGGAACCCTTTATTTAATCCACGGAGGTAGCATTCTCTCGTCAGCGATGCTCGGGTAAAGTCTTCAGTAATTCGCAATTCCTAGTATCGCCCGCACTGAGGATTGAACCCTTAACCTTCAGAAGACTGCACCTACAACTGAATTTTACTTAGTATTTTATCCGTTACGCCACGGGTCATTGCGAACAACTTTAGTGCTGTTCCATGGATAAATTCTAAAGTTTAATGTCGTTCCCGTGACAAATTCTATACGTTGTGAGAATAACACTCAAGATGAGAACAGTAGTCCGAATAATCCGAATTATACAAATTCTCATCTAAAAAATTCGGAACCATAATGCTTTAGTTGATTCAGAATATAGGAAAACTCTTTCAATATTCAAGTCACGGGATGGGGTTAGTGTAGTATTTGTTCTGTTGTCATGATACCATCTTTCAATGGATTACCTTCTCCCTTTTTTGGGGTGAGTGGTTAGTGTAGTATTTACTCTGTTATCATAAAACCATCCTCCCATTCTTTTGAAGGAGGGCAATGTAGTATCTGTTCTGTGTAATGAGAGTATCCTCCTAGGCATTACCCCCTCCGTTTGGTTGCAGTGTACTATATATGACGAGAACGGAGCCGTCAGCATTCTCTGGTGGGGCGGCTCAGGAGGAGTTATTGCCCCGGAGGATGACTTCCTAGGATCGAGCCGAATACTACTTCGTTCCAATCTAATGATACGCTATACTGATCCCCCATTTAAGGAATGACCAAGGTGAACCGCGTCTGGTATGGAAAAAAAAAGCCGGCGCGGGTCGTGACTTTTTCTATCGGAAGACTATCTACGACAATTAGGCTTGCGAACCTTACACATATATAAATTATAGGAGAAAACACTCTTAATTAACCTTCAAGATGGCTGACTTTAACCGGTCTTTGTGGTGCCTATCTAGACAGTAACGCTTTCATTTCTATACATCTTTTGTCCTTCTCTTTCCCTATTCACGTTATTCTTTACAAAGCACCGTTGTTGTGAGCTAATTACGAACTTGTTTTTAAAAAAAATTTTTTTAATATCTCTGCTTCGCAATTAATTATTGACATTATCGCCCACTCTCGCCGGCAGGGAAAAGGCCGCAGGGTACTTAAGGTATTTCTGAACGAGTGTGGCAGATGAATTGGGCGTTTTTGTTATCGGATTATCGAAGTGCTACAATCTCATACGAGAGAGAGGATAGTAAAACGTATTCAATCGGGATATAACGATACCGAATAATCTGTAGGATTATCATAGATATGCATCTTTTTCTTCTTCTTCTTCTTCTTCTTCTTCTTCTTCTTCTTCTTCTTCTTCTTCTATTTCTTTAGATCTTCATCTGCATTTTAACCCCCATCGTCTTCTTTTTCTACTTCTTCTTCTTCTCATATTCTTCTTCTTCTACTCCCCTCCTTCTCCTCCTCCTTCTTCTTCTTCTTCTACTCATCCTACTCTTATACTTCTTCTTATACTCATCCTACTCCGCTCCTCCCCCTTCTTCTTCTTCTTCTTCTTTAGATCTTCATCCGCATTTTAACCCCCATCTTCTTCTTCTTCTTCTTCTTCTTCTTCTTCTTCTTCTTCTTCAGAGACTGAGGTAATTTCGGAGTTTTCCTTCTCTTAGACTAGTTGCACAACAAATATTTAATCCGTATATAGAAGGAAGATACATATATTCATAACTTTCCTAAGGGTATTAGTTAAAGTGATGACATCATCCTGACAGAACACAAACGCGGTACACCTAGCCCAGAGTCCGATGCATTCTGCAGTATTGGCGCCTCGGGAAATTAGCAATAAAATAACCATAATCCTAAAAGATAATCCTAAAAGAACTAAAAAATGGCTCAGACTTTGTTGGACTGATTGCCGAGGACGTATCCTCAACTAGTATGAATAACACAACTCAGGTTATCCTCCCCCCCCCCCGTAACTGAAAGATTACATAAAGATCCATAGTGCGTCGGGGTGTTAAAGCATCTTTTTTATGATGATATAATGCAATCTCTTAAATAAGATAACGAGAAGAAAGAAGTAAAGGAAATATCAAAAGAAAGAAATGAGAAAATCTATGTATACAATATATGTATACAATATATGTATACAATATATGTATACAATATATGTATACAATATATCCACTTTTGTTGACAATTTGTTAAAAAAAAACAAAAATAAAGAGTTAGTAGTAAATGAAAGGTTTATTTCGGCTGTCGACGGATAGTTTGCATGTGACAGTGTGCAATTCCAGTAGACTAAGTAGTGTATGTATATATATTTACCTTTGTAGAGTTCGTGCGCGAGTATGTGCGCGAACTTGTGTATACGTGAGTTTGCGAATGGCCTGTGGTTCATTGGTCGAATCTATATTTTTAGGGATGTTCTCGTGTGTGTTGAGTCTGAAAGAAAACCGGAAAAGAGGAAAAGAACGTTGGTGTTTGGGTTTTTATATTACACGCGAAATTCGGACGTGAATATTTCTGCGCTCGTGATTGGCGAAAAGAAGCACCTGATTGAGGTTTTGTCCAATCGAAAGTCGATACTGTTGAATAACATTCGTTGTTGCTGTTGCGGCGTTCTTTGTTTGCTTATTCAGCGAGTCGGACTTCTGCATCGAGACCACGAAGATCGTACCTCAGAATTGTCTGGTCTGCATGAAGTCCTCCTTGTTTATCGTAGCTATTTCTTAACATGCAAGTTTGATTGTTTTTACCAACGACACCGAGAGCAGAACGGCCCAGCGGTTGCATGCGAAGGCGGGGAAGGTTTGGCCAAGAACACACAAAGGAATGGCACAGAAGCAACGTTGATTTGCGGTTTCGCGTCTAACATGTCTTTGCTTGCTACATGTAGAGGTAGAGACGACCAGAGAACGACGGATCCTGATGCCGACTTGTCCTATATTTTCACCAGATCCCTATTAACAGGGTTGCGGCCTTAATACCGCTTGGTGCCAAAATTGTTCACATGGGTTGCCCTACCAGAAACCGGTGTTCAAGACGCTACCACGTTCCCACCGTCCCTACCACGGTGGGGAAGGATTGGACTTCAGGGGTGGGGTACAGTTGTTACTGCCCCCATAAGCCTTAGGAAATAAAACGTATAATACAGAAATAAAAACAATATCCGTTGGATCTTCCTTCATTGCAGCTCCGAATACGTTCCGCTAAAAACACATCGTGCCGACAAGTCATCGACATGTTGAGAGACTGTCATTCCTGAGTCAAACTTTGATAGAGGAGTGTGTGGGGTCCTTAGGTTAGAACGCCGACGTAAAACAAAGAGTCAATCGCAGTTCTTCAACGAATGCCGAGCTACACTCAAAGTACTGCCGAGTTCAGTGACCTTGCACAGCCCAGGAAGGCGCTATATCAGGAGTGGTGGGGACCGCTTCGGATCTACTAGGTGAGCGACTGAGATGGTTGGAGGAGGTGATCTGCTCTCAATTGAGTTTGGCGCCAGGCCAGAGTCATCTCGATAACTCTGAGTGTTTTCTGACCTGGCGATTGGTCCAGGTGCGTTGCCCCTTAATAATAGGCTCTACAGGGATAGAGTAGGCGACAACTCCTTTTGTGTGCGCTGCGAAGAAGATGAAAATAACACGACTGAGCACGTCTTCTTCAACTGCAGCAAGCTTTGTGAGTTTTGGAGGTATGCCAACGATGTCACGGCTTGTATCGTCCTCAATCAGTTGGTACGCTTAGATGTAGTTTACATTGTGGCCTCTTTGTTGTCCAGGGAGAGAAACAAATGTTATTTCTCACATTCTCATTACGATATGATGTTGCACTTTAAGCATCAGTTAGGGGTCAAAATTCTATGTCATAGCATTATATTGCACTCTGCACTGTTTCAAAAGAGGTGGATACACACACCGCTATCTTATGTATTTAGACGAGACAAGTTTGAGAACGTGTCCCTGCCTAGGAATGGTGCACGCCGACCTAACGTTTGATCAGAACCCATCCCAGTCATGTAGTGGTATGAATGAACCCTGGCCCACTTTGTTTCTTTTATTGGTATTAGAGATCTTCCAAGAAACCTACTGCCCAGATTTATTTTGTTCCTACCCCGACCCCCAAAAATGGTACTTATCTTGGAGGACACAACCCATACGCACGAACCCCATCCCGTTTTTTCTTTTTATTCCCTAGTAGTCCCGATTCCCACTGAGAAACTGCCATCTTGTTTTCGGCTCTTAAAAAAAATCAGAAGAAAGTGAGCAGATTATACCTAAGCAGGTTTGGGAGGGTCTTACTAACCACCGTACTTAGCATTTTATTTAGTTATTTTGGGGGGAGGGGAAGTACCCCACTCCCCGTCGTCAATGAAATTGTACATATATATTTTTTAAACAAAAATCATCAAAACTATCTGAGGATAATTAAGTAGGTTAGCCCATAAAGTGAATGTGGTATTTTGGTGATTGGAACTAATTGAGAAAATTTTAAAAAATGGACGACTTCCGACCTCTATCCCACACCACCCTATTTAGTATTGCGCCACATCTTTTTTATAAAAAATAGTTTTTTGAAAAATCAAAGATCAATAAAACCGTTAATGTATGTATGTGTGTCATTAAGAAAAAGGGAGTAAAGTGGTCGACCGTAGTTGAGGGCGACACAAAAGTTCCCTATCCATTGGCTACTACACCGAGATGTAGAGTTCCACTAGTTTCCCAATATTACTCCACTTACTCTTCATCGTCACATTATAATGCTGAGCATTCTGCAATGAGACAGCAATTACCATTTTTTTTTAGTTCTTCGTATGGCTCAACCGAGGATTGAACCCGAGTTTTACGCTCCATTATCGAACACTCTAGTTATTATGCCAAATGGCCGCTAAATGTATTTCTATCTCCCATAACAAAAACTGTTTACTTTCTTTTTCGTTCAAATCAAGAAACGAGTTGTCTTTACACCACAAGATGTAATTTCTAGTAGAAAATTATATAATTATGTAATTTTCTCCATCACATGACAATAAATATAAATGCAATTATTTTATACCTAATTTGTGTGTTTTTTCTCGTTTCTCGCAGTATATTTATTAATAAAATATTGAGACAACTTTACGTGTGTGTTTGCTCGCTTTAGCCAAGCTTTCATAATTATCATCTTTTTTGTAAAGAATGGGCCAAAATGAT
>OY744534.1:43314620-43322120 GCA_963556195.1 Sepiola atlantica
TTTCTGATGGTCTGTTTTGTATTAAAATCAAAAAAAAAATGAATAAATGCTCCAATGGTTTCACAGGTTTCACGAACGTTTTCGATTCTTCGTCGAATCATCCTCAGGTGTCAAAAGCAAATGAACAAAAAAGCTGGAGAAAGAAGAGTATTTTAAAAAGACGGCGGAGAAACGCGCATAGAACGTTTTTCGCATTGTTCCAGCAAGTTGTTGACGATTTAAATTCAGCAACGCTGGATGGCATCACAGAACAAAATTGCATTATGTTAAGCATTTTAAAATGTTACCACTGGTTTCGTATGTGATGTTGTTAATTTTAAATTGTTGTGTTTTTATGTAGATAGCTTCCAGTATTTTTCATTTTTTTAAAATTAGTTTCGGAATATATAATTTTAGTGTTATTAACTAGAATTTGTCTTAACTCAGAGGGAAGGCAGTTATGTTTCTGTAGATGTTGGTAAAATGAGCTAGAGTTTACAAGATGCATGGTGAGACGGCGGGATAGGGTAGTGCTTGTAAAACAAATGTAGCTATTAACTTTATTATTATTATTATTATTATTATTATTATTATTATTATGGTTTAAATTTACTCCGATCGCTACCAATGTTTGCCTCCACACATTTCACGGTTATTGTAATGTCTCCCACGATCTCGATTGGCCCATAACTGATCTTATCATACGCGACCTCTCTTGGTTTACATAACACTAGCTCACCCCCCCCCCACCTTCCTAATGATCTTATAACTCCAACCGCCAGCATTTCCCCCACACTCTCTACTGTTAACTCAATTTCCTACTGCCACCATCTATTTGTATCTCATAATTTATTTTTTCATAAGCGTTCATTCAGTCTCACCCAGTCTCACAACCTTTTCTTCAAATATTTTGTACTTGTGTGTTATTTTTTTCAGACACTCATCCTGGGGAAGTCTTGAAATAAAGACAAAACGTTGATGAATACTATTCATGCATTTTTTGTTTTTCCTTTTTTCAATTTCCATTACGTCGGAACACGATTTCCATTCATTCTCTCTCTCTCTCTCTCTCTCTCTCTCTCTCTCTCCATATATATATATATATATATATATATATATATATATATATATATATATATATATATATATATATATATATATATATATATATATATATGAGAGATAGATAGATAGAGAGATAGAGAGAGAGAGAGAGAGAGAGAGAGAGAGAGATATTAGTCCAATTTTTTTTTATATCCACAGTGTAGCAAATCCAGAGAATCTTCACTGTGTCTACATGAAAGTGCTCAATAATAAATAGAGCTGTTTAAAAAAAATTATTTATACAAATATTATTTGGCTACACATTTGCAAAACATGTTTCAGTCATAGCTATGGGCAGCCAGACCTCTTCAAAGCCAACGTCTTTACAGTTTCATTTGATTGAATGAGACAACATTATACTCTGAAACTAAACACGTGGTCAACTCATAAAGGCCAGGTTAAATATAACTAACCGTTAAGTTTTATTTATTTATTCAATAATTTATTTATTTATTATTCTTGATTGTTTATTTTAAATCAGAAGTGACTCTGAACCAAATTATCAAGTCGGGGTTAAAACCAGTTGGTGTTGAAGAGGCTCAGCTGCCCAAAGCTATGACCGAAACATGTATTGCAAATGTGTAGCCAAATAATGATTTTATAAATAGAAATAAGATATCTATTTATATATCTATCGATTTATTTCTTATTCTCTCTCTCTCTCTCTCTCTCTCTCTCTCTATATATATATATATATATATATATATATATATATATATATATATATATATATACGTATTTAAATGTAAATTAATTAGAAAATTCTTGTTCGGTTAACTACAAACGTCAATGATCAACTGAGAAACGCCGACAGCTCAATATTTAGTGAGATAGAGCTGAAGATATATTTTTGGCGAATCAAATTATTTTCAAATGATATTCTAAATTAATCGTATACACAAAGGTATTAAACTTGTTTTTGTAAGTCATCCAATGCAACATCATTTTTGTCAAACATCGAATCTCATCATAACGGTATTCCGTATTCACCCCTCACATAAAACATTGTTATTTTTTCTGGGAACATACAAACTGGCATTCTGATGAGAATCGATGTTTAAAAAAATGTTGTATTGTATGACTTATCATAAACGTTGTCTTGAAATATCTACGTTAGCAGTTAGAGAATGAGTGACTCTCTCTTTTTATCGAGCGTCTGTACACACCATAAACATTTATGTAAATTAGATGGCAAAATAATAACTCTCTTTACTTCTATATCTATTATTAAATATGATACTATAATTTACTGTTGTACTTCTATTACTAATGGCGATTTGGTATCTGTCTGCAGCCGAAACTATGTTATTACTTTTATTAGTTGTATTGTTTTACTATTTTCAATGCTCAATTCAAGAGGGTAGTGTAGTACCTGTTCTGTTGTCATAGGACCATTTTCGTACGCATTAACCTCCTCCATTGAGATGCAGTGTAGTATCTGTTAGTTCGTCATATGTACTAGCTAGAATTATTTTGGTTAGTAATAATAACAAAGAAGAAGAATACAATTATATGATAATAATAATTATGATAATAATAATTATGATAATAAAGATAATAAAGATAATATAGAAACAAAGAAGCTTATTATTTTACTTATGGAAGAAGAAGAATGCAATAAAAAGATATGTCACAATTTATTAATTTTCGAATGCAATCAAAGTAGAATAAATAATGCTAGTGGTTCTGACCCAACGGGTTTTGAGTACGTTGTTTTTAAATTTACTAATGAGTCACCGCCTATCAAGGCCCGGGGGGGGGGGGGAAACACTTGAGGATAAGGTTTAAAGAGATCTTCAGTAAGGAGATGATCGCCACTACGAGAGGACCGAAGGCAATGGGTGGGATCGACATAGGATTATTTAAGAGGAATTGATAATCAAAAATGGCGGCTCATTAAGTATTTGTTTACGTAAGAATTGAAGACGATTATGTGGTAGTCGGGTGGGAAGCAGACTCGTGATAACTTGTTCCACGGATGGGATGTTCTTGGAAAGGAACTTTGATCGTAGAAGTTTTGTTTGGTTTTTGGTAGAGAGAGAGGGAGAGAGAGAGAGAGAGAGAGAGAGAGAGAGAGAGGGGGGGGAGAGAAACAGAATTTTTCTGTAATTGTAGCTATGCATGTTATTGCCGTGAATGTCTTATAGAGTGTGGAACCAAAGATTGGACATCAGTCGAGCATCTACCATGGACATAACGATACAATAGAGAGAGTCTAGTATATATAATAATTGATTCGATTGGTTCACAAAGAATTAAATATACAAATGGGTGTTAGAATTTAATTTTGTGATCAATTAGTCTTCTTATGGATCATGCACTACTAATCTTAAGAACACCTCTGGCTTGCCCAACAGAGGGGGGGGGTAAGAATGTCCCACCATCCCTAATGGGCAAACATTGCAAAACAAAAATTATTGAATGTCTAACAATTTCTTCATTCTTGATTGACCAAAGATTGTGCTTAACAGTTATTTACCTCATTAAATTACGTTTGATCCACAGAAAGCAGCAATCTGGCCCTTTGCAATCATTCACAAACGAGTGTTTACCCTCCGTCAAAAATTACGGAATAAATTACCCTTCGCCAGTGTTCGCACTAATATTCATATTTATATAAAATAACGTCTGAGTCGATGAAGTTAAAAAAAAACATAAGGAAAAGAGAAAAAAACTTGAAAGTTTTAAATAAGAAAAGGGGATAAAAAGATGTAAAAAATCAGTATAGAAATCAGAAAGAAAATTACACGAACATTATGGAAATAGATTTGCTTCCTCAGTTTTACTAAATAATTGAATTGAATTTGTCCCACATTTTTTCATTTGCTACCTTCTGTGTGACGAAACGTATATATATATATATATATATATATATATATATATATATATATATATATATATATATACGCATTGCTTTTTATTATACAATGCAGGCTTATTCGTTTTTGCCCTAAATCGATCCACATTTGTGAAATACTTTAAGTAATAATGTAATGATGTTACATAAAGGAAAGCCGTAAGTTGAACGAAGGAGTGATTGTCAGATATGTAAGAATTTAACCTTTAGTTAACGGAAGTCGACGAAAGCACGTGACTTCCGGCGTAAGAGAATTCGGTATCTTCCTGGCGATAGTTCAAGCACAGCGGACACGTAAAAGATGCCGTCTCCAACTTTGAAACGGGACACTATCTGTCTGTCTATCTGTCTGCCATCCCCTCATTCTCTCTCTCTCTCACTCTCTCTCTCTCTCTCTCTGGCACAACAGTCCGCGTGCTAAAGTCTTTGTATCACCCACTCTGAGTGTATGAACGGTCCAAGTTATCTACATTAATAAACCTTCTTATAAACTAACATCACCGTTCGAATGATTTTGTCTACAGACAATCAAAAACCTGGGTTTCCGACGACGACAACAGGTGTGTATAATGGTTTATACGTGCCACGGACAACTGAAACTGTTTCAACGGTAACTAAAGGAAAATACTACGTTGCCCCAAAGGTGTTGGGAGAGTTCAGCTGAGGTCCGAAATGTCTGCAAATGTGGTAAAATGCAATATTTTGCTAATATTTTTCATGAGATTTTTGCACAAAAGCTGACAAAAGACGTGATCGATTGTTCTTTAAATGATTCGGAAATTGGTTATAGCTGAAAATACGCCACTTCCAAACAAACAGTTGGATGCGGTTGAAGATGTCATAAAATTAGTAAATAATTATATGCTCCAACTTTGATGAAAATTGGCATCTGACACATTATCTGGGTGCTGAATCCAAAAATACCAATACAATTCACAGCAAAGAAAATGCCTCGAAATGGTAGTAGTAGTAGTAGTAGTAGTAGTAGTAGTAGTAGTAGTAGTAGTAGTAGTCCCAGGGTAGGGCACTCATTCTGGACTTTTTCAATGTGAATTTGTTATTAGCTATTCATAGATTATTATACTAAATATGAGTTAATCAACGTTTCTTTCACTAAGGTTTTTAAAATATATACTTTAATAACACAAAATCTCATCTATATATAAAACTCAATGTATGTGTGTATGCCTGTGTGTTTATGTGATGTTTGAATATTTTCTATAGAAAAAAGGTTAGAGAATCTACATACAATCTAAAAGTGCATTCTTATGTAAAATTTACCGGGGAAGAGAATGAAAGTGTTCCTGAACATCTAGTGCACTTCTAAGAAAGCTATCCGCTTCAAATCTAAAATATATCCTATTTTTATGGAATTAAAATAATCTATATAAAATTTTCTGAGACAATGGATGTGGTTCCGAATATCTAAGTGTCCTCCTAAACTTGAAATATATCCTATTTTGATGAAATTTATATCATGTATAACATTCTCTGAGGAAGACAATGGAAGTGGTCTCGAATCTCTACACTACCCTCTATGCGCCGAATATCTACGTGGCCCTCACGTCTACGTAAGTCATAAGGACAGAACCCCCTTAAAACTTCAAATACGTATATTTGATTTTAAGAAAATTTAAACCTTACGTATAAGACACTAATTTAGAGAGATTTCCTACATTTCAGCGCCTTCCGACTATGTTAAGAGGCGAAACGGGAGCAGGGGAGGAGCAATTTTTAAAAGTAATATGGTTTATAAGCATAGTAAATAAGTACATCGTAGTGATCCCCATTCAATCCCGAGCAACGTCGGGTAAATGCTAAAATATACCTTAGTTCTGAGATTTAGTTCTGTTTGAAAAGAATTCTCTTTTAATCGTTCTAATTAGCTGAACAAGTGACCCATCCCTCTCTTAGCAATCTATGTATTTTGCTCGCCTCTCTAACTCTATGTTCATTCAACCAGTTTCTAATATTTATTAATGTCTCTATTATTATTTAGAGAAAGATTGACTCTATTTTTAAGCATCGCCATCTAATTTACAAACGTATGTCTGCATACCACACATATTTATGTAAATTAGATGATTAAATAATGCATCACTTTACTTTTATATAATAATTATAAATATAATAATAATACTACTACTACTAATAATAATAATAATAATAATAATAATAATAATACTACTACTACTACTACTACTACTACTAATAATAATAATAATAATAATAACAAATAAGATATTCTTGACCATTCATAAGCTAGACAAAAGAGGGACTGTGGCATCTTGACCGGAACACTAGAAACTAATGACCATGCACAATGCACCCTACCCGAAGGATGATACTGACATACTATACGTGAAAAGGAGAGAAAGGGGAAGAGGACTGGTAACTATAGACGACTGTGTGGGTGACACAAAAAATAAATCGGATAAATACATGACACAGGAAAGGGACACCGTCAAGATAAAAATAATACAATGAGCAGAGAAACGGGAAGCAAGACATGAATAGAAAAGTGGAAAGAGAAACAGCTGCACGCACAATTTATAAGAATGACTACAGAAGAGACTCACGAAAACAGGTGGATATGTATACGAAAAGAACATCTAAATAGAGAAACAGAATCTCTACTGACAGCCGACCAGAACAATGCGATTAGAACTAACTATATGAAAGTTAACATAGACAAAACCAATGAAAGGTATACTATGTGTACAAAGAGACGAAACGGTAAATCACATAATAAGTGTAAGCAGCAAACTAGCCCCAAAAGAATACAAAAATAGACACAACTGCGTGAGGGAATCAGTACAATCGGAACCATGCAAACAACTGCATTTTGAACACGGGGACAAATGGTACAGACATAAACCGGAGGCACTACTGGAAAACGAAAATCTCAAGATTCTCTAGGACAATAGGACATGGTGGTACAAACAAATTGTTCAAGCAAGGAAAAAACTGCCAAATCGTAGATTTTTCCGCCCCAGCAGGCCATCGAGTAAAGATGAAGAAGATGGAAAAACGAAGCAAATACACGGAATTGCCAGAGAACCGAAAGGAATATGGAACATGAATAAAGTCAATATAATACCAATAATAGTAAGATAGTCAGAGCACTAGGAACAGTCTCGAAAAAAACTGGAAAAAAGACGAAGAGAAATTGGAATCAAAGGGAAGACTTAGACTATACAACCGACGGCAATGATGAAAACAAATCAAAATCTTAAGAAAAAGCCTCGAATACGGAAACCAACCCTACGAACATAAATCTGAGAAGGTATCTACATACTTTGTAGCGGGCATTATAGTTACCATCTGCCAAAAGGATCATACATCGAGATATTAAATGGCTGAGACTTACAATAGCCGAATGGCAAAACCTACTCTATTAATTTTGTTTTTAGTAGTCCAACAATT
Source organism: Sepiola atlantica (assembly GCA_963556195.1). NCBI lineage: Eukaryota > Metazoa > Mollusca > Cephalopoda > Sepiida > Sepiolidae > Sepiola > Sepiola atlantica. The sequence continues at coordinate 43,321,987 of OY744534.1, forward strand.
TTCTTGAATGCGCTTGTGAGTCGGGCCTGATTTTGACTGGCTCTAATAATTTGTTCCTCATTAAAATTGAAATTTGACACTTTTGAGCCATTTCAATGAAGTCTCCTTGTCAATATAATTGTAGATACGTTTTT
>OY744534.1:43332120-43392120 GCA_963556195.1 Sepiola atlantica
CTGCCAGTACTTCAAATTCCATGCAAGCAATTTCATGAAATCGCCAAAAAGTAATTGAATTATATCGGCTTGAATGTCCCTCGGATACACAAAGTTCACGCTCGTCACTTCTCAATGCAAGCACTAGATTAAAGTCAGCAAGAAAGGCTGATAGGATAACTTTGAAATGAAGTAATATTAACACCGGGGATCGGCAAGCCGATTCTAAAGACATGACCAATAGAGAAGCGAGATCACGGTTTGGTGTTTAGATTATTTAATGCCGAATTCAATCATATTGGTAAAAGTTTTTACGCTTCAAGTTGTCAATATCTTCAAACGTTTATTGATACATTTGTTTCGTGGGCATATATATTTTCTAAATAAATAGTCTGCAAACTATACTTTATATTTAACCCATAGATGAGACCCTAACAGATACTACCATTCCTCCGGGGGGTCAGAGTGCACTTGCGAGTAATGGCAAATAAGGGATAGCTCTCACTCCCCAAAGCTTACAAATTGGGACCTCAATACTGGATGCAGTTTGAAATCATACCTAGGACCTACGTTCTGTATCGAGGGGAATGGGGTTCTAATTTGAACCGTTCACAGATAACCGTAGCAAGTGGTCGTCGGTCGAGGTCAAGTGGCCAGGTTTGATAAGCCTGTGAACGGAAAAAGCGTAAGTAGGAATCATGACGTCATCGGCGAAGTTAGGGAAGTTTTGGGGTGAGAAATAGTCTGTAGGCGAGTCGAGGGCAACAAATAAAATGGGTGCCTAAAGTGACTAGTTAAATCAGACTGAAGTTGTCTCTCTCTTTCTCTCTCTCCTCTCTCGCTGTGCCCAGACGATGGCATAAGAACACAAATAAAAGTACAAGATGTAATGATTTGTCTGAGTCAATTAATTGAAATTTTCAGCAACTGGAGAAGTTTCATTTCAGCCATTCAACGGGCGATATCATGTTATAGGCATGATCTATAACACGTATTAGCCATTGGCATGCTGCTAAACGCGATACATCGTCCAAAGAGCTGAATAATCATACTTTTCGGGCATTGCTCCATTATCATTTCAGGTAAGGAAAATGAAGAAAAGTATTACGTTGAAAACCGATCGAGTTTATTACTTTTCTCAAACATACAATACGTTAGTTAAAGAAAAAGAGAGAAACCATCGGCTGTTCCATGAAGTTTTCACACTTAAACACAATTATATAGCAAAAAGTATTATATTTCTTTAAAAAATACATTTTCGCAACGTCGTCAGAAGAGGTTCTGAAAGTAATGCATACCGATCATCCGAGGAAGAATTTCCCGGTAAAAGACCTTGTGGTAGACCTTCAAAGTGCTGGACTGATCAACTCTGCAACGATGTAGAAACGGTGGAAAGATTGGCAAAGCCCCAAACAAAATGGTAGAATAGTGCATCCAGAAAGTGTGTGAAGATCCTCTGAGGATTATGCAATAAAATAAAGTATGTAAAAAACATACAAATAATAATTTTTATGGCTTTTAATGGTTTGGTTGGTTTTACGGAGTGTCAATCATCTATGAGTTATTTTATGCCGAATAAAGTTGTCAACTGTAATTCTATATGTAGAATAATTATTTTATATTACTAGAAAACATTGCTCTTAGAATACATTACTCTTAGAAAAAATTATCTTAGAAGGAAGTTTTACAGAGAGGGTAAAGTCATTACTCTCAGAAAACACTACTTCTCGAAAACATCCTGCTCAACCACCAGGATCCCGGCTTAGAGGTGGCCCAGTTTTCAATGTGTTTTTACGCTTCTGAATGGCGTTGCAGTCGGCGAATTCGTTGCCCCGTCCTTTAGTACTTACATTCCATAAGCGATGTTTCTTACAAAGGGGAGAGAATTGATTTTTTCTGGGTTAGAATCTATCCATCTAACTTCTAGTTAGCTAGTTTTTGATCTTGAAGTAGTATTGTTTTTTTTTGTTGTTTTTTTTAGCTCCTTACATTAAGTGACTTCATGTCTTGTCTGGGGCGATTTCCATAAAAAATTTTTTAAGTCGTTCCCGGAATTGGAATTCCGGCTATTTCCTCTCAGATTACTTTATTCAAATCCTCAAAAGGACGTGGCGACGAGGGAAATCTATTGCGTTTAGATATCCTCAAATAAAAAAAAAATCACAAGAGCTTAGATCTAGTGACATTGGCGGGCATTCATCACCTCTCCTTGAAGAGATTAAACGCACAAAATACTCTTTATGGTCATTGACAAAGAAAATGTACATGATGAAATTGTTATAATAAGTAGTTCACCGTGTTGGAAAGTAGGATAAGCATATCACAAATGAATACAAACGGTAGAAAGGGATGGGCAAAAGGAATTTGATGACAGTGGTGTCAAGTAGGGTCAATGTTGAGCGAAAATTTTGCCTAACGAGGTCCGCGGGCCTGGTAGCCTTCATGAAACAGTCACTGTCAGTCCAACGGGCCGCATATGCAAACGTGTGAACCGGGCAAGCGAGAGTAGGAAACATATGAGGTGTGACATCATCGGCGAAGTTTTGATGTGAGAAATGGACTGGAAGCGAGTCGAGCTCAACAAATAAAATGAGAACTTTAAGTGATTTGTTAAAGCAGAGCCAGGAGACGATCACCATGATATGTAACACCGGGTTAGGGTAGACACGGTTTGAGTCGCTATTAAGTTCAATCAAACTGGAAGGATTTAATAAACAAAACGATGAGTTGCAGCCATCTGTAAGTGACCTGCTGTTGTTATTTGTTCCTACAATACAATCTTACAACAGAAGTATTCGTAGACAATAATTTAAGATCAACAACGGTTAGGCGTACGATCGTTTCCGAGACGTTTAGGATTTTTTTAATTTTCTTACTTTTTTTTACATGAATTCCAATATGTTCCTCTTTAGCGCCTTATATAAACGGTATGATGTTATTTTTGTTGTTGTTATTGTTAGCGATAAATTATCACGTAATTTCAGACAGATCCTTGTGGCGTACTGGTTAACGCATTTGATTACAGTCTCTGTGTTCGAGGGTTCGAATGCTGTCATAATCAGACACGCTGATGAGCCGCAGTAACGACGAAACACATGTCCGTGGATAACTATTTAACAATAATATATATATATATATATATATATATATATATATATATATATATATATATATATATATAGTCTAAAGAAGCTTTGAGTCATTTTAAACAAAAGAGAAGAAAAAAAAAGAAAGTAAAATGCAGTTTAAATTCCCAGAGAAACTAACTAAATCCAAGATATTGCAGACGTAACATTCGTTGGAAATTTCATAAATAAATAATAAAAATAAGTAAATAAAATAAAAAGGGGGGGTTAAGTATTTAACAGTGAAACAAAAACAGGAGACCTTAAGCGTCTAATATTAACACGGGGGATCATCAGCTGTTTACCATGTAACTGTTTCGGAGATTTAAAAACAGGACAGTTATAATATTCATGGCTCTCCAATGGTACTGATTAAACTACCATTTCCCCAATAATCAAGTGTCGAAATAAGTCATCTTAAAATTTCACTAATATATACATAAATAAATAATAATAATAATAATAACATAATAATAATATATTACACTTAAGACTACCGTGTGATATGGTAATTTGTATATCAAATAACATTAATTATAACAATAATAATAATAATAATAATAATAATAATAATAATAATAATAATAATAATATCTAAACACTACACCCAAGAACCATTCTGCAATATGGTAGCTAGCAATAAAATTATATAGGAATTAAAGTTGCATTAAAGAAATAAAAAATAAAAAATAAAGCTTAAGTACCTTAGGTACCAGAAAGGTAAGTAGATATGTGTGTGTGTGTGTGGGGGGGTGTATTCTTTAATCATGTGTTCACCTTCTTGAATTTTTAATTTCATTTGTTAACGGGAGTCATGGTATACACCAAGGATGAAATACCATGGTCTATATGTCATTCATCCCAAGGCTCACGTTCCATGAATTCAAATAAAATCGGTTAGCGTATTTTTCACCCGGGCAACGCCGGGTCTATCTGCTAGTTACCAATATAACAACGACTTACTTACCACAACATACTGACTGCATCTAAATAATTTAGTTTACACATGATACAACATTAAAAATATTATTTCTTTTTTCGTTTTATTTATTTATTTATTTATTTATTTATGTTTTCTTGTGAACGAAAAGAAAAATAAGTAAACGAATAAATTAATTAAATCGACCATTTTTCACGCAACAAATTCCAACCGTTTTCAAACGTACTTTATTTTTACTTTCGTCAATTACTTTTTTAACAAAACGTTCAGCGGGGAATTGCGCTCGAAAAACTTTATAGCAAACGCTTTATTGTATTACAAGTGTCCGTGTGACGTCAAAAAATGGCGGCGTGGCCACTCAACTTTCATACAACCGCTTTTGAATTAGAGTCACTTGTAAAATAAAGCAGTTATCGACTTGTTTACAAACCATGCACATACTTCAATTTAGCTGCTGCTGTTTTTGTTGCTGTTATTGAGGAGGAGGAGGAGGAGGAGGGGGAGTAAATCGGACTTCTTCACAGAGCCCACGAAGATCGTGCCTCAGGATTGGCTGGTCTGCAGTGACCGTAGCTATTTGTTATACCTGGAAAAAAAATGCAGGTATTTACCCCTGACACTGAGAGCAGCAAAGCGCAGCGGTTGCATACAAAGTTGGAGAAGGTTTGGCCTAGAACCGACAGAGAAATTGCAGTTGAACATGCACAGAAGCAAAATTGTTATCCTTATTCCATGAATTTACGGTTCCGCAACTAGTACGTCCTTGTTTTCTACAGACGCAGTTGCTGTTGATTGATTTATTGATTGATTGATTGATTGATTGATTGATTTATTGATTGATTTATTGATTTATTGATTGATTGTTGTTGTTGTTTTTGGTGGTGGTGGTGGTGGTGGTGGTGGTGGTGGTGGTGGTGGTGGTGGTGGTAAAGTGAGTTGGACTTCTGCATATAGCTCACGAAGATCGTGCCTCAATATGATCTGGTCTGCATGAAGTTCTCTTCTTTGGTCGCAGCTATTCGTCAACATGTACAATTGCAAATGTTTACCCCTGCCACCGAGAACAGCAATGCTCAGTTGTTACATGCGAAGTTGGTGAAGGTTTGACCCAGAAGTCACAAAGGAATGGTGCAGAAACAACGTTGCCACTTTCACCTCATTGATTTGCGGTTACAGGCCTGACACATTATTGCTTGCAGCACGCAGAGGCAGAGACGACCAGAGCACGACGAATCCTGATGCTGAATCCAGAGTCCCGTTAGCCGGGTAGCTATGGTACTCCTACGTTGCCACCACCACTACCACAGTGATGAAGAGCTGGACTTTAAGGAGTAGAGTGGTAGAGGAGGGGAAGGGAGAGCGAATCGGACTTCTGCAGAATATCCTCTCCTCATCATTGTCTGATCTACATGATCCTTCTCGTTGGCCATTATTTTTATACTTGCAAGATTTCAGGTATTTACACCCAGAGCAGCAAGACCCAGCGGTTGCATACGAAGTCGTGGAAGGATTGGCCCAGAATACACAACTTAATGGCGGTTGCACTTCTGAAAATGCAATTCCCTATTCCATGGGTTTGCGCTTTCGAGCTTGACACGTCCTTGCTTGCAACGGACGCAGAGGCAGAAATAACCAGAGAATGACGGATCCTGATGTTGGCCCTCCTGGATTTTTTACCACAGCACTATTAGCCCGGGTGTGGCCCTAATAGTGCTTGGTACTAGACCTGTTCGCAATAGATGACCCTGCCGGGAACCGGAGTTCCCGACGGCATAGCTCTGACGCGACCACGTTGACATAGCCCTATCACGGTGAAGATGAGTTGGACTTTATGACACGCTGCTGTTGATGTCTGGCATGATGTCGCTTGGCGAACATATTTATATAAAAAGCAACATAAACATAATTTGCTATTACGAAGCACACACATATTTAAATAGACAATTTACTCTATTCACACAAAAAACATATATTCTGTAAACATTGTGTGACAAAATTAAACTCCCGCTTCCTCTACAAATTTTGGTTCTCTTTATAAATAAATTTACTTGGATAAAAACAAGTGGCGTCTTCTTTACAATACTTATACTTCATTTCGATGCTGATGCTGGTTGTGTTCGTTGTAATATATACTGAAACATTTCACTTAGGGTTACTCGCAAAATAATAGCATATATATATATATATATATATATACATATATATATATATATATATATATATATATATATATATATATATATATATATATATATATATATATAATGTCGCTCCTCGAAAAAGTAGAGCACTGTATGTGTAGTATTAACACAGCATGACGTCACTAGCTTTAAATGCATCGTTCCTTTCTTTAAATAGGTAGAACGCTCTGACGTTAAGCCGCCGATAACGTGTTAAAATTATCACAGTTTATTCGCTATTTAAAATTGGCCGTGTGGTTAAGGCGTTTGGTTTGAGTTGTAAAATACTTGTAACCGGGGTTTCGAATCTCATGACCGGTAGTGAATTGTCATATCTCTATGCTGATGAGTCCCGATTATTTAAGGACGAAACGTATATAGATAATAAACAATAACAAAATATATTATTATTATATATATATATATATATATATATATATATATATATATATATATACATATATATGTATTACAGAAGATCAGAACAACATCAGTCCCGTCGGTTTCAAACCCAGACATAAACGGAGGCTGAAGAGTCCTGTAAAGGAGACAAATCATAGGTTCCCTTCGTTAGTATTGAAACCGACGGTACCTATATTGTTTTGATCTTCTGTAATACATATATAAATAAATATTACGCTCTTATTTTTTTTTCATAATAATTGAGCACTCTGCTCAATTAACCTTACACACACACACACATACATATATATATATCTATTCATATATATATATATATATATATATATATATATATATATATATATATATATATAATTGTTGTCTCGTACCGGTGTTGCTCGGGAGTATTTAATTATCCAATTTGTTGCTAAAGTTGATGGAAAATAGTTGGATCACGATTCTACCGCTTCAGAAAGTACCTGACCCCTGATGTAATCTTTTACCTATATAAGAGTCAGATACGTGGGAAGGTGCCGCTTAGAGCAGTCTTTCCTGCCTTGATAGAGTACAACACCGACTTCTCAATCTATTTCTCTTCTCTACAGTCCATTTCTCACCTTGCTAGTCTTTCTCTGCTCTATCGTTATGTCTATGAGAGGTGCTCGAGCTTCAATCTCTGATTCATCTTAGTGAGGCACTTACAGAAAGAACATGTCTCGAGTAAAACTTTCCGAGGAATCCTATGGGATTAATTTTGTATTTTTTTAAAAATTTATTTAATAAATGATAATATCGTGGGGTATGCGTTCGCGCCAGTCATCCCAAAACAGCAAAGACGACGTTTTATTGGTTTTTGAAATTTTAAAAATCAATAAGAGCTGAGAGCAAAAGTACACAGTAGTCCGCATTCATTTCCGGACAACGCCAAGTTTGCTTGCTAGTTACGAAATGATAGGTAACTATAATTACTCACCGCAATACGCTGTGTCTTAATAAGTCGGGTTTCATGATAAAAATGAAATTTGACGCAAGCAAACTTTTTTTTGCTTCCTTTGCCCAGAAGAAAAAAAAACAATTTATTTAAATTGATATTTTGAAAGAAAGCGTTCACCTGGAAATATTCGTTCCGAAGAATTTAAAGCAAACATTGTGGAATTTTATTGAATTATTAAAGTGTTCCATTTATATATATATATATCTATATATCTACATACATAGACAAAACGGAAGACGTTCTATATATGTGCTACCTACTTACCGATGTTGGTAATATCATTAGCAATACGACCGAGCTACAGACGACAACAAGCTCTTTTTAAATAAGTTAGTCTGCAAGACGATGAACATGAAATAACGGGTTCGTTTTAGTTTTCTTTCTGTGTTTTTTGTCCCCTATGTTGAGAGGAAAGTACATATTTTCTTGCACTTGCCGGCTTTCAGTCTGAGATCAAAGTGTAGTATTGGAATTAAAAAAAAAGATGGGTACAAGTTGCATACGAAAGAGAGTCAGATACGCGTATATGGTGCCTCTCTGAGCATGGCGCACGTGGATCTGAGTCATTTTGGGGAACCCACCCCGGTTTAGAGTGTTCGCCATTGGGCTGATAGACCGGGGTTCAAATCTTCGGTCAAGTCATACCGAAGACTCGAAAAGTGGTACTTGATGCATCCTTGTTAAATACTCAGCATTATAATGTGCGGATCAAGGGTAAGTGGCGCAATCGAGTGAAAGGGGTGGCGTCCTCACCCACATCTCGGTGTAGCAGCCAAATGAAAAAGTGAATAGACAGCTACTACACTTTGATCGCAGCACGAAGGCAATTATTATGTATTTATTAGCTGTACTTACCCAGCGATGGGTTGATTGTCAGTTGAATGATGAAACATATGAGAAGATTGAAAATGATAGATGGAATGAAAAAGTTTAAATTGTTATGAGGATACATTATGACAAGTATTTGTTGATATCGGATTTGAAGACGCCTATGTTGTAGTCCGAAGGGAAGTAATCCTGTGATATTGTGTTCCAGAGATGTAAAATCATGAAAATAAATTCAGTTGATGGGAATTCTGTTTGATGTTGGGCACACGCAGAAAAAATGGAAGTTCTTTTCAGTGGTGGGCGGAGACGTGTTCATGCTGTGACTGTCTTACAAGGAAGAACCAGAGATTGGAGCTCGGTCGAGCACCTTCCATGTAAATAAGGATAGAGTAAAGAAAGTCGAGCAATGTCTCTTCTGGGAGTAAAGAGCTGTAGCGAAAAGAAAAGACTATCTCCCACTAGATTGCTAAATCGATTTTGTACTCTATAAAAGCAAGCAAGAGTTCTCTAAGCGGAACCTCACCAGATATGGCAGTAGTACTCAATCATGTAGGTAGAATATTGCATCAGGCGTCAGGAATTTTCTGAGTGGTAGAATTATACAACCATGTGTCCAGCTGACGTCACGAACTTTCTGGGCGGTAGAAACATCTAACCATTTGTCCAGATGACGTCAAGAACTTTCTGGGTTGTAGAATGATCCAACCATTTGTTCAGCTGACGCCAGGAACTTTTGGGGCGGTAGAATGATCCAACCATTTGTCCAGCTGACGCCAGAAACTTTTTAGGGCGGTAGAATGATCCAACCATTTGTCCAGATGACGTCAGGAACTTTCTGGAGGGTAGAAACATTCAACTATTTGTTCAGATGACGTCACGAACTTTTTGGCTGGTAGAATAATCAAATTATTTGTCCAGCTGACGTCAAGAACTTTCTGGAACGGTAGAAACATCCAACCATTTGTCCAGATGACGTCAAGAACTTTCTGGGGGTAGAATGATTCAACCATTTGACCAGATGACATCAGGAACGTTCTAGAGGGTAAAAATATCCAACTATTTGTCCAGATGAGGTCACGAACTTTCTGGGTGGTAAAATGATCCAACCATTTTTCCAGCTGACGCCAGGAAAATTCTGGGCGGTAGAATGATCCAACCATTTGTTCAGATGACGTCAGGAACTTTTGGGGGCGGTAGAATGATCCAACTATTTGTCCTGCTTACGTCAGGAAAATTCTGGGCGGTATAATGATCTAACTATTTGTTCAGCTGACGTCAGCAACTTTCTGGGCGATAGAATACTCCGACCAGCTGACACCAGGAACTTTTGGGGCGGTAGAATGATCCAACCATTTGTCCAGCTGACGCCAGGGACTTTTGGGGCGGTACAATGATCGAACCATTTGTTAAGCTGACGTCAGCAACTTTCTGGGCGATAGAATACTCCGACCAGCTGACGCCAGGAACTTTTGGGGCGGTAGAATGATCCAACCATTTGTCCAGCTGACGTCAGGGACTTTTGGGGCGGTACAATGATCTAACCATTTGTTAAGCTGACGTCAGCAACTTTCTGGGCGATAGAATACTCCGACCAGCTGACGCCAGGAACTTTTTGGGGCGGTAGAATAATCCAACCTTTTGTCCAGCTTACGCCAGGTAATTTCTGGGTGATAGAATGATCTAACCATTTGTTCATCTGACGTCAGCAACTTTCTGGGCGATAGAATACCTCGACCAGCTGACGCCAGGAACTTTTGGGGCGGTAGAATGATCCAACCATTTGTCCAGCTGACGCCAGGGACTTTTGGGGCGGTACAATGATCCAACCATTTGTTAAGCTGACGTCAGGAAATTTCTGGGCGGTAGAATGATCCAACCATTTGTCCAGATGACATCAGGGAGTTTCTGGAGGGTAGAAACATCCAATCACTTGTCCAGCTAACATCAGCAACTTTCTGGGCGGTAGAAAGCGACAAAGCAGATAGTTGATGTCAAACTCTTCTATTTTGAGGGTCAACCGACGCATATATCCAGTTATAAACTTGAGAGGTCTCATGTAAAAAAAACATTTTTTTCTAAGGATATGTATTTCTATGCTGTTATTATGACCCACTTGAGACTTTTCAAAAGTTATGAACGTACAAGATGGTGGGCTTATGTCTAGTAATAAAGCATATTAGCCTTATCAAGTAGATCGGTGTGTGATCTACCACAAATTACATCAATATCTAGCAGTATGGGCAAGGGAGGTCAGTTTTATTTCTGTGGGTCTAAGGGATAGACAGGCTTCAAGCTGATAGGCTGTTTGCTTTCAGTTGGAAGATAAGTTTGTCCTAATATATAAGTTTGTTGATCAGTAAGAAATCAAGTATCAGTGTAACCTCTTAAAATAAAAATAAAAACGTTACTTGTTTTAAACTCGCGTTGTGATCTTGTTTGGAAAGAAAATCCTTTTGTTAGAGTGGGATGCATAGATGCATGTTGCAGACGGCAGGCCTGCAATAGGCATAGCAATGTCTTCTTGGATATGAAGTGTCATGCTGTGACTGTGAGTCACTTGAGACTTTGCAAAAGTAATGCCCACTTCAGATAAGAGGCCTTTTGGTGATAAGGTTTTATGATCAGTGATAAGTATGCTGGATGTGTGGTCTAACCCAAATGAGACCAATATCTCAGAAAGATGGGGAGACGGGGTCAGTTGTGTTTCTGTGGGTCTCATAGACAAATCGGCCTTTGAGCCTTAATCTGATGGACGGTTTGTGTTTCGTTGGAAAATAGGTTTTCTTGATGTACAAGTCTGTCGTTGGTGGAAAAGCCAGGTGACATTGTGACCTAAAAGAAAAGAGTGTTGCTCGTTTTAAACTGGAGTTTTGATTTTGTTCGGAAGGAAAATCCTTTTGTTACAGAAGTGACCAGGACCATATGATTAACACAACAACCAGTGTCGAAATCAAGCACTGAATTTAGACGGAGACAAAGCGCAGACGATAACGGTCTGCGCAGTGAACGTACACAAACATTTAGTCCACAATATAGTATCAATTTTCATTTTTATACAGAGTGGGCAAAAATAAGGGTCCTATTTTTAAAAATGCATAACTTTTTTATTTATTGATTTTTTTATTTTTTTTTTTAGAATAAGTAAAGGACCCCTTCCGAAGCAAGCATGAGCCGTATTAGCCCTAAGGAACGTACCCTCATTTAGAAAACATTATTTTTGCTTAAAAAACTCAAAACAGTGTAAAAAACAATACTTTAGTTTTTGTAAGTTTTAAGAAGTGTTTTTCGGCTAACATTTGTTTTGTTTATTTCAAAAAATCTCGGAAGGGTCAGTCTACACACACATAAAGTTTGGTGAGTTTAACTTTTATTTTGTGGAAGTTATTCAAATTCAAGTTATTCAAATTTAAAGATAGGACCCTTATTTTGGCCCACCCTGTACTAGTATCATATCAAAGTTAAAATTCTAGTATCATGAAAACCGTCATACAGACAAGAGTCATTATTGGTTGGCCTGAAGTAAACATCCCAAACCAAAATGTTATTTTCATTATATCTAAAAACTTTTAATGTGAACACATAGGTTTTGGCAAAAACAAACAACGGTACTAAATTTATTTTGGTATGTCAATTATTTATTAAATTATGAGCGTTCAAAGTTTGATGGAAATTAGAAAAATTGACGTCTTGCGTGCTATTGGTCCAGAAGCTAATTTTTAAAATCTATATAATACTAAAAGTCTATTGATCTTGTATGTTTGCAATCAGCTTTCAGCTTTCCGGTTTTCAACATCCGGTTGCGCATGCGTAAATAGCATCGTCTTCAATCTGTTATTCCAATTCCGTTATTCTCTATTATGATTAACGAACGCATGAAATTTTTCATTCTGGAAATTTTTAAACAATTTCATTTAATTTCATCAAATAGTTTATTTGTTTTCTTCACGGCTAAAAACATTCAACGGGAGGACTTCGTAAAGTCTGTCGCAGTTTCAAAAAAACTCCTCCCTTTTAAAAAACAAAAACAAACAAACAAAAAAACAACACTCATTATTAATATCAGCCATACTAGCGGTCGGTGAACGAAACCACCTCCCACTTTCCCTCTCATAGATTTCACCACTCCTACTCCGTCTGTTTTCGTTACGTACGCGAGAAAGCCTGCTGTCTCTCGGTGGCCACGGCTGTACCCCCTTCCTTTCTCAAATCGCCCTAACCAACCACTTATAATTCAGTAACTGTAATTTAAAAAAAAACAATTACAATAAACAGAACGACTCATAGAAATCTATCTATATTCTTTTTTCATTTTAATATACTTTCATAGAAATGCTTCTGTTATGTAAAAAAAAACTATTTTCTTTATGCCACAAGTGTCACGCTCATACATGAATTCCATAGCTAATATAACAAACTGACCCAACGGGTCACGGGTGGTCTAGTGTATTACTAAAAATGACTTCAAATAAAGTGAAAAATCTTTACAAATGTAATGTTATATTACAGTAAATTAAAACGAAATGAATCGCAATGAAAGCAATCAGTATTTGATGAAACCAGCCTAAGTATTGGACAAAATTTCATTATCCTGGAAAAAGTGCAAAATGACAGAGAAGCACAACTTTGACTGTTCATATAAGATTTATTTCAACAGCTAACACATTGAATATTCTTATTGATACATAGCACATTAGAGATCAAGCTAGATATTTTCATTTTCATAATAAATTTAAAAAAAACTCATATTTGATCAATGTAAAAACAGGCAGAAACAATTTCATAACAGAGCAAAGATTTCTTTAATATTTAATGCACTAAAGTTTTCAACTTGGATTTTTTAGTGAAAGACAACTTAGTCTGTATTAATCTCACCATATTGACAAGTGGCTCTTTTTCCTGAAGTCCAATTGTTATATGCATACATCACGCACACCAGATTTGAAAAACATCAACATTTTTTCACGTAAAAAATAAATCGCCTGTCACCGAAAATAGTAACCACACTTTAAATAGCTTTAAAAAAGACTATTAATGACACAGGAGAAAGAATTAAACATTTATAAAGAGAAAGGGTTAAATTTTGTTTACATGAAATTTTTATCAAAATAAACCCAAAAATAAACGAGATATTAGAAGTTTAAATTAAAGGGAATTTCACTAATATTTACACGTTTTTCGCTCTCTAAACTAGGCTGGTTTGTGATGATAATAATAACGCCAACATTTGTTTAGTATTTCATTCACTAAAGTTTTCAACTTGACTTATTTTTAGTGAAAGACAATCTTTTTGTTACAGCAGTGACAGAGACTACATGATTATCACAACGCGAGTGTCGGAATCAAGCACTGAATTCGGGCGAAGGCAAAGAGCAGACGATCGTAGTCGGTGCAGTGAAATACAGACACACGGTCACACACAACGGGAGACTTTTAGGAACTACTTAACATAGCGACTGAAAACCCACACGTCGCTCAGTGAACGGATATACACTGTTATCACATACACATTCTCCCACTGACAAAACAGCCACACCAATACACATATACGCACACATGTTCATGCCTGTCCCATTTACACAGACTGAAACGCACACGGCGACGGCCGAAATGAACACGTGTACTCAGTTTTGGTCTTACACGCTAAACAACTCTTTCTGCTAGAATGTTTCTTAAACGCTTTGAACACTTATTCTTCACGAACTCTTCATCTGTCGTTTTCTTAACAAATTCGGCAATCAAAATTAATTATTTTGCATGGATAGACTTTGCCATTCTTTCATTTGATATTGCCTTTCCTTATACAAGCCGACGGTAGGTAAGCCACCGTGGGGTTACCACGGGGTCATGCGCCTTATTTACTTCCTTCTCACGGCAGGAAGATGTGGCACAAGGCCGGGGTGGGAGAAAAAGTCAGTGCTAAGCGGAAGAGTCGGGCTGGCATCTAAAATATCATGGGCAGGACCGTCAGCATTGCCTGTAAGGGGCGCCTCACGCAATTGGCAATAAACTAACTCCTTCCCAAAGAGAGAAGACAAGGCCTGGGAGGCTGGACCTCCTAGGACTACCCAAGACATATACCACAGCCTGACAGAAAAAGGCCACCGAAATGGCCAGTCTCTGTCGGACTGATTGTCAAGAACGTGTCCTCGACTGGTATTTAGGCGGTACAATCTTTAGACGACTTTTGCCGACTGAATAATTTGGAGGTTCTGCGCTAGTAACATTACCAATACGACAGCTACTTAGGTATCAGAACACGCTATGTCTAAATAAGTTGTTTTTTAACATCTTATATAAAATAGAAATTGTGTCTGTCTGTCCGTGACAATTTTTTAAACATTTCGCAACATCACAGATCTTAACTACTTTTAGAAATGGAGAATATTGCATTAATAGTATATAATAAATTCCACACAAATAAAGCGTATTCCATGACCGGAAATCGAAACCGAAAACTTGAGATCTTCAGTCTGAGGTTCTACCACCTGAGCTATTTGGACTTTTTTATAAATTGATTTTAAAACAAACCTTTGGCGTGACGTCATAGATTTATAATTTACGTCATGTTTCAAAACATGAATTCAAACAAGCGATAATAAATAAAAAATAATGTGTAAACATTATCAATAACATTGAGAATTATTTTAACAGTCCCAAACAGTTTATTTTGCTTTAACTATGTATTGTGTGTAGTTCTTTTAATCTATATACTACTAAAAGTCTATGGGTCTTGTATGTTTGCAATCAGCTTTCAGCTTTCCGGTTTTCAACATCCGGTTGCGCATGCGTAAATAGCATCGTCTTCCAATCTGTTATTCCAATTCCGTTGAACTCCTTTTATTAACGAACGCATGAAATTTTTCATTCTGGAAATGTTTATATCGCTTTAAATATAAAACAATTACATTTAATTTCATCAAATAGTTTTTTTGTTTTCTCCACGGCTAAAAACATTCACCGGCAGGACTTTGTAAAGTCTGTCGCAGTTTCAAAAAAGCTCCACCCTTTTAAAAAACAAAAACAAACAAACAAAACAACAACAATCATTATTAATATCAATAGCGGCGGTGACGAAACCACCTCCCACTTTTCCTCTCACAGATTTCACCACTCCTACTCCCTCTGTTTTCGTTACGTACGCGAGACAGCCGGTTGTACCCCCTTCCTTTCTCACCTGTTCAGTGCATATTTACCTATAAGTATGGCCAACCACTTATAATTCAGTAACTATAATTAAAAAAACAAACAATTATAATAAACAGAACGACGCATAGAAATCTATCTATATTCTTTTTTAAACAATTACATTTAATTTCATCAAATAGTTTTTTTGTTTTCTCCACAAGTGTCACGCCCATACATGAATTCCATAGCTAATATAACAAACTGACCCAACGGGTCACGGGTGGTCTAGTATTATATAATTTTCCCAGTCGATCAAAAATATGCGACTGGAGGGAGCATATATTTGCTAGTATGATAAATAAGTCGACCGCGTTTTTATTTGTTGTTTTTTTTTTTCAACTTTTTTTTTACGCAAAATTGCAGCGTTTTTTTTTTCAACTTTTTTTTTCAACTTTTTTTTTACGCAAAATTGCAACGTTTTTTTGTTGTTGTTTTTCTTTTACGTACACTTGCTCTATATACTATTCTTATTCAAACAAACAAAAAAATGTAAAAATTCTTTCACATTTAATTTTTTTTCTTTCTTAAAAACGTTCACCTGGAAAATTTCGCTCTACATACTTAAAAGCTAACGTTATCACCCACCCTCACCCAACGCTCAAAAAACGAAACGTGACATTTTATTGAATTATTAAAGTGTTTTATTCTGATTTTAGTTTTTTTTTTCTCTCTCACAAATATAGAAGGAAAGAAAATTGCTACCAACGCACCGACCTTAGTGCTATAATTACCAATACGGCAGCTACTTATACTGCACTTCAATAAGTTAAGTTCGCATAGGATAAAAATAAAATAACGGGTTGTTTACATATTTTTATTTTCATCTCTTTTTCTTATTTTGCGGAGTTATATTGTATCCGAGTACCCTACGCTAATTCACCGAAAAGAAGAAAAAAACGAGATTCTACTTCTAAAGAGCCTGAAAAAACTTGGCGGTAAAAATAGACTTTAGAGTGAGGGATCAATTTTTCATATAAATTTAACGTAAAATGATTACCTCCTTCGTCATGCACATCACTTCCGTTTAGGGTTAGTGGAAGGATTAAGGAAGGCCATTTTTATGCTACCGTTTGATCAGGAACATTTATCTCCCTTTAAAAAAAGTATTTGATTATGTCTTAAAACACGTTATCTGTTCCGGAAGTGGGTGATCATTACCTCCTGGTGACCCTGGAGTGGACGATCATTTTACGTTAAATTTATAGGTGAAATTGATTCCCCACTCTAAATTCTAATTCATTTTTTACTATTTTTACCGCTAAGTTTTTCAGGCTGTTTACATGTAATCGACTATAAAATGTAGTATCCCATTAAGAGGGGGGGGGGGTAGGGTGAAAGGCTACACTTTTACCATTTTTTGTTTTTCATGAAAAAATGAATAAAAAGTAAAAAATAATTAAAATTTCAACTACTTCTCTTATTTTGCTTCCACACACACAAAAAAAAACTTGAAACTTGAAGGTTGTTAGGTTTTACGAGGAACAAAGTGTATTATCTGTTCTGATACTACACTTTTCTGTCCCCGGTAAGTAGTCTATCTCTTCCCAAGTAAATAGGGATCGACGTTGGGTCATTTTATGGCAAAACCATACATAGATGTTCTGTATGCGATTCGTTGTAGATGTTTTTTTGTTTTTTGATTTTTTCAGGCGTAAATTTTGTAAATAAATATAGTCTGTAAACGATAGTTTCTGTATCAGTCACAGATTGGGTTCCGACAGGTACTACCACTCCTCAAGGTAAGAGTGGGCATGAGAGTAGTAGTAACTAAGGAGTGACTCCACGCTTCCCAAAGCTCCAAAAGTGGGGCATCATCATCTGATGCACTAAGGTCATACTCGGAACCAAAATCCAATCTGTGGAACACATACTCACGGGACTACTTCCCTTACAGACTACAACATGGTCGTCTTCAAATCCAATGTAAACAAACACTTCTCAGAAACCGTTCTTATTAGTAATCAAATATTGTTCATTCCATTCAGTATATTCAATCCGCTGAAAATATTCTTAATCATTCAACTGGAAATCAATCCATCTCATTAACCGTTAACCTCGAGTGGCGTTTTGTCTTGATAAGTGATGATTCGTTAGTAAAAAAAAAATGAACTGTTGGTGGAGCTTCGGAATAGAGGCCGAATCATGTGTTGCCGATTAAATATTTCTGTGTATTATTCGGACTAATATCTTGGTTATTATATTCACAACGTTTCGGTCGATGTAACCTCCGACGTTTTTCAAGTGCATCTTTTCGAACTTGGGAACCTTCTTGTCGAAGCTGTGAATCATTATGTCGATGCTGAACTCGGGAAACTGGGCACAAAGATTCCTAAGTTCGACTAGAAAATACACCTGGAGGTGGGCGGAGATTACATCGGCCGAAACGTTGTGAATTTAACAACCAAGATGAGAATAGGAGTCCGAAAAATGCAAATTATCAGCCTACATCTAAAAAAAAAACATTTAAAACAAATAAATACGCAATATTATCGATCAGCACATGTAGAGAACGATTAGCGCAATCATTTTTAAATGATTTATTTTCAAGTACCGAGAGGAGGGTCAACTTGAAGGTATTAATACTTTCAATGTAAAATGGGCACTTAATTATAACTGGAATTACTTATATCTAAATAAATACAATAAAAACGACATTCTAAATTCTAAAGTTACAACGACTATAAAGTAAGTGCAAATTTTACAATGAAGCTATATAAACGGTGAATAAAAACAAATAATTGAAAAATATATATATATTGGTTAATTTTACCCTTTGCCCCCACGCTGTCAACAAAAAAAATAAAAATGAGATTCTATTTTTTTCGTTCGATAGCACGTCGACAACCTAGGCAATGTTCAAATACGAATAAAATAAGTAAAATATTTTAGACTTTAATATAAATTTAACGTAAACTTATCACCTAGATGTTGACGCCATAGCATAGCACAGAACGAGTAACCATTTGTTTCGTATTTCTAAAATAGCGGCAATTTAGGAAATACGAAGAAATGGTTACTCGTTCTGTCCTACGCTATCTGGTCAAGAACTGAGGTATTAATACTGATTTCTGGTAGGGTGATCATTATACGTTATATTTATATAGTGAAGTAAATTACTTATATATATATATATATATATATATATATATATATATATATATATATATATATATATATATAAAAATTTTCCCAGGTATTTTCAGGATGTTGGTATGTAATTGCACGAAAAAAATAGAATCTCATTTTTATTTATGCAGTGACAGTGTGGGGGCAAAGTATAAAATTTGACCAATTAGTACTTATTATGGATGGGTATCCAGATGGTTTCAGTTCTTGCGAAGTCAGTCCCAGATATTGACGGATAATCCTGAGTCAGTCCCGGAAATGGTCGAAACAGTTTACGATTTTATAGCCACCGTTTTTTTCTTTTCTTTTTTCTGAGGATGTTTTTTTTTCGCAACTTTATTTATTTTGATGAGCTAATATTTTAAAACCTAACCATGTGTCGTTTGCCTCTTCCCATTTTTTCGCGACTTTCAAATCGTAAACTGCCTCGGTCATTTCCGGGACCGATTCAAGATTCTTCGTCGATGCTCGGGACTGACTTGGTAAATACGAAATCTTATGGATACCCATTCATTACAAGGACAGACCTTCTTTTTTTTCGGTTATCATTCTCTAGACGTAGTAATCGACAATATTTTGCATTTGGTTGTGGGTGGGGAGTAATCTCAAAAATTAGTTGCGGCCTCTATTCCAAAACTCTGACGAACTGTTCCTTATACTTGATCTTTTTATTTTCTCCCCCCCCCCCCCCCCCAAAAAAAAATTAAATTAAATTTTTTAGTAAATGTGCAAAATGCGCCTGGGAAATTTCGTTCTAAATAATTTAATGCAACTGTTTAAAACAAAAACCAAAAATCGGTATTTTTATATTGGATTATTTCAAGCGTTTTCTCTCTTTCTCTTTTTGGATAATGTATTTGTATATCGTGACAACACACACGCCGCATAGTCGTTACTGCTCTCTCTCTTGAATGATATCATCACTCACACGGCAGCTATTTACTCACCGCAATAACAACAACAACAGCACGCTGCATCTGGAAATTAGTTTTACAATGCGATAAAAATGAAATAGCGGGTTTTGTAATATTATTAAAATACAACAAGAGCGTAGGTAAAAAAAAAAAAAAAAAAAAAAAAAATTAGCGATTCTCGCGTCGACGACGAGAGGGCGGGCGGCAACGGCGGCGGCGGCGGCGGCGGCGGGCACTCTAGGCTGCTGCTGATAATATCGGCTAATTTTGGCGCCGTATGACGACGGCTTTTTCGTCGAAGAATCCTGATGACGTCTAACTTTTGGACTTCCCCGTCGCAATTTTTTTTTACTTTCATCTACGGCGTAAAATTAATGAATGGTTGGCTCGGATGATGCCCGGTCTGACTTAAAAAAAAAAAAAAGAAAGAAAAAAAGAAAAGAAAGAAAGATCAGAGGAGAAGGCGGTGCTTAATAACTAATATCGGTTGGTCTTTGTCGAATGTTACATGCTTCTATATAACTGTGTTCAGGTACCACACGGTAATAACACAACAGTCATATTTGGTATTATTGTTGTTGCTGGGTTTTTTTTTTCTTTTCTTTTACGCGATCTCACGTTTTCTGTCTTCTGTTTGTAGTGACATTCTCTTGTATTGTTAGGTGCTCTTACACACACACACGCGCGCACGCACACACACACACACACACACACACACACACACTTCTTCCCGCTTTTTTCTCCTTCTCTAGATTGCTTTTTTTCTTATTCTCCTATTCGCGTTATTCTTTAACTTTCTCTATCTAGCGTATTCTCTACAGATACTCCCCTCTCTCTCTCTCTCTCTCTCTCTCTCTCCCCCTCTCTCTCTCTCTCTCTCTCTTTCTCATCCCCAATCTCTATTTCTTTATTTCTGTGTACCCGCCCTTTTCTAGTCCTCTATCTCTCTCGTCCGTGTAACCTCTCTCCATTCTCTCTTTCTCTCTCTCCCTCTCTCTTTCTCTCTCTCTCTGCACCCGCCCTTTTCAACTCCTCTATCTATCTTTCTTACTCTCATCCCCGTTACCTCCCTCTCTCTCTCTTCCCACTCCCCCGCCCATTCATACTAAATTATACAAGCTACAATAAACAAATCCCGAGCGTGTTACGTCAAGTTATGGACAAAAGGGCGATTATTATGTTCAAAAAAAAAAAAAAAGAGACAGCAAAAACAATACAAAAAGCAAATAAACAAAAAATATTAATAGATGCGCGTCCACGAAGGCGTGAAGCATAAAAACAAACTCCTTGTTGAAACAACTCGAAGATTTTTTTGTTCATATCTTTTTTCTTCAAACAAAAAAAAGAAGAAAAAAACCCCGCCGCCGTCTGACTTTCTTTCCTTAAAAAGAAAGCGAGTTTTCTCGTCGCAAAAAGAACAGAAGAAAAGTCAAATAAAATCAAACTAAATAAAGCTAAAATCGAAAGAAAAAAAATCGTGTTGTGAAAAATTTGGGAACAAAACGAAAAAGAAATACGAAAACGCACACCACACCACACCACACCATACCACACCATACCACACAATATCACACACGCAAAAGAAACAAAAACAAACGATATACCATCCACCACCACCCAAAAATCGCGAATAACACACATAATAGAATTGTCTCTTTCTTTCCTTACTTTTCTTCTTTCCTCCTTTTTAAGTCGAGTAACTGTCAATACACTGTTTATTGTCCTTGTTCTATTGAACGTCACTTTTAAACAACGATAACGTGCGGAACTCTTTCAAGTCAATTAAGTCAAATTAATTCTTCTTCTTCTTCTTCTTCTTCTTCTTCTTCTTCTTCTTCTTCTTCTTCATACTCTTTCAAAGTCTCTTCACACCTTGCCTACGACTTTCTAAAAACATGCATACATATAACTAGCTGCCCGGGAATTCTTTTACTTTCATTTTCGTTTTAGTTTTCATCGTTTTATTTTTTTTGTTTTTTTTTAAACAAATTACTTATTTAAATAGGATTTTTAAAGTTAAATTTGATTATTAACGTATCGTTTGGTCTTTAAATTATTAATTGAACCAAATTGTTATAAAAGTGGAACTAATCTTCTTTTAATCTCTATTTATAAAATGCTTGAATGTAAATAGTTCCCAAAACTTTCAATCTTTTTGTCAAGATTTGCTAAGAATCTTAAAGCCAGAAATGACTTTCTATTCGTCAGTTTAAATGCTTTCTAATTTCGATGGGTCATAAAGTAACTTTCTTTTTCAATTATTAACAAACTAAAATGGTTGACCTGTTTACGAGAAAACCGAAATGCATTCTGGTGGAAATAATTTCGTAATTTAATTATTATTTTTAAATATGATTTTTAAAATTCGTTTTCGTACTTTACGCTATTTCATTTTTTTATTTCAATAAAACTATTAATAGTAAATAATAAACAATAATAATGTGTAAGTCACATAGATGTGAGAGACACATACACAGGCACGCGAAAAGTGATCACATAATTTTATTATTATAGATACTTATTTTTTAATTTTTACAAACATGCACACACTTGCGTATTTTCTTTGCCGGGACTTAAACACATGCACAAATGCATGCTTATTGCTTATATACCAATAGAATAACATGCACAACAAATTCGATTACACATCAAAGAAACGAAACAATGAATTATTATTATCGATGTAAAACGTAAAAAGTGAAAAGTCAAATTGAATAATTATAGTAATGCTTTATTCGTGATTTTTTTAATAATTGATTTTGTTTTTTGTGTTAAAATCGAACGATCTTTTATTTGTTTGTTTTGAAGAAATTTTAATAATTTTTTGGTCCGTTATTTTTCTGTTTTACGTTGACGTATTTTTTAAATACTTTTTTCTTTCTTGTATGTTTTTTGTCTTATTATTTTTTTTACTGAATGTCTTTTTGCACTTTTTTATTTTATTAAAAGATAAATAAATTTACGTAAATAATTTTACAGTGTAAAGTTGTCTTTTGTTGTTTTTTTGATTTTCTGTTTTTATTTATTTATTTATTATTTTGTTTTAATTTTTCTTCTGTTTCCGTTACATAAATCAATAACAAATAATTAGTATTTAGTTTTACCTCCAAAGATATTTACAGTTATTAATTATTTTTTTATTTATTATTTTTAAGTTGAAAAGCAATATTCATACCCAAATCTCTTTGAGATAAATACTTCTCATTATTTGTTTTCTTCAAAATTATGAAGTAAAAGTGAATACTATTCTCATAAAAACGCAATTACTATCTTAATACATTTTCTTCTTCTTTTCTTAAATTCCTTCTTCTTCTTCTTCTTCTTCTTCTTCTTCTTCTTCTTCTTTTTCTTCTTCTTCTTCTTCTTCTTCTTCTTCTTCTTCTTATTATTATTATTATTATCATTTACTCACAAGTCATTATCAGTGATTGCTCACTGACAATAACAAGCGGTGTTGCTTGGAGTCTGAGTGACAATATGTCTCCCCAGATTGCCAGCCACGCTTCACGTCTTTTTGCTAACCAATGCAAATAACTTTACGTTATCGCAACAGCCATTTACCATTGATTTCCCCCTAACATCATTATTATTATTATTATTATTATTATTATTATTATTATTATTGTTATTATTATTATTATTATTATTATTATTATTATTATTATTATTATTATTATTATTATTATTATTCAGAACTTCAACACTTTTTCTTTGTTTATTTTTTATAAAACATAAACTCTGCAAAAGTATTTAATCGTTTTCACCTTAAAAAACCCCAGGTATAACTAAACAAATATACAGCTACTATTTAAGAAAAAACACACAATAGTAATAGATTGCACTAAGACTTAAGTAGAGTATCTGTTCCCTCTTTCGTCAGGGGAGGAGAAAACCTCCTAGGCTCAAACAATCTTTACTTTTGTCCCTAATCCAGAGTGCCCCAGGCAGCTGGATTTCCCCTATATTAAAACCCGACTTTGTGTTTAACTTTGCTCTCGTGGGGAGGCAAGTAAAAAACGAATCTAACATTTGTTTGACATAACGCCCTCTCTCTCTCTCTCTCTCTCTCTCTCTTTCTCTCTCTCTCTCTTTATATATATATATATATATATATATATATATATATATATATATATATATATATATATATACTAGTAGCTGGTGTCCGATTGTAAGGCAACCATTGTTTATGTCTGATAAAATAATCGAATCGATTATCTCGATTTTATTATTCTTTATAATTTCGTAAGCTGCTCCTTCTGTTTTGGAATGTTTTAGTCATTCAAAACTTTGACACGGAATATATTTTCATGTATTTGTTTCTTCTTTATTTGCGTAATCTTGTTTCCCCTCTAAACAACAATCCAAGTAAGCTCATATCTTTAGAAATGTCTTTTAGAAAGTTTCTCAAAAGTCGAGAGTTGTAAACGCTAACTCCAAAATATTCGATGATAGTGCAATCACTAATGTTCGACTACAATCCTTGAGTGAGTCGTGGATGGGATTCTGATTTTACTATACTTTCTTCTTAAACAAGATAACTCTTCTTCTTTCTAGGTTTATATTTCATAACTTTAACTCGTAATGTTTTTATGAATTTTTCTTCTCTTTTCTTTTCTTTTCTTTTCTTTCAAACTAAACTTCGCAAAATTATTTAACTCCCCTAATTTTCTGTGAAACAATTCCTAACAAATTAATATATATTAGAAATTATTCTTTTTTTTTCATTGTAAAAGTTAAATATTCAAGTTTTTTTTACCATTCCAATATTTAATTCGGAATGTTTCGCGTAGATGTTTATTTTTTTCTATTTTAAACTTTGTAAAAGTATTTAATCTGTTTTCCTTCTCAACAAAAATAAGTTTAGAATAATTATTTTTCGAAAATATAAGTAAATAAACATACTCCAAATTCTGTAAATTATACTTCTTAACAAAATAACAAAAATAAAAATCATCAAACGTTTTCCTTGTTTTTTTTACTGCAAACTATGATCTATCCCCTATCTCCAATACCTCGAACCTCTCACTACTTTGTTTAGCAAACTGGATCTGAAAGTCCAGAAACATACGTTATCTCGCCATCTTCTCAGTGGTTTACTTCTTTTTCTGCATCCTTCCACCATTCCTTCTAGACACACCTTGCTCACACGGTGCAATCCTAACATTTTCCATTTAATTACAGATGATATATTTAAGTAAAAATAAAAATAATACCCCTTAACTTAATATCCGATACCTTAAGGAAATCATTTTTAATGTTTGGATCAGTAAACAAATCCTTATTCAGATTTTACTATTTTCCCCTCCTTCTTTTTTAGAACTCCCCTCTTCTCTAAGCACTTTAAAAAAATCATTCAGAACTTAAACATTGTATATTTTCTGTTTGTTTCTCAAACTTCGAAAAAGAAGATAATGTCATTGTTCTTTTGGTAACAAACCCAAAAAGTTTACATATATTATTTTTTTATTATCTGATTATGTACACACTCTACTTCTCGGTAATCAAGCTGGGGTGAAAGTGTAGTATCTGTTCTGTCCTCAGTCGAACAAGGTGAGATCCTTCTTACATATGGCAATTTTTCATTTTTGTCCCGTCCTTAGTGCCCTTTTTTTGAGGAGTTGTATATCCCTGACATAAAAAACCCGACCTTGTGTCTTACTTTGTCCTCGTGGAGGGGCAAGTGAATAGGAATTCTAGTATCTGTTCTGTCCTCAATCAAAAGAGGAGAACTTTTTTTAGACTGAAAGAATTAAAGTGTTTGTCCCCAATCCTATAAGGAGAGCTGGATTTTCCCCACATTAAAAATCGACCTGGGTTTAATGTTGCCCCTGTGAGGAGAAAAGTAAATAAGTACTCTTAAAATGTGTTTACGTACTTCTTTAGGGAAAAACAATTCTAAAAAAAAAAATTTAATTGTAAAATTTTTTTAAAAATAAATTTAAACAAATAAAAAACATTTTTTTTTTAAATAAATTTAAATAAAAAAAAAAATTTTTTTAGATAAATTTAAATAAATAAAAAAAAAATTTTTTTTATAAATTTAAATAAATAAAAAAAAATATTTTTTTAATAAATTTAATCAAATAAAAAGATTTTTTTTAAATTAATTTAAATAAAGTTTTTTTTAAATAAATAAAAAAAAAATTTTAATTGTAAAATTTTTTTAAAAATAAATTTAAACAAATAAAAACCTTTTTTGTTTTTAAATAAATTTTTTTAAATAAATAAAAAATTTTTTAAAATAAATTTACATAAATAAAAAAAGTTTTTTTTAAATAAATTGAAATAAATAAAAAAAGATTTTTGTTAAATAAATTTAAATAAATAAAAAAAATTTTTTTTTAATAAATTTAAATAAATAAAAAATTTTTTTTTTTTAAATAACTAAAAATAAAAAATAAAAATTCTATTAACATTTCGATCGTTAAAGCAATCGTTATTAATGTAGTGTTCAACTAAAAAAAAATCTATGATCCCAATTTGACTTCTTGTGTTTCTCAAACTCCTCCTACTTCGCCTCCTCCTTCTTTCTAAGGATTTTTCTTTCTTTTTTTTTTTACATTCATTCGGAACTTTCACTCTGGATATTTTTTTTGAATGTCGGCGGATATAATACTCTTGCTTCTGCTGCTGCTGTTTGGAGTCGTGTTTGTGGCATCCATCAGCTTCTGGCTTCTTCTGGATCTCACCTGGGATTAGTAAAAAAAAAAAAAAAAAAGGAAAAGAGTACAAGAAATCGAGCGAAAAGGAAACGATGTACGAAAAGAAACGGAAAAACTTGGACATATAACGAAACGCAGAGAGGGAGAGAGACAGAGAGAGAAAGATGCTTTCACACGGAAGGCGGACACGCGAACACACACAAGTCAAAAATATGCATAATTACTGAGATCCCTTAAAAGCAATTGCTCTCTCTCTCTCTCTCTCTCTCTCTCTCTCTCTCTCTCTCTCTATCTATCTGTCTCTATCTATCTCTCTCTCTCGCACCTTTCCCCATCTTTCTAGTTTTAATTATTATACACCCCCTCTTCTAAATAAACACACACACACACATACACACACATACACACAAATGCTGCCTTCAAATTACTCACACAGAGATCCCATAGACATACACCCGCAATCATATACGTGTAAATATCTGAAATCCCAAGTGGACGAAACTTGAAGCACAGAAAATACTTCAAATATCCACTAAATCCTTTTTCTTTCCTTCTTTTGTATGTGTTAACCTTTTCTCGCAAAGTTTCTCTCCCTCCCTCTCTTTCTCCCCCCCTCTCTCTCTCTCTCTCTCTCTTCTCTTGTCTCTCTACTTTTTAGACAAAACAAACAACAACAAAAAAACGGGGAAAAAGTAAGGAATGATAAAATGAAAGGTAGTTATAACTACAACGCGACTACCACCACTACTACTACTACTCCTAATCACACCAATTATCACTAAACCGCGAAACAAATTATTATTATTATCATCATTATTATTATTATTATTATTATTATTATTATTATTATTATTATTTATTATTATTATCATTATTATTAGTCCGGGGCGGCTGTTGTGTTGCAATAAACGACGACACTTGCTTATTAAAATGCAAGAACAAGTGCTAAACTATTCACGATTGGAATGGAACACTGTACTAACCCACAGCGTTTAACACTATTACTTTTCGTCGTAATTAACTTATTTGGTAAGTAACAAAACTTATTTACTTTTATAACTTTTTTTTTTGCGAACGTAAACAACTACACGCCCCTCCCTCTCCACACACATACTTTATTAAACTTTATTAGTATCGATTAAGCACTAAATTTTCAGACTATATATATATATATATATATATATATATATATATATATATATATATATATATATATATTTATAAATATATATATATGTGTGTGTGTGTATATATATATATACATACATATGTATATATATATATATATATATATATATATATATATATATATATATATATATATATATATATATATATATATATAAAGGGTGGGCAAAAATAAGGGTCCTATTTTTAAAAATTCATAACTTTTTTATTTATTGATTTTTTTCGAATAAGTAAAGGACCCCTTCCGAAGCAAGCATGAGCCGTATTAGCCCTAAGGAACGTACCCTCATTTAGAAAACATTATTTTTGCTTAAAAAACTCAAAACAGTGTCAAAAACAATACTTTAGTTTTTGTAAGTTTTAAGAAGTGTTTTTCGGCTAAAATTTGTTTTGTTTATTTCAAAAAATCTCGGAAGGGTCAGTCTACACACACATAAAGTTTGGTGAGTTTAACTTTTATTTTGTGGAAGTTATTCAAATTCAAGTTATTCAAATTTAAAGATAGGACCCTTATTTTGGCCCACCCTGTATATATATATATAAACTAACTTGTTCAATTCTTAGAAAGGGGGTTCAGTATTTACTGTCTAAGTTTAATGATGCATTTGGAGCTCATATTTCTCGACGATATGTGTCTCCCCCCCCCCTTCTCTATTCAATGAAAAAATCTTCTTTTTTTTTTTTATCTTTTAAACATAAATTTTCCCAATTCTAAGTTTTTCATGAAGGTACAGAATACTTAATAAAGTTTCTCCTCCGTCGGTAGACATGTAGATTACTACCCCCCTCCGTCACCATCACCCAAACAATGACATTCTACTTTTTGTAGGTGATTACGTGTGGACACCCTAAAAGACTTTGCGGAAAGAAGAAAAAGCAAACAGATATTTAAGAAGTTTTAGAATTTAGAGTGTGGGATCAGTTACGTATATAAATATAACGTTAAATGATACGCCCCTCTCTCTACACACATAATCTATTATTTTATTATTAAATAAATAAATAAAAACTTGATAAGTATCGATTAAGCACTACATTTTCTGACTACATATATTTTTAGATGTATTTAATTTTTAGGAAAGGGTTCAGTTTATTCTATGTAAGTTTAATGTAAAATGATGCATTGTGAGTTCATATTTCTCGACGATTTGTGACCCCTCCCTTTCGCTAATTTCTTTTGGCAAACGTTATTATTATCGGCATAAATTATTTTAAAGTTCGAAAATTAGTTTAAAACTATTTTGTGACGGAGTTGCGTTGAGAAAAAATAACATTAACTATTTAAACAGAAGTTGTAAGCATTTTAGTTTCCGTAATTATTGGTTGTGAGTAAAGTAACAACTTAAGTTCCTGTCAATAAACAAGATGTCTAACGCGATAAAACTTTGCTCAAAATCAATAATTACGGAACTTAAAATGCTTATAACTTCTATTAAATATTTTTAACGCAAATACGTCACAAAAGAATAGATAAACCAAAATAAATTAATTTGGACTAATTCTCCGACTGTATTTTCTTAAAAATAATTTATGTCGCCAATAGAAACGTTTACCTTTCATTTTTATTCAATGAAAAAGTCGTTTTGGTTACCTCCAAAGCAGGATTTCTTTTTAAAACCATAACTTTTTGATGAAGTTACAGAATAGTTTAACAAAGGCCCCTATCTCTCCCAATGTTAAGAATAGGTGTCTTCATAATAGCATTATTATTTAGAAAGCCATTCTTAACAGACGGAGAGGTTTTGTTAACTATTCTGCACGTTCACCAACTTTTTAAATTTTGAAACAATTTGTTTAATTTTCAGTGTACCGTGTAAGCATATTGTAACTCCAGAGAGACGGGGTTATGTTATACATACAGCCAAGATCAAAGTGTAGTATCTGTTCCGATGGATACTGCACCCCATAGACTGGTATTGTCTTGGCCTTCGGGTCTTGATTTACGCCGGTCTATGGGTCTGTCCTGTGCAGTTCTTGGAGGTCCATCCTCCCAGGCTTCGCCTCCCCTCTTTGGGGAGGAGTAAGTTTATTGCTTACTGCCTGAGGCGCCCCTACCGGGGAATGCCGACGGGGCTGCCCAGGCAATTTTTAATAGTCAGAGTGCTCACCTCTCGGGCGCTGGCTTTTCAAACCCCACTTTCCCGACCCGACCTTGGGTCACATCTTACTTGTGGGAGTAAGATAAAAACTGGCCTTGTGCCTAACTCCTGGAGAGGAGTAAATCAATACAGAGTATACTGGTCCCTTACGCTACGATATTCCTCGAGGATTTATCCCCCATCAACCGCCCATTACAACTTATACCCAATTTATTTATTTTTCCTCCGTAAACTTTTCATGTGAGGGTTGATAATTTGTTTTATTTGGATTATTCTAACCATGGTTGTTATTTTCACAATGTTTCGGCCGATGTAACCTCCGACCTTTTTCAGGTGCATTTTCTCGAACTTTGGATTATACGGAATTTCCAACGGGACCTTTTATTTAATCTACGAGGTAGATTTTCTCATTCTGTCAGGTAGAGGTGTTTAAGTAACACCTCTACCTGACGTTATTCTTATTATTATCGGCTGTAAGACACCCAGAAATCTTCTTGTTAATCAACGCCTTTATCCGTTGCGTCGCATGTTCAATCTTCACCGTGGATTAAATAAAAGGTTCAGTTCGAAATTACTTATAGGTTTCTGAGTTCGACATAAAGGTTCCCATGTTCGAGAAAATGCACCTGAAAAAGGTCGAAGGTTACATCGGCCGAAACGTTGTGAAAATAACAACCAAGATGAGAATAGTAGTCCGAATAATTTAGATAATACAATTTCTTTTATCTTCTAATTATTATAGATTAAGCACATTTTCAATCTGTGAATTTGTTTTTTTAACAATATTTACAATTTTTAGAGTAGTGTTCAGTTTTAGGCTACGAGCAACGTGTAGTATCTGTTCTGATATTACATTTTCAGTGTATTTGTTGCTGTCGGGTAGATTTATGGTTCCACCCTTCCAGACTTTACCTTCTCTCTAGGAAGAGGTTAGTTTATTGCTAATTGCCTGGGGCACCCCTACCAGTGAATGCCAACGGGGCTGCTCAAGCATTTTTGTAGGCCTGAGTACCCTTCACCTAGAGCACTGGCTTTTCAAAACCCCACGTGACCTTGTGTCCAACCTCCTGCAGAGGAAGTAAATAAATAAACATCAAATAGTTTCTCTTAGAATTGACATTTCTGGCGGAATTTTCACGCCACACTATAAAGTTTTATTTTATTTCATTTATTTGTTCGAGAGAAAAAAATGTTCGGATTAATATCTTAAACATTTTAGTGTTCATTTTTTAAAAAGCCGATTGTTCAGTTTTTAGCGAGGTGTTCAGTTTGTTATGTGGATTTGATATGTTCCGAAGACTTCTTCAAACCCTTTAATTTTTTTAATTAAATTATTTTGTAAACTTTTTGTCATTAACTTTTTGTTTAATGTTGTAGTTAAAAATCTTCGGACATTGATGAAACACTAACCTCTCACATTTTGTTACAACCTCTCACATTTTGTTACAACCTCTCACATTTTATTAAACGCATGTTTTGAAAACGTATTGTTTCGTTTTAAGCACGGGTTCAGTTTTCTATATAAGTTTAACGTACAATATTTTCCTTGAAATTCTGATAATGTGTTTGCAAACGGGATTATTTTTTTGCTAAAATTCAGTCTTACTAGTACTATTTTTCGTTAAAATTACATTAAAAAAAACTAAACGCCATACTAAAAATTTGACAACTCAGTTTTTTTTATTTAAAAATATTTTTGTTCTATTTGTGATCTTAAAAGTTGGTGCTTAATCGATTTGAAGTTTGCCCTCCCCCCGAGGCTGGCGGGGGGGGGGGGGTAGTGCGACCCCATCGAGTCATATTCAAACTATCACCCTTTCTTATAATATTTCTCAGTGCTAGGACTTATACTTGAGTCTTTGGGGTATACAATCAAGGGGTTGGCCCCTGACATCACCAGACTCTTGCACAACATTATCCCCCCCCCTACCCAATAAACTGAAATTAATACCGAACATTTTAGAAAGGCGATCCGAAGGTTTTTACTTCTACTTTTCGCATATATAACAAGAAAAAAAAAATGGGGGAAAACAAATCATCTGAAAATATCAACCCCAGTGGGCCCGTTAAACTTAGAAAACTAAACCGCACTGCTAAAAATTAAATCAATCTTTTTTAAAATTATTATTATTATTATTATTATTATTATTATTATTATTATTATTGCAATTTTATACTCTGAAAAGTTGTTGCTTAATCGATATCGATACTTATCGGAAGATTTGAATAATAAACAAAGGAGGGGGTGCGGCGTGTGGTGTTCGTGTGACCAATTTGTGTACTCTTCGATCACAATTAAATGTAAACTTTGTATTTTTTCACATTTAATTACAACAATGTCGTCGTCGTCGTCGTCGTCACTATCATCATCATCATCATCATCATCATCATCATCATCATCATCATCATCATCATCATCATCATCATCATCGTCGTCGTTGTCATCATCATCGTCATCGTCATCGTCGTCATCATCGTCATCGTCATCATCATCATCATCATCATCATCATCGTCATCGTCGTCGTCGTCATCATCGTCATCGTCATCGTCATCGTCATCGTCATCGTCAGAGCTTGTATTACTTACCATCCGAATCCCTCGAACGCAGATGGCGAAGCCTGCTGGGGGAGGGGGAGGGGGTATTCCTGTAAGGAATCATTTCGACGGCATTCTGGAGGTCTCTTGAGTTTTATTTTTGTCTCCTTACTTAAAATGAAGATATAAAAAAGTTACATAGAGTAATTTCTAACTGTAACAACACATAGTACAACAATTTCGTTAAACTTCCAAGCTTTTGAAATTCGCTATTTGAGTTGCTCATTATATATATATATATATATATATATATATATATATATATATATATATATATATATATATATATATATATAGAGAGAGAGAGAGAGAGAGAGAGAGAGAGAGAGAGAGAGAGAAATTGAATGATAAAAATAGAAATTGGATAAAATACAATATTTATTAATTCATCAAGTATACAAAAAAGAAATATATTAAAAAAAATTTCTTTTCCTTAATACATGGATTTTCAAACATATATTTTTTGTTTGAATACTTGATGAATTAATAAATATTATATTTTATCTAATTTTTATTTTCATCATTTTCTTATTGCTCTATCTAGTATATTGAACATTGACTTATCACGATAGGATCTAATATAAAGATATACTATTTACCTTTCTTGTTTCATTTGTATATATATATATATATATATATATATATATATTCACAGACACGTGTTTCACCGTCTAAAGCTCATCTCAGTGGCTAGACCTAGCGAGATTCGACCAGCGCCCTGCCACAAAAACTTGCTAGCATTTGAAGAAGTATATCACATATAAATGTTTTCATTTTATTTATATTATTGTTTTTGTTTTTGCGATATTGATAATTGAACGTATTCAAATATCTTTTCACGAGGAAGCATTTATCTTTCACCCGTGTGATGCCCCCATATACGAACGTATATATATATATAACAGATAATTATCGACGGACACGTGTTTCGCCTATATATATATATATAAACATATATATATATGATTATTTTTATTTACACAGACATGTACAAAATCTGAAACACTAGCATGTCGATGTTATCAATCAACAGCTATTATAAACTGAGATCTCATCAGGCAGAGTTAGAATCCGATCTTAACCTTAGATCATATTTGGAAATATGATATAAGGTTAAGATCGGATTCTAACTCTTCCTGATGAGATCTCAGTGTATAATAGCTGTTGATCGATAATATCGACATGCCAGTGTCGCAGATTTTGTACATGTCTGTGTAAATAAAAATAATCATATATTGAAGCTCTATTTGATATATATATATATATATATATATATATATATATATATATATATATATATATATATATATATATATATATAAAGATAGATGGACGAAGAGTGATAAACGTGTACGAATGTTCAAATAATTTTATTTTATTACAGAATTACCTTGCATTGAACAATCGAAGTTTGAAATAAATTTGGACATTCGTGCATGTTTATCACTCTTCGTCCATCTATCTTTATAATTACTCTATCTCGTATATTGAGCTTTTACCATTTCACTATAGGTTCTTTCTACTAAAAGTTTACTTTTAGTTTCATATTTATTCTATATATATATATATATATATATATATATATATATATATATATATATATAAAGTTAAGTATGTATATATGTTTATATATTTATATGTACACGATTAACTCCTAAACTAATTAGCCGATTATTATGAATTTTGGAGCACAGCTGCTCGGAACAAGGGTTCGTATTTTAATTTTATGCTAAGGGATAAAAAGTGAGTGGAAGCTCTTTATAAAAATTCCGATACCTCCGATTTTTGTGAAAATTTTACATTTAACAATAGGTATGAGGCATTTATTAATAAATATTCCCCAAATTTCAGTTTCTTTGGAGTATTTTAAAGATTTTTAGGGGGCATAATATGGACACAACTATTTCAGGAGTAAAGAGACTTATTTTTAGGTATTGCAAGAAGAATGCCTTAACGAATATTCCACTATTTATTAATTCTCGACTGAAATCAGTAAATATTGACCCAACGGGGCACGGGTACGTCTAGTTATGATACTAAAGTTGAATTAATCAACGTTTGTTTCCCTAAGGCTTTTTCCTATATACTGTAATCACGCAGAATACTTGCTAAAATATACCTTAGCCGAGGGACTAAGTAATATTTGAAAAAAAAATTCCATTTTAATTCTTCAGATTAGCCCTAAATTTTAATTAACTCAACCAGTGACCCATTTCTGTCTTAACTATCAATGTATATCTCTCACCCTTTCTCATCAACCACTTTCTAATAGTTTTTGGTGTCTCTGTCAGCATTCATAGAAGAAGTGACTCTCTCTTTCCAAATAATTGACATAGTGCGCTCGCACACACCGTAAACACGTATGTAAATTAGATAGTAAAATAATAGGTCGCTTTACTTCTATATTATCCATAAAGATAATATAGAAGTAAAGAGATTTATTATTCTTAGTTATGCAAGAAAAATTTCTTAACAGATATATAACTTTTATGAATTTTCGAATGAAATCAGAGTTGAACAAATAGTGGTATTGGTTGTGACCCAACGGGTCACGGGTTCGTTTAGTTATTAATATGTATTTTATGATATTTTTTAAAAAATGACATCATAGTGATGTTCATAATGGAAGTTTAACGAAATTTAAGTCTCTCTCTTATCTCCTATTTCTTTGTCATCGATAACCGTCTTCCTACAAAATCAATATTTTATTCTGGTTTGTCAGGTTTACTTGTGGACCGTTGCAACATATTTTTAAGAAGAATATGTAATTAAATTTAACTGCTTCCGGAAAATACTTTTTCCGCGTTTTAATTATATAAAAGGGGGGTGTAACTCTGTATGGATGAATACATAGTTACCCCCCTTTGATTGGAATAAAAATTATTTTGGAAAAGAAACGCCATAGTTAAAAAAAAAAACTGGAAAGGAAAACAAATTACTAGTAAATATGCTAACGGGCAACGCCGGGTCGGGACAGCTAGTAAATATGAGAATGTTTTTCGAACAACATTTTCAGAGGAACAACAAATAAAACGAGCTCAGCAGGACATCCTCTCTACCTATAGAGGGATTCGGACGCAAGTAACGCTGACTTTAGGCTGTGTAATAATATCCGTGTAAATTACCCGGTATTATTATCATTACAAATATTGAAAACATTCACCCAAACAGTATTTATTTTCTATTGCTCTCTTGTTTTTTATATAAAATTTAAATTCAATTGAATATGTATTTCTTTTGCTTCAGTAATTGTATCAACATATTTTATTCATACTTGAATGTTTTCATTTTATTTCATGACTAGAACCTTTGAATGGTTTCTCTTTTTCAGCTGTTTTTTTTTATTTACCTCTTTCAACTCTACGTTACCTTACTCCGTGTATCCATATATTTTAAATAACACGTCTCTTTTCTAAACACTATTAACTCTACGTATAGTTTTCTATACGTTGGTCGCTGAAATTTGATTCGACACCTGCATTGCATTCGAGGTTTGTCTTCCTGGTGATTACTTCCCGTTTTGCTTGTTAGGATTTTCTTGTCTGTTAGTCTTGTTGATTGGAGGATCTTCTTCGTGGCAGTAACTTTAATCGTCAATCATAAAACACGTGAAGACCGTCATAACTTCTAATATATAAAATTATATATAAAATTATGTAAGTCGGATTTTCAAAGTTAGACCTAAATAGCATTTAAGCTGACAAATTAAACTTTGATTCTGACTAGAAAATTTTAATTTGTTATTTAGTATCATATTATTGTCAATAAACTAACGTACTTTGTTACAATTTAATTTTATAATACTTAATCTGGTTCAGTAGTTTGCTAATATGGAAACATTCTTAAATAAACACCTAAAGCGAAAAATCAGTTAAAATGAGTAACTCTTATTTTTTTAGTAAGAGTTAGCATGCCTTATTTGCTTTTTTTTAGCTTAGATACTGAATCTAACAAAAAGGGTGCAGTTATAGAAGATATAACTATTTTTAAAACAAAGTTATACGTAATAGATCTTCGGCAACGCTGGGTGAGTACAGCTAAAAATGGAGCACCTGTAATGTTAGCGGTCCCATTTTTACGACACACTGACAACTGACACTTGTAGTTACTACTTTCTTACTCATTATGGTTCTGTAGCTTCCTTCGCCGAGTGTCTCATGAAATCTACCCCTTATATAAACAATCCAAACAAACAATTAATTATTATTAAACAGTTAATCTATGAGAACCGTTTATTATCTAATATCTCACACATCTCAGTTTTGACAATTGAACCTGATGACAGGCCTCCCTATGTACCTGTCACCACAAGAGAGTAAAGTTAGATACAAGATTTGAATTTGGAATTTGGAATTTTGAATAGAGTTTCACCAAATAGAGCATTATAGATGGGACAATGATAGTAAAAAGTATCACCTGACTATGTGGGTTGGCTTCCGAACTCGAAGATTTTCCATAATATTTTATCTCCATTTCAAATCTGTTGCTAAAGATGCTGGGAAAATGGTTGGATCATTCTACCGCTCAATAAAGTACCTGACTCTTAATGCAATCATCTACCTATATAAAAGCCAGTCTTTTTTCCTTGGCAAGGTACAAAATCAACTTCGCAATCTAGTGGGGACGATCTCTTCTGTTCTCTACAGTCCGTTTCTTACAGAAGAGACGTCGTCAGTTGTTCTTATTTCCATGAAAGATACTCAAATAAGCTTCGATATCTGATTCTTTCTAAAACATTCACAGAATAAACTCATCTTCCTAACACAACGGCAAATAACTTTCCGTTTTTCCTACATGTGCTTAACATCAAATAGAATTTCCATGAATATAGTTTCTTTTCAAAAACTGTCTATTTGTGGAACACGTTTCCATGGGATTGCTTCCTTATGGGCTACAACATCGTCATCTTCAAATCCATTCTCAATAAATACTTGTCATAAACCGTCCTCATAAATAATCAAATTTTATCCCGAGTTGGTTTTAGCCTTGATAAGTGGTAGCTCGTTTGTAAAACAAATTAGCTGTTTTCATCGGTACCATGCTTTGTATTGTGGCAATCCTCCCTTTGATTCCAATTTCTTGTAGTCTTTTATCCAGGTTTTCAGAACTGTTCCTGCAATTATTGGTATCACGGTAATTTTTTGTCATGTTCCACGTTCTCTTCAGCTCCTGTCCCCTTGATCTTCACACTACGATCTGCTGGAATGTCGAAATCTACTTTTTTACATGGCTTTTCTTGTTGTCAGCAGTTATCACGCCCAGTCTTCTTGCTTGGATGGGTGTGCCCGTTAATATTATTATTATTACTCACTAGGAGTTTTCACAACATGTTCGAGCTTAAACCATAAGGAACCTGAGATGTCTTTCAGCTAGGCTTTGATGTACCAAGGAATCGAATGCAAAAGTATGATCGCCATACACCGAATGTGCCTGACTTATTTGCCTGACTTATTTAAATGGAAAACCAAATAAAAACAAAAAAACACAGATATATTTTTTCGTTCAGCTGTCTCGCTTCTAAGTTTGAAATGTTTTTGTTAACAGAATTCAAAGACGCAGATTAAGACACAAGGTCAGGTTTTAATGTAGGGAAAAATCCAGCTCCGCCAAAATGAGCACTCTTTATTGGAGCAAAATTTAAATTTACCTCAATCTAGAACGACTTCTTCTTCGCTGTCTTAGGAGAAAACAGATACTATAATTTGATCCTAACCCGAAAAATGTCGCACTCTTTATAAGTGTTACATTTTGTTTTAAGTTGGACACTTTCTGAAATGGCTAACAGTTTTGTTCCATCAACAGTGGCTCTTTTTGGAGAGCTGGATTTAATTCTAACTCTGCCTTCGTGGGGAGTCAAG
This sequence comes from Sepiola atlantica, assembly GCA_963556195.1. Classification (NCBI taxonomy): domain Eukaryota; kingdom Metazoa; phylum Mollusca; class Cephalopoda; order Sepiida; family Sepiolidae; genus Sepiola; species Sepiola atlantica. Next base: position 43,370,200 of record OY744534.1, read on the forward strand.
TAAATATGGACTAAAAAAGCCGGTCATCCTGAGAATCATGAACATTGCATTTTGTTTGGTCTGTCACGCTTGAGTTTGAAATCGCATTGTTTTCGCTAAACACACAGATTGAATGAAAACATTTATTACAAATGAAGATTTGGTATCTGTCTGTCTTCCGAAAGTCGAAACTATATCATTCTATATCAGCAGCCGAACTTATAGTATGCTTCAATGCTCAATTCAAGGGGGGTAGTGTAGTATCTGTTGTCATTAGACTATCCTGGTTAGTAGTGTAGTATATGTTTGTTCGTTGTGATACTATCCTCCTATGGATTACCTCTTCCCTTAGAGGATGTGTTTTTGTCATATATTTTTGCTAGTCTTCAGAATATCTTTTCTTGTTTACCGATTCAGATGTTGAAAAGCAAATTCTTGAAATCTCGGAAGAATTCATCTGTTTTCCACTGGCAGCATTTTTTAAATTCTGTGAATTTTCCTGGAACAATCCCAGAATTCAAGCGATGATAAATTGGTTTGTTTCATTTCGTTTCATCTATTTTTATTTATATACACCCCCACATACCTTGCTTTAGTTTTGTTTCAGTTTTTAGAATAGGCATATCGTAAGAATTCCCGTTCTTGTTAACTTATGTCAATTAATTTTTATGTTGTGGGAGACTTACATGAAACGGTATCATTAGTTCATACGTGCTCTTTAAGCGGTATTGGTGCAGTACCTGGGTATGTCAATTTCCATCTTTACCTAACCTCTTCAGCTTTTTATAGCTAATATGAGGACCCTTTTTTTTAATTCTATGAAAAGCATACGCTATTTAGTATTTGCACGAGAGAGTAGGTAAATGTATTTACGTATTGTTTTTATTGAAAAAAAAACATTAGAAATTATGTTTTAAATCCCAAATAATTCACTTTGAACTAATACTGAATACCCTTTATGTTTAAAAAAAAAAGGGTCCCATAGTATAAACAATTATTAATGCAATGTTTTTTTAAATTTTATTATGTAATCTTTTTTTAGATTTGTAAAACAGATACCCAGTTAAAAATAAACTTTCGACTTACATGAGATTCGAACTCGTGCATTAAAAGCGTAAAAAAACTACTAACTTAATACTCTGTCTATTCTTTTGTTGTCAACAGATATGTTTCTATTTGCATACGAACAGACAAACTCCAAAAATACTATACATTTTTAATAGTACATAGATTAAGTAGTCGATCAAGATAATATGCCGAACCATCCTCGTTGCAGTACGCTAGTCTGTCGTAATTTATTTATACACTTGGCTAGAGTGTCAATCAAAATACTATCGGACTGTTGTGAGGCCCGTCGCTTTATACAGCTCTGAATGCTTACGAGCAACGAAGAAGGCGGAGCGAAGATTCGCCATTATGGAAACCATAATGCTCCGCTGAATACGAGGAATTACACTGCTCGACCACGTTTGCAATGGGGATATCCGAAAGCGCTACGGCATCGCATCGATTGAGGGCAAGATGAAGGAATGGCGGCTTAGATACTTTGGGCATGTGCTGACGGCCAACAACGACACAGTCACGAAACTTGACTGTGCACTAGAAATCGCCGGAAAGAGACCGAGAAGAAAGTCGATGATGAGCTGGGCAGAAACCCTACACAAAGACCGGCCTTTATCCGGATCAAGTCTTTGATCGTGTCAAGTGGAGACAACGGGATCAACGCATAAGAAAAAAAAAGATCGTGTCATTTTACAGCACCTTAATCAATTCATCAAGTCGAAAATCTTTCTAGAATTCGTCTGATTCGTTCCTTCCGCAGCGTTCGATGACTGGTGGCATCTATATGCGTCATATAATTTTTTTACGGTTCTCTGATTACTGAAGAAACGCACCTTTCGGTTTTTATGAAGGATTATCTACCCTAATGTTGTCACGTTCTCTCTGCTGAAGCATCCGTTTGTCAATGATCGCCACAGGAACAGCAACTACCCGTAATAGATAGAGAGGTTTCTTTTTATCGATGTTACACTCCTCTAGATCCGCCGTGTTCTGTCTATACACATACAAATTAACAGGCTTACCTCGTGAAAAGTGTGAATCTTTGAAATGCACGGACCGTTATTTACTATAGAGATGCTAACTACAAACCGCTTTAAGACGCATCACATAGTGCTGGATGCATGGGAACTAGTCGATGATGCGATGAAAAGCCATTTGCTTTCCCCAGCCTTCGGGTTGGGATCAAGGCGTAGTATGTGTTCTGCCCTCAGTCAGTAAAGAAGAAGTTATTTTAAAGTGTACCAATTTTTTATTTTTGTCCTAATCCAGAGTGCCCATTTTGGAGAGCTTGATTTTTTCCACATTAAAAACTGACCTTGTATCTAACTTTGCCCTTCTGGGGAGTCAAGTTAATAGGGACGAAAGACCATCCTGGAAAATGCTATACATATGCATGAATCCCTTAGTCTCTACAGCACATGGAATCCACAAATTGTTACTTATCTAACTACTGACCAGGATAAACGTTGCTTACCCTATGTGATATGACGGGAATCGGTGTGTCAACGCGATTTAGCCGAAAGCTAACTTTGATTCGTAATGAAACGTTACAAGTCTACTCCAAGAGTAGGCATGTAAACTCGCGTCTGCGTGCGTTCACTGCACCGGTTGCAGTTTAAATCGTGTAGTCTCGGTAAGTACAACAACAGAATGATTCTCTCTGAAAACAAAACCACAACTCTAGTGTAAAACAAGTAACAATATTTTATTTTGAGAGAAGTTACAATGATACTCGTTTTCTTCTACTTAAAAATAGGCCTGCAAACCAGGACAAACATATCTTCAAACCGAACACAATCCATTAGCTTAGTGCTCAAGGGCCCATCTGTCTCTGAGAAGCACAGAAACCAAACTGATCTCCTCTGGTCCTCTGCTGGAATATATATATATATATATATATATATATATATATATATATGAGAAAGGAAGGATGAAGGTAACAAATAAAGACGAAACGTTGATGAATACATAATAAAACATCCTTTTTGGTTTTTCCTTTTTCATTTCCCATATATATATATACATATTTATATATATATATATATATATATATATATATATATATATATATAGAGAGAGAGAGAGAGAGAGAGAGAGAGAGAGAGAGAGAGAGAGAAAGAGGAAGAAAGAGAGAGATTGTTTACGCTTAGGAAGTGGAAAAATACTAAAAACAGTTTTGTTTCTATCGTCAGTAAAAACAATAATAAAACTACGTAACTTCACATTATGGCGAGTGAAAAAAAACGTCCATATTTCGGCAAGGTGTTATGGTCTGGTGGTAAGACATCATACTACAGATAATAATATCGAGGGTTCGATCTTTGTCCATGCTGATGACGGCTGATAGTCATAAACACGTGTCCACAGATTACTTTTATGTACGTAAAACCTAATTAATAATACATATATATATATATATATATATATATATATATGAAAGACTTGGGACTATAAGTTTTTTTTTAATTATTATTTTTTTAATATAGTTTTAATGGTTGAGAAACTTCCGATATATATATAAAATAAAAATAACGACACGTCCTATTAAAGGCGACTTAATGTAATATTCTTTTCCACATAGGAAGTGTAAAAATACTAAAAACAAGTGAGAGCAAATGAAATAGGAATGGGGTTTCGGAATGGACAGTGTCCGTCCAAGATAAAAAGCAATTTAAGGCGGCCAAGGGCAAAAATGGCAGTGGATAGTGGGAATCTTAGACGATCTCTATTACCGAAAAAAAAAGCTTCTTTGGCCTTTTGGCAAAGATCAAAGTGTAGTATCTGTTCTGATGGATACTGCACCCCATAGACTGGTATCGTCTTGGCCTTCGGGGCTTGATTCCGCCGGTCTATTTACAGTTCTAGGAGGTCCACCCCCAGGCTTTGCCTCCCCTCTTTGGGGAGGAGTAAGTTTATTGCTTACTGCCTGGGGCGCCCCTACCGGGGAATGCCGACGGGGCTGCCCAGGCAATTTTTAATGGCCAGAGTGCTCACCTTCTCGGGCGCTGGCTTTTCAAGTCCCACTTTCCCGACCTTGAGTCACATCTTACCCTGTGGGAGTAAGATAAAACTGGCCTTGTGCCTGGAGAGGAGATAAATAAATACTCATTAAGGTAGATGCTACACTTTGATCGTAGCTCGAAGGTCAAACAGTAATATGAAAAGTAGTCTAATCTAGGGGAACGCAATTAACTAGCATATAGTGGGGCAACAATTTTATTTGTTCGTGCCTACAAATAGATGTTTGGATCCTACGATGAAAACGATCTCCTGTAAACTTTAAATCTCGAAGGGAACTGGATAAATATAACTGAAAATAAAATCTGCGATTTGGCAGAGAAATGAAACCCTCATGGAATAAAAAGATGATAAATATGCTCATTCAGATCGATGGTCTTGAAACTGTCTGAAATAGATTTGCAAAACCGATTACAGGAATTAGTTATCCTCCACTCTATAATAAAGACCAATGTGCATATATATATATATATATATATATATATATATATATATATATATATATATATATATATATATATATATTAGTCGTCCACAAACAGACTATTTCGCTGTATCACAGCTTTTCACTGCGGCTAGTCTAGCACACATCGAGGGATAGAACCTCCAACAATCTAGTTGATAGTTGGCAGCTCTCACCACTAAGCCACGGGATAGGTGTTGGTAAATGATATCTACAATGTTTTTATATAAACATTGACTGCCGCTTCACCATGCTCAATTTGTTTATTTACAAAGAACCTTGCATTACAGTAAGAAGTGGCAGGCGGAATCATTTGACTTATATAGTAATCCACAGACAGACTATTTCGCTGCTGCTAAATATATATATATATATATATATATATATATATATATATATATATATATATATATATATATATATATTTTATTAACATTTAAGAAAATTAATTTTTTTAAATAATACAATAAATAAGCCTTATATAAGCATAACAATAGCTGTGTGTATGTGTTTTGTTGGAAAGGGGGCTTGAATTCGGCTTATCGATGTTCGGAAAAAGGTGACATGCTTAATATGTCTGCCACCTCCCGCTATAACCTTTAAGAAAAGTGACGTTGTTGGCCACTGCTGCTGATAATTATACTGTTGTTGGTCTTATTTTCTTATTTGGACAATTTTGTTTTTTTTGCTTTCATTTGAAGTTAGCCCCGATCACGTACATTGGAGCATTGAAACATGAATTAATGTAGATATTTTAAATGTCTATATATAGTTTATATATATATATATAGTTATATATATATATATATATATATATATATATATATATATATTCGAACTACTCATCTTAAGTGTTATTATGTAACTTCCGACCTTTTTCGAACTCAGGAATCTTTCTGTCGAACTCGGGAATTTCGAACGGAACCTTTATTAAATCCACGGGGGTAGCATGCTTTTGTTCCATCTGCCAAGTCTTCAGTAATTCGCAATTCCTCGTATCGCTAACACTGAGGATTGAACCTTCAACCTTCAGATGACTGTCACTTAGAACTGAATTTTACTTAGTACTATATCCACTGCGCCACGGGTCTTTGCGGAAATTCTAAGATGAATTTTGGGAGCCTTAAACCTATTCTTGTTTTTGATCTAACTACGTATCACTATAGATCACTACTTATCTATTATTTATAATTATAGGTTCCCATGTTGTATTGCATTCTATACTAGGTCTGATTTGAAAGTCATTGTCACCTAACATATGTGCTGATTCTTTGAGTCGTCTTACTCTCCACCGTTCTTCTCTTTCTATAATGTTTACTTCATCGCATAAGGATAGATGGTTTCCCTTTGCCGTCCATATGTGGTCAGCCATACCCGACTTTTCAATTTCTCCACGTATTACGGCTTTCTGGTGTTCTTCTAGCCTTACTTTTAGTGGACGACATGTCTCACCTTTGTATACTTTTAAACACTTACATGGAATCGCATACACGCAGTCCTTAGTCATTATTTTTTCCAGAGGGGGTTTGACTCTCACAAAATGCTTTCGGAGATTTGAGTCGCTCCTGAATACTATCCTGATGTCATATAGATTACATATTCTTTTGATTTTTTTGACAAGCCCCTCATATATGGTATACAAACTGTGGTGAGTTCTCGGGTCGTGTCCTTTGGTGTTGCGTCTAGATTTGTTGGAGCTGCAGTCATGCTCTCTGGATAGTTGTTTCGGTGGAGGGTTTATCTTAAATTATCCATTTCCTCTTGATATGTATCGTTGTTACTACATATTGTCTTTGCTCGATGTTGAAGGCATCGGACAATTCATTTCTTTATATTATATGGATGGTAAGAATTGAAATTTAGATATTGTCCAGTGAAAGTTGGCTTTCGATACACAGATGACCTAAACCGCTGGTCAGTGCGAGTTATCAGCACCTCTAGGAAGGATAATTTGTTGTTATGTTCTTTTTCCATCGTGAACTGTATAGATGAGCGGAGAGAATTCACATGGTCCAGTAATATTTGAACGTCCTCCTGGTGAGGGCAGAGTATGTGTCATCCACATATCGCAACCACATTGTTGGCTGTAGTGGTGTTGATTGTAACGCCATTTCCTCAAAGTATTCCATGTATACATTAGCCAGTACTGGGGACAATGGTGAACCCATAGCTAGACCTTCTTCCTGCCGGTATATATCAGATCCCATCACGAAGTACGTGGTTTCTATGCAGAAGGTCAACATCTCCATTAGATTATCAATTGGGATAATTCATGGCACATAGAACGAAAGCATGCTACCTCCGTGGATTTAATAACGGGTTCCGTTCTAAATTCTGTCCAGATTCCCGAGTTCGACAGAAAGATTCCCGAGTTCGACAAGGTACACTTGAAGAAGGTCGGAGGTTACATCGGCCGAAACGTTGTGATAAAAATACCCAAGATGACAACAGTAGTCCGAATATGCCAAATTCTACTAATGATCAACTCTCATCTAAAAAATTCCGATATATATACATATATATATATATATATATATATATACATTGAAATGTTATGTTCATATATGGTGTATCCGAAAATAACATAATATCTGTTCTCTTGTATATATTAATAAATATATATCCGCCACGACACGTACAATTTAGCGAGTAAAACCCTATTTCAAGTGTTTGGAGGAATGGAGAAAACAAATAGGAAGTCCGACATTCTCCTTCACTGTCTAAAATGAATTCGAAATCACATCCTTCACTCTATTTCCATAATGAGACCTTTACTTTCTTTTTTATTCCTTTTATCTTTCTGTGCCGATTGATGCGTTTTTTTCCTTTCTTTTTTTCCAGTTTGAGACGTTTCTTTTTTATTTCATTTTTTTAACTTAACCGACTGAGACGTTATTGTCTAGGAATATGAATATAAGTGCGAACACTAGCGAAACATGATTTTCTTTTTAATTAAATATAAGCTATCTATTTATTTGTCACTATAAAAGCAATAAAAGTTTGCTCTGTTAGTGTTAATTTTCATATGTAGTTAAGTAATTCTCTTTGGTGAGACTTATCGCTAGCCGTGTATATCTACCGATCAATATTGTATTTCGATCCATGGTAGAATTGGTCGTTAAGTGAAAGAATAATAACAAAAAAATACCAATGTAAAAATCGTATCAATTATTTATCTAGCGTTCGTTATTTTCCCGAACATTGAGCTGTCATACTAGAATACAAGGAACAAAAGCTATTTTCACTTTCAAAACATACGAATACAATGAGACCTGATTGTATCTCTTCAATGGCCAGTGTATTGACCGGTTGAATATCGGGGTGAGATGAAGCTGAAGTATTTGTGTGTTGTGGACCCAACTTCCACTTGGATAACTTCGATTTGGGGGGGGGGGATACAGGAATAGACGCTATTCATGGCAAACGTTCGTAACTAACCTGCAACTCGGCTTCACCAGGCAATAAACGAGGACATCCGTGTACTCTTGTTCCCACTTTTTCTACTTTTTAAAAAATTTCTATAATTTAAAATTTCAGGTTATAAATTAGAAAAAAATTAAGTAAAATATTATCCTTGATGTTTATGGATGCCCCGCGCGAACGCAATCTGCACAATATTTTTTTTTAAGAAATAAACAACACTAATAAAAATAATTTTAATATCACCCTTAAATTCCTCATCAAATTTTACTCGAGAAAAGTTGTTTGTTCTCAGTATAGGGCTTTGTTTTCAAATTGCATCCCCGAACATAAGAATGGTTACCACACATATAGTCTATCTGCATAAATCTGAATATATGCGTGTATATGTTTGTGTGTTCCTTATAAAAAGAAGGTTAGAGAATCTACATAAAATCTAAAAGTGTATTCTTATGTAAAGTTTACCGGGGAAGACAATGGAAGTGTCCCCGAATATCTAAGTGCACTTCTCTTTCTCTCTCTTTATTGCTCTCTCTCTCTCTCTCTCTCTCTCTCTCTCTCTCTCTCTCTCTCTCTCTCTCTCTCTCTCTCTCTCTAAATATATATATATATATATATATATATATATATATTATAAAGGAGAACACCTCTCTGTCCATGTGCATGTCTTAAACTTAAATCTTTCCTATTTTTATGAAATTTAATTCGTATATATAAAATTTTCGGGTGAAGACAATGGAAGTGCTTCAGAATCTCTAAGTTCCCTCCTAACCTAACGGTACTATGGGGCTGAACCTTCTCTAGAAATTCAAATATATCCTATTTTTATGAAATTTATGTCATATGTATAAAATTCTCCAGAGTGACAATGAAAATGATTTCTGTACGTTACCCTCTATGTAACCAATATTTATCTGCTACCACTTCTAAATGACCCATGGAGACAGAACCCCCTTAAAACTTCAAATAAATATATCCGATTTTTCTCATGAGTGTTATTTTAAAAGTCGACTTAACAAGTGTCTCAATTGTTTAGTTGGGAAAGTATCAGACTGAAAAAATCGAGTGTACGGTTTCGATTCTACCCCTCGTTATTTTAAATAAAATTATATGAAATCAAAGAATATAGTTTTCGTTTTATTTAATATAATAAAATGTTAGTGAAGAATGTTGGTATATTTAGCACGTGACGCCTCTCCGTCCTTCTGTCTGTATCTCTCTCTTTCTCTTTATTGCCCTCTCTCTTTCTTTCTTTCTTTCTCTCTCTCTCTCTCTCTCTCTCTCTCTCTCTCTCTCTCTATATATATATATATATATATATATATATATATATATATATCGCTCTCTCTTTCTCTTTCTCTCTTTCTCTCTCTCTATGTATATCTATCTATATCTATATCTATATCTACAGGGTGGGCAAAAATAAGGGTCCTATTTTTAAAAATTCATAACTTTTTTATTTATTGATTTTTTTTTTTTTTTTTAGAATAAGTAAAGGACCCCTTCCGAAGCAAGCATGAGCCGTATTAGCCCTAAGGAACGTACCCTCATTTAGAAAACATTATTTTTGCTTAAAAAACTCAAAACAGTGTAAAAAACAATACTTTAGTTTTTGTAAGTTTTAAGAAGTGTTTTTCGGCTAAAATTTGTTTTGTTTATTTCAAAAAATCTCGGAAGGGTCAGTCTACACACACATAAAGTTTGGTGAGTTTAACTTTTATTTTGTGGAAGTTATTCAAATTCAAGTTATTCAAATTTAAAGATAGGACCCTTATTTTGGCCCACCCTGTATATCTATATATATATATATATATATATATATATATAATAAAGGAGAACCCCTCTCTGTCTGTGTGCATGTCTGTCCCTAAAAATGAAGACATACTAGTCGCGGTCTGGTTACTGTTCTCTCTCTTCGGTCTTTCCATCCTCTTTAACCCTTCACGACTATTTTGTGTGGTATCAGCCGAGGCTGGTGCCATCACTTTTTTGGAGGGGGGTATTTATGAAATTTCTTGCATTTTCTGTTCCTTTGTTTCATGTAAACGTGTTCTTTCTGTGTTTTTTTGTTTTCTTCCTATTGCAACATCCATGTGACTGGTTAGCATTCGTAGCTTATGTGGGTTGATTTCCGCATTCAAGGATTTTCCTTAAGATTTCAGCTGTATTCATAATTGCCGTCCATTGTATGATCTTAGACTTTCATTTAAGTCCAATTTCTCCCAGTCTTTTTTCCAGGTTTTTTTCTATTATTATTATTATTATTATTATTATTATTATTATTATTATTATTATTATTATTATTATTATTACTACTACTACTACTACTACTACTACTACTACTACTATAACTATTACTATTTTTTCTACCCTTTGGCCAGCCGCTGGGTCACCAGTGTTGTTTTTGCGAAATACCTTTGCCATCCCTGTTAGTTTCGACCGCCCCCTGAGATGCTGCAAAGTCAAGGCCTCTCAACTCTTTGATGTCCCGTCTGCATCATTTGTTTCTACATCCCACGGTTCCCTCTGCACCAGCACACCACCTTACAGGATGGTCGTCAAAAACATGAACTACACGGAACGTGACAAGACAATCCTATTTTCCCTCTTTCTTGACAATTGTCAACAGTTCCCTTTTGTAGTCCAATGGCCTGTGCCATCTTCTTTCTTATCAACTTACCCCCCCCCCACATACACACACATACACACATACACACATACACATACACACACACTCACCCCAAACTATAATCACTGTAGATTTCAGTTTACAAGACAGGATTCAACCAGGAACGAAAGATTAATTTTCTTGCACATTGTTATTTTTCTCATGATGACAACCGAAAGAATCGGGTATCATTTATCTATATACGACTAAAAGTTTGTCGAAATTGCTAGCTTGTCACCGTGAACAATTGATGACACCATCAAAATTATGACCCTATTCTTTATAGCAGATATGTTGATAACCGAACACAGTAGACGACGTCACAAAATGATGACATCATCCATCAAAAAAAGAGAGAGCGATGAGGTAAGAAATCCTTTATCTGGACGATAACATAGTGGAAGCAAAAAAAAATGAAGAATAGGCTAGTCCGAATCAAGTATATATATATATATATATATATATATATATATATATATATATATATATATATATATATATATATATATATGTAAGAAACATGTACGATTCTGGTAAACAGGAAGAGCCCAGACCTTTCAATAACACCTAATACCTCGATCGATACTTAATCTAAAAAATATATTAACTCAAATAATATGTAACAGCCTTCTTCTTCAAGGGGAAGAACATCTTCAAGTTACTCATCTCCAAAATAGAATCACGGCAACAGCTCCACTTGTGAGACTCGGCGATTACGCACATTATATAACACGTGACCCCTTCACTTAAGCGTGTCCTTCATGTATTAGGAATTGACTCAGATCCTCTCCAAATAAAGTTATAAATTCAGTAATACCTGAAGTGGTGTTCGCTCTGGGCCACTGTAAAAGGAAGTTTCCAGGGAATATCAAATCCACACGCAGTCCCCAGTCGCATATATATCTCGCTCAGGGAAGATTACATACAGCGCTTAGTATTTCAAAATGGTCACTCATCTGATACTGACCAGACTCGACGTCGCTTAACATAAGTGATCTAACAAGAAGCGGTGTGTCAACGTGACTATGTCATATACAAATATGTCATATTTTCAAAGTCAAATCCAAATAACATTTAAGCTGACAAATCAAATTTTACTTCCATTTGTTATTGTTGTGCCGTGTTATTAGCAATATAATAACGTACTTCGTTACAATTTATTTTTAAAATTACGTAGTCCAGCCGAGAAGAATTGCAATCTGAAATTTTTTTTAATAATCACCAAAAAATAAAAATTAGCAAGGGGATAACTCATATTTCAACTTGAAAAATATAATAGTTGTCAACCTTATTTCTATTTAATATAAATTACTATTGTATCTCTAATATTTTATTTGATCTCCACCCCGACAAAATTCCGTTAGTATAACACAATTTTGAAAGGTGATATCTGAGTAAACCCGCCTCTTGGAACAGAGCCGATTAATTTTTGGCACCTGTCTGTCCCAAGTGGCTACTTGGTTCGAAGTGAAGGTATCATATTTAGTTATACAATTTGTGAGAGTAGCATGCGCTTTCTTGGCATATATTATTATTATTATTTTCATTATTATTCACCCCAGACACGGCATATTGTCGCTGAGATCTGATTCGGGGCTAGATTTACAGGGGTCATCATAAGTGGGGAGATGTGTAATTTAAAGTTCTATGTGTTGGTACAGTCGGGGAAACAGAGAGCAGGGGTGGATCCAAACGAAAGCGATCCGAGAAAAGGAGCTACTTAAGTAGAAAAGTTGGTGCTTCTATAATAAAAAGCCGAAAAAAGTTTTTCTTGTCTTTTAGTGTCGGAGAGGTAAATAAGGGGCAGGTAACTCTTACAACGAATTTTAAACACGATTTTCCAGTAATCAAAACGGATGGCTTTAATTGGCGTTACACATGTGGCTACTGTGCAAGGAGAACGTCGATTAGACATAAAAGGGTTAGGATTAGGGTTAGGGTTGAGGGTTAGGGTTGAGGGTTAGGGTTAGGCTAGGGTTAGGGTTTAGGGTTAGGGTTTAAGGTTTGGGTTAGGGTTAGGGTTAGGGTTTAGGGTTAGAAAAATATTGTTCGAAATCTAGAGCAGTTGTGAAAAGTTACCTGCCCCTTATTTACCTCTCCAACATTAAAAGACAAGAAAAACTTTTTTCGGCTTTTTATTATAGAAGCACCGAAAAGTTGTCCGTCATCTGTCCATGATTTCGCTTCTAGTCGGGTTGTTAGGGGTATTTACGTTGAAGAACATTCCGTGGAAGTACTTGTAAAACAATGCACAAGGATGCAGAATTGCGGCGATATAACAACGGCTGGAGTCTGGTAGATAGTGCTGGACGTATCCGATTAGAGACTCTTTTTGCCCCCTGAACAGAAGAAGCGACTAGTTGTTTGTACACAATCACAGATTTGGCAAAGATACACGGTGCATTTGCGAATGATGACTTTATATAGATATAAGATACTGGCAGGTGTGAGACGTTTTCTAGCCCGGTAGAGAGAGACTACGTTCTTTGCTGCATACCTGTCAGTATCTTCTATAATTTAATTATATATATTCTATATTTCTATAAAGTAACTAGTTTTATGTTATGTGAATAATTAAGTATTAAAAAACACATGTAAAAACACATGATCGTGGATTATATGATTGCAAAATATATGATAGTAAATTACATAATCATAAAATACGTTATATGAGAATATAACTGCAAAATACGTGATATGAAAATATAACTGCAAAATATGTGATATGAAAATATAACTGCAAAATACGTGATATGAAAATATAACTGCAAAATACGTGATATGAAAATGTAACTGCAAAATACGTGATATGAAAATATAACTGCAAAATACGTGATATAAAAATATAACTGCAAAATACGTGATATAAAAATATAACTGCAAAATACGTGATATGAAAATATAACTGCAAAATACGTGATATGAAAATATAACTGCAAAATACGTGATATAAAAATATAACTGCAAAATACGTGATATGAAAATATAACTGCAAAATACGTGATATAAAAATATAACTGCAAAATACGTGATATGAAAATGTAACTGCAAAATACGTGATATGAAAATATAACTGCAAAATACGTGATATGAAAATATAACTGCAAAATACGTGATATGAAAATATAACTGCAAAATACGTGATATAAAAATATAACTGCAAAATACGTGATATAAAAATATAACTGCAAAATACGTGATATGAAAATATAATATCAAAATACGTGATATAAAAATATAACTGCAAAATACGTGATATGAAAATGTAACTGCAAAATACGTGATATAAAAATATAACTGCAAACTATATATGATATTACAATGCGCAATCGAATAACATACGTGATCTCAAAATACTTAATAAAAACATAATTCTAAAAAGTATCACCTACTTCTAACTATACAGAAGCATTTCCCTTTTCTGTATTCCTATTGACGGCGGTACTATTATAACATTAATAGATGGCTCCAACGGAGAAGAAAAATAAATATATCCGCATTATCAGACTTAGAACTTCTATTAGCCGACTAATATATATATATATATATATATATATATATATATATATTTACACTGACGAAAGCCGAAGGATCGCGGCCGAAAATTTTGTTCTCCTTTTAAGAAAAACATATTTTTTTATACATAAGGGACAATTGACATTCCTACACGTCAAAATATAGAACATAAATAAAAGAAATATTAAAATATTTCCCTTTCACATCGATTTTTATACATACATACATACATATATATATATATATATATATATATATATATATATATATATATATATATATAATATTAAAATGTTGAATTATATTAAAGATAATTGAATTATCGTTTAATAATAATCTATCGTGATAATATAAAGCTTAATATATTGAATAGAGCAATCAATTCTGAAAAGCTGAGAATAAAAATTGTAAAGATACAATATTTATTAGAACATCAGAAGTTCAGAGCAAGGATCTTCATATCCTTAATCCATGGATTATGAAGTTCTGTGCTTTGAATTTCTGATGTTCTTATACATATTGTATTTTTACAATTTTTCATATATATATATATATATATATATATATATATATATATATATATATATATATATATACATTTGGTTGTTCACGTGTAGACGGAACAGTCAGTGAAGTTATATGGATTTTTTTTTAAATGAATAAAGAAGTGGTTATTAGAATTTAGCATCCTATTGTTGTATGTGTGTGTGTGTGTGTGTGTGTGTGTGTGTATTTATCACCTCTGCGGGAGGTTAGACACAAGGTCAGGTCAGGTTTTGAAAAACCAGCGCACTCTGACCTACAAAAATGCCTGAGCAGCCCTGTCGGCAATCTACGATAGGGGCGCCTCAGGTGATTAGAAATAAACTAACCCCTATTCAACGAGCGAAGGTAAAGCCTGGGAGGGTGGATCTACTATGACTGAACAAGACCATACCCCAGCCTGACAGCAACAGAGCAACTGTCGGACTGATTGTCGCGAACGTAACCTCGACTGGCCGGTGTAAGTGACAAACATATATTATATATATATATATATATATATATATATATATATATATATATATATATATATATATATATATCGTTTAATATCGGCGTATACATATATTTACATGCATCATTTACCTTCTGTGTTCAGCTTCATTCGACATTAACAGATGTAAAAAATACTTATCAATTTTATTCTTTTTATTTAATGTATTTCATTTGATGTTTATTTTATTTTCGTTTTTACATTGATAAATTGTTATCTTTCTTTCTGATTTAATTTTGATTTCATTACTGGGGAATCTTTTATCGAGGAGGAAGGGGGAATTATTTTGGGTTCTAAAAAAGTTTAGATTAAAAAAATACTGAGATATCTTTGGGTTTTCTGCTCTTTTCTTTTTTCCTTCTTTTCTTTATCTTTCTTTATTGTGACGTCATGGGAAAAAAATTATACAAAGTCAAATGTCTTCCTATATATTCTTGTTTTTATCCCCTTACGTAACAAAACATCATTAC
The DNA here is from genome assembly GCA_963556195.1 of Sepiola atlantica. Taxonomy (NCBI): domain Eukaryota; kingdom Metazoa; phylum Mollusca; class Cephalopoda; order Sepiida; family Sepiolidae; genus Sepiola; species Sepiola atlantica. Next base: position 43,385,832 of record OY744534.1, read on the forward strand.
AACAGATCAGACCATTTCTTTCGATTTGCTTATATATATACTAGCAAGTCTACCCGGCGTTGCCTGGGATCATAAAAATCAAAATAGAAGAGGTCAAAGGGTGTGTGTACCATCTTTATATGAAAACTTCTATATCTGTACCTATCTCAATCTGTCTCTATATCTTTCTCTTTTCCTCTTCCCCGTTTTTCCATAGCCCCTTCTATCACTCCTCTTTCACCCCCGATATTGTAAATTCAAGTCACTCACCAGAGCTTTCAGTTTAAAAGTTATTGCTCCCAGGCAACACCGTAAGTTCATTCCACACCCACTTCATCGAAAATGTAATGAAATCTATATTTGATTTAATTTAAGTTTCTTGATTCTTTCCTTCTCCGTAATAATATAATGAAACCTATATTTATATTAGTGTATTCCCGGGAAACGCTGAGTTTCTTGTCTCCCCCTTCTCCATCAAGCATATAGCACATTGAAAATGTACTACTGTATTATTGAACACACCTGCTCTATCTAGGACACTGAACACTGACACCCGAGCAACTCAGAGTACCCTCTCTGGTATACAATAGTATAACAAAATAAAATTAAAATCTTTCACCTGTGCAACGTGGCGTTTAAAAACACCAGCTCTATGTAGGATTGCTCTATCTAGGATATTGATGACTACCGGGCAACACCGAGTAAACACACCTACTCTATCTATGATATTGAGCACTTTGGATTAACATATACCACTTACCAAATATAATATTGTATTATTACTATTATGGCTCCCGGGCAACACCAAGTTAACAAAAGACAGAGAAGTTCTTTCTCCCGGGAAATTCTGCGTTTAAACACACCTGTGCTATTTAGGATGTTGAACACTTTTAGATTACAATATAGCACTTGCCAAATGTAAAACTGTAATCTTACATTTATTGCTTCTGTTTAGAGCGTTAATGAAACCCGAACCCAAATAACATTAAGGATCCCTCCAGAGCACTACTAAAACCACCTTTTACGAATTTTTGCCACTCCCCCCCCCCCCAGTTCAAAGAGAAGCTTAAGAAATGTTAAATAATTTTTAAAGAAAATAACGAGCGGAAGGAATAGATTGAAATTACAGTGTTTTCTTTCGAAATAATGGCTGAAAAAGCCTAACCCTCCCACCCTGAAAAAATCTGCTCCATGGTCCCCTTTAGGGGTGCACTTAGAGATTCAGGAATACTTCCATTATCTTCCCCGGTTAATTTTACATAAGAATACACTTTTAGATTTTATATAGATTCTCTAACCTTTTTTCTTTTTTTTCCTATAGTCCAGCGTTTTACCATCGGACCATAACACCTTGTCTAGAAATATGTACGATTTTTATCACCTAAATATTTTAATGTATTTTTATGCGATTATTTTTTTTATTGGTGATTGCAGCGTTCGTTGTTTTTTTGTTTTTTTTGCTCACTACTACTTCGATTGTCTCACTTCCTAAGTAATTAAGATGCAGAAAATTCTGAGAAAAAAAAACAACGAACGCTGCAATCACCAATAAAAAAAATTACATAAATATATATATGTATATATATTGTAGTAATTCTTTTATTTATACAAGCATTATTGGCTACATATTTGCATACATGTTACAGCTGCTATTTCTTTCGAAATCGAGATTTCTCAGGCCACATAACAATTATAAATGCTGAAAAGAAATAAGACAGCTTAGCAATTATTGATGTTCATGCTTATGCAATCTTCAGTGTAGGAATGCTAATTCATGTCGGTCGGAGAGCTAAACCCCGGTTCCCAAGTCACCACTGACTCGTAGACCGGTGTCTTTCTCCCCGGCTGCCACCAATTAGCATGGAAATTCAGAGAAATTAAACTCTATAAACGCCAAATCAGCGGGTAACACAGTGAACAGAATAAACAGAATTTTACAGCAACAAAGGGGTTGGGATATCGCATTTAAGCCGTAGTATAACTATTAATAATTAAATTCTTTCAGGGTGCACAAGTCCTTCTTGTATATATATATATATATATATATATATATATATATATATATATATATATATATATCAAAATTGACGGAAAAGTATGCTTCGCTAATGTTCGCCTTAATAATATATAAATAATAATATAGTATTACGTCAGTAATTTAATTTTTCATATACAAATTATTATTATCATTTATAATAACGACCGTTGACGTTTGATTTAAAGTAGTGGATTACTTTCCGAATCCATTTAAGCTGGCGGGGTTGGTTTACTTGCTATTTACTTTCTCGCTTTCCCTCTTCACTTGAAATTGTTTTGTCAGGGATCTAAAAAGGCACGTTTATTACTCGCTTAATTTTGTGTGACGGGACGGATTTATATTTATTTATAAACAAATAAATACATATTGGTCTTGATTATAGAGTGGGGGCTTATATATTCTTTTTTTTTAAGTTCACAATGTGAAATGCGTTTTTAAGAAGATAGCATCAACAACAAAAAGTGTATTTCGGTGCAGTGGCAAAAACAGTATAATAAGCACGAGTTAAGCTTCTCAAACAACAAATCTAAAAATGCTACTACACTAGCTACATGTATGGAACATAAAGACGCAATCGCTAATGCCTCTATCATAAAGAGTGAAATTGTTTAGAAAACAGCATTTTATAAAGAAAAAGACGGCATATGCAAATTGTGCATAGAAGAAAAGATTATTATATTACAATGCCTGATACCAATAATTTACTTAACAAAAGAACCGAACTCATATCAAAGCGTAGGCACAGGCGTCAATTCTTCCTCTGTAGTTGAGCACCAGATTACATTATAAAATAAACGAATAAGATATAGGAATATAACATCACATTATTACTCGTAGAGCGTCCTGAATTCTTGCGTTGAAATAATTGCATTCAAAGAATTTGAACGTGAACTGACAAAAATAGAACCAACTGCAGGCCATGAGTTCTGGTGTTATTATTAGATAATGTACAAGTATTGGGACTTACTATTTTACCATCTAATTTACATAGTGCTTGTGTTATGTATATACATTATGTAAATTAGATCGAAACACTCACTTCTCTAAATATCACGGAGATAATAAGTAATATTAGAGAGTTGCTGATTCAACATACAGTGCTGGAAGAGTTGTAAATGTGTAAAATGATATATATATATATAGTATAAATTTGTATTTCTACAACCATTATTGGTTACATATGTACATACATGTTTCGGTTGTACTCTTCACAGACAGTCCACCTCTTCAGACCAAAGAAGACAAAGAAGTGAAATGAATTTGGAAAACTTTCTTATTAAGTAAATCTTTTGGGGGGATGAGATATGTTTATAATTTTCACCGGTCAAGCTCAGCATCGGATTATATTCTTTACTTGTTAACATTTTCAATTAGTTTCTATCTTTTTTATTATTTTATTACCTTCATCATTCGGTTTTTAACTACCGTTCCTTCCATTTTTTAATTTTTTTTTTATTAACATGGATTCCTTTCTTCTTTCCATTTAACACTTCAAAGTTTTAATCTACATACAATAATATTAGACTTATCAAGACACAACACAAATACAATCATATATCAAGATGAAATGCTTGTCATAATAAGCAGCTACCCAAATCACATCCAAATTTATACAGACGGATCAAAAAAAGAAAAAGTTGGATGATCTGCCATACTTGGCAATAAAAAAATTGTAAAAAGACTACCAAATAATGCCTCAATATACACAAATCACAACCATCAACATAGCTCTTGATTTAATAAGAGAAAACAAAAATACTAAACTTATTATCTTCTCGGATTCTATCTCAGCACTCATGGCAATAAAAAATTTAAAAACTACAGACCCGCTCACCACTAAAGTATTATATAGAATACAATACATATTTAAAAAAACAAAGCATAATATTATGTTGGATACCTGGCCATACTGGCATCCATGGGAACACAAAACGGATAAAGCCGCAAAAGAATCACTGAACATGATATCTACCAATACTAGGTTCTCATACACTAACTTTCGACCTTCTATAAACAGGATAATCACAAAAAATGGCAATAATATTGAAATGAGTACCAAAATAATAAATTATACAAGATATGGCCAACAATTGATGAGTGGCCCCTGGCCTATAGAACAGCAAGAAAAGAAGTTATAATAACTGGACTCCGCATAGGACATACATATATTACTCACAAGCATTTATTGGAGGGAGAGGAGTCACCCGTGTGCATATCATGTAAAGAATCTTATACAGTCACACATATATTAATAGACTGTCAAGATCTGCAACAAAGCCGAAAGAAATGCTACAACTCGGAAAATCTAAAGGATCTATTTAAAGACACAAATCCGATGAAAATCTTTGACTTCAACAAAGATGTTGGACCTTTCAAAAAAATGAATCTTAAATTCTTTATTTCACTTGTCACTGTCTTTCAAGACAAATAATTACCCGACCACTTGGGATTTCGTTTGACAACTTTGTTTGGCGTTACATGACCCATAGATGGTTGCTATGCCGTAAAACAAACGAACAAACCAAACCAAACTAGTCTACATACATACATTTTAACTATATTTTTTAAATATATACATATATAGACATACACACACATACACATACATACACGTACATACATGTATATACATATACACCATTACAGATACATGCACATATACATACACCCATAACATAAATATACACAAAATCAGTATATATGCACGCTGACGCATACATACACATGTGTATACAGACATATGTATGCATGCACAAACACACATACATATGTACACAAATATCGATATTTCTATAATTAAAACTAATGTGCTTATATCATTCAGTATTGCTTCTATCTATCTCAGTTCAATTTGCTTACATTTATACCTGCTCTAGTATTAATACAAGGAACTTACAAGATAAGTACCATAAAGGCAAGCAAACCAATTAAATACAGCGTATGTAATTGCAATAGTTAATTCTATATATAAACAAGTGATAACTATGAGGAAGTACCAAAATCATATCTTTATAGGGTGAGGTGTAGTGATTTTTGATAATATAGATTATTTAAGTGCAAACATATAAAAGCATCAGAATTTAAAAATACAAAAAAATAGAAATAAAAATAAAAATAAAACAATAGTAAAAACAAAAATAGAAATAAAAAACTAAAACTAAAAAATAAAAATTGAGTAGACCTTATATGAACAATGAAGTAAAAATCAATAAAGTCAAAATTATCATTAAATTACAATGTGACTTAATAGTAGTTATTCGTAATCTAAAGTCGGCTTAGTGTGTGTTCTTTGAAATGTTTGCAGTTTAAATTCGTTTCTTGTCTGACGTTGAGTAATTTTTCCCTGTCTTTAAATTTTACAATTCAAAGTTTCGTTTCTCACTGAGGCATGAGAAAACGGGTGAATTGAGTGATCTACATGTTTTAGCTTTTCTTATCATGCTAATTATTGTTTTTTTCTTCTCATCTATCAATTTCCAGAAATATCGGGACAACGAAGTGTTACTGTATTTTTTATTTCTAAAATATAATATGTGCATGTAATACCTATCCTTAAAACTCCTTGACGTGCTTCCTATATAGAACTTATTATCGTCTGGATTTTCAGCAGTGTAGATTTTAGCACAATATATTACTGATGCGGTGACGCAATTCTTTTGTAGGGGAAATTCATCCCGTCTCTGACAATTACAATTGTTAGTGGTTGAATTACCGTCAATGTCATTATTTGTATCATTCCATTTAAGTATTTTATTGTTGTGTTTTTTAATTATTCTTACGAGGTTATCTGTGCAACTATAACTTAGTTTTAATGTATTCTTATTAAATAGCTTATGCAGTGCATTACCAGGTGGGAAGTGTTTGTTTATAAGTTGTAGGAATTTGTTACCAATTTTTGTTTTTAACATCATATAAAAGGGGGGTGAAAACCAGATGAATTTCTGGCCTCGATTTCTAAAGTTGTTCGCATTTGTTGTTATATTCTTATATTTTATATCAGCATTTATGCACCCGCTATTCTTTAAGGCAGTGTTGTAATTTTTCTTATAGTTGTTAAACGTTGTCTCTTCTGATGAGTTATTACTAATTCTACTTTCTATTGACTTGGGTATGTGTTGAATTATTGAAAGATGGTAGTTTGATTGTGGATGTACGTATATGGGGCTGGAGTTTTCTTTCATTAAAAGCTTTTTTGTTATCAGTTAAGTTAAATGTAATATCAAGCAAAGTAACTTGTTTGACATTGCCGGTAATTTTAACCTTAAGCCCTAG
>OY744534.1:43397120-43402120 GCA_963556195.1 Sepiola atlantica
AACAGGGAGCAGGCATGGAGTTCCAGAGGCCGGCAGCACGAGGTAAAAAGCTATTGGAATAGAAGCTCTCTGGCATCTGGGGACCTCCACAGTGAATGGATGGGATTTAGCTGATTGTTGGGGTGGTCTAGTGTATTTACGTCGAAGAGGCATTAGATACACATTAGCAGTTTGGTAATTTCGATACAAACTGATTTATCTTTCAAATGTGACTGTAAAGAAAGGAAAAGAAAGGATAAATTAATTTGCCTTTTCACTTGCAATTTAAAAATAGATCGCAACTTGTTTAAAATAAAACGAACTGTTTGTTTTATTAGAATAAAACAGTAATTGAATTAAAAAAACAATAACAAACGATAGTTAATTAATAAATATTCTTTTTTCTAAAACCAGTATGCAGATTAGTTAAGCTTGCAACTGATATCGCATATATATATATATATATATATATATATATAGAGAGAGAGAGAGAGAGAGAGAGAGATAGAAGAAATAAGAGTGATAAATATGCGACGATTGTCCAAATTTATTTCAAATTTCAATTGTTCAATGCAAGGTGTATTCAGTAATAAACTAGTGTTTATTATTCTTTCCTTAAGCCAAGGCTTTTCAAAGATCGAAATCTTATCATCAGAGGAGAAAATACAGATGGATAAGTTGGCTTTCGAAAAAACCAAAGTTCAAATATTTGAAAAATATGAGAATTATTATTAAAAATTATTAAAATAATTTTTGTTAAAAAAACGTATTTAATGAGAAGAAAAGTTCCGTGAAAAAGATATGCAAATTGTCCGGGTTGTAAATTTCCGTTGAAAAGAAGTCCGGTGAATTGTAGAATATATAAGCAGTATATAAAAATAGATGGTGCGTATATTGTGTAAAGTTTCGAGTTTACCGTTAGTGCGAAAAATGAACCAAACTTTCTCATTTATTCATTAAGTTTATGGCCTTCGTCAACAAAAAAAGGTCCGGTTTTAATTAATCAATGCTTGTAGGTTTGTTCGTGATCAAAGTTCCTTGTTCAATACAACGTTTATCCTGGTCAGTACTTAGATAGGTAACAATTTATGGATACCAGATGCTGTAAGAATTAAGGGATCCATGCAGATGAGTAATACCTTTCTTGACCTTTTGGCTAATATCAATGTGTAGTATCTGTTCTGATACCACACTTCATTTGTTCTGACCTCAGTCAGTGAAGAAAAAATCCCTCGAGACTGGGGCAATTTGATTTTCATTCTAATCCAGTTTGGGAAAACTGGATTTTCCTCACATTAAAACCCGACTTTGTATCTAACTCTTCCGTCGTGGGGAGGCAAGTAAATAAAGACTCAGAATGGTTTACATTATATGTAATGTGAATAAGTTTCATCTATCATTTTTAATCCTCTCATGGTTTTCTTCATCATTAAACTGGCAATTTATTCATCTCATTAACTCTTAACCTCCGGTGGCTTTTAGCCTTTATAAGTGATGATTCATTATTAAAAGAAATACCCAGCAGTAGACGGGTATTTATTTACTGCTCTCCAGGAGTTAGGCACAAGGCCAGTTTTATCTTACCCCCACAAGTAAGATGTGACCCAAGGTCGGATCGGGAAAGTGGGGTTTGAAAAGCCAGCGCCCGAGATGTGAGCACTCTGTCCATTAAAAATTGCCTGAGCAGCCCCGTCGGCATTCCCCGGTAGGGGCGCCTCAGGCAGTAAGCAATAAACTTACTCCTCCTCAAAGAGGGGAGGCAAAGCCTGGGAGGGTGGACCTCCTAGAACGGTTCAGGACAGACCCATAGACCGGCGTAAATCAAGCCCCGAAGGCCAAGACAATACCAGTCTATGGGGTGTAGTATCCATCGGAACAGATACTACACTTTGATCTTAGGCAAAAGGACGGGTAGGTCAGCCAATTAGCAATAAAGGTATATTAGCACGCGGCTTAAAAATCGAGTGTAATCCAAACGAGCGGATTTTCTTAGCGATTAGTAACAGGCTTTAAACGTAAACAGATGTAAGTATTTAAATGTAATAAGCGGAATTATTGGCCAAAATGTTTCTAATAATAAACATAACCTCATTATCCGCCGCTCAAATTAGGCTAATCTCACCCATGCAAATTAATGAAGTATGCCAGGACATTCTTAACAATAAGTCATATATATATATATATATATATATATATATATATGAAATCCCAGTCGGAGGACGGGTAAAATTAATTCCCCGAACAAAACAGCTTTGCATCACTTTTATAGCCCTTACGAAGAATAAAATCAAGATGTAATGCTACTAAACCGTATTCAAGAATCCTTATTCTAATGTTGATCAACGTCCCTTACATGATTTTGATTCTAGAAAATGTCTAAAATCTAATGCTTTAAGCTTAAGACGTATTTAAAAAAAGTTAAATTCGGGGTATCTTGCTTAATCACTATTGATCAAATTTTACACAAATCTGAGATATTTGAATTTTCAAATGGAAGATCGCGCTTATATTATGCCCTCTGAAACTACTTTAAAATACTCACAAGAAATTGAAATTTCGGGAATATGTACTATTGATGTCTAATACTTATTGTTAAAATTTCACAAAAATCAGAGATGTCTAAACTTTAACGAAAGGCTTCTGCCTGTTGTTTTTGCTCCTTTGCATGAATCTATATTAAAATACGTTCTCGTAACTTCGATCTTGGCCTTTTGGCTAAGATCAAAGTGTAGTATCTGTTCCGATGAATACTGCACCCCATAGACTGGTATTGTCTTGGCCTTCGGGGCTTGATTTACGCCGGTCTATGGGTTTGTCCTGTGCAGTTCTAGGAGGTCCACCCTCCCAGGCTTCGCCTCCCCTCTTTGGGGAGGAGTAAGTTTATTGCTTACTGCCTGAGGCGCTCCTACCGGGGAATGCCGACACGGCTGGCCAGGCATTTTTTGTAGGCCAGAGTGGCCACTTTCTCGGGCGCTGGCTTTTCAAATCCCACTTTCCCGACCTTGTGTCACATCTTACCTTGTGGGATGAAGATAAATAAAATAGTTCATATTAAGATTCTTTTTGCCTGGCAGCTGTGTTCTAAAAATTCGTAATGATCGGTTAATTATTATTTACAAATATGTAAACATATACACACACCTAACTTTATATAGATAGATATATGTAAGTTGGTCAAACGCTCTTTGTAAACGGAATCCTCTGAGATTCAGTCAGTTGTCTTTTCTCTTTTACGGCTTATCAAACCTTTTAGGTTATTTAAAGCCAGAACATGATACATATTTTTGCAAACGGCTGACCGTATACCATTGTTTGAACATGGACGCGAGGGAATCGTTGGTTCATGGTTTTCCCAAGTTTCTAATTAAACATAAACGATCCGATAAGGGTTTGAGTTGTGCATCACCAATCGCATAGTCTGAGATGGTATCCATTACATGAATCTGGAAACTATGCCGGTGCCAACATGATACGAGTAGGAAGGGAGAACTGCCAATACCAACGCATTCGCTATTGTTTTTCTTCACGGGACGTTTGTTAGACACGCCGAAACAAAACGAACTCGTAAACGTATTCTACTTAAAGGTTGTACACATGAGGATGTATTGGCGCATATGTATATATTGCATACTTATGTACTAGGCGTCTAATAATATTACGTTATGTTAAGAGCTTGAAATGAGATACTCACTTACTTATTAGAGGACACAATATGACCTAGAAAATATAACTATCTCATATATATATATATATATATATATATATATATATATATATATATATATATATATATACTTGTCTAAAAAGTATCCGACATTTATTTTTTCCGTGCGAAATAGAGAAAGAAAACAGCTCTATTCGCATGTGTGAATTTTATCACCGTCTTCCTGTGCGTTTGTTGCTGCCTGTCGGTCGCTGAGTGAAGTGCTACAGATGACTGAACGTGTTGAGCAAAGGTACTGCATCAACTTTTGTCAAAGATTGGTGATTCTCAAAGCAAAACAATTCGTAAGATTCAGCAGGTGTCTGGAAAATATGTGATGGATTTAACACAAATTAAGGAATGGTTCAACCGATTAAAAAAATACGCACATCAGCGGAGAATGACCAGCGTTCTGGCAGGCCCCAAACTGCTCGGAATGCAGTTTGTTGAGAGGGTGTGAAATTTGGTGATGGAAAATCGTCGTTCAACTATGCAGGAGATCGCCCATGAGGTCGGATTGAGTAAAGATTCCGCACATGTAATTTTCCGTGATGATTTGAAGATGCACAGAGTGGCTGCGAAATTTGTGCTCAAGTTGTTGTGTCAGGAACAAAAGGACCTCCGTTTTTTAAGTTGCACAGGAATTTCTGGAAACCGCCAACACTGATCCTGATTTTCTAAATACCGTGATAACTGGAGATGAGTCCTGGGTGTACGGGTACGACCCAGAAACAAAATGTCATCGCAATAGAAGCATCCCGAATCTCCAAGGCCAAAAAAAGCGCGACAGGTGCAAAGAAAAATCAAGGTGATGCTCACTGTCTTCCGAGGAATTGTGTATCACGAATACACACCGGAAGGACAAACAGTGACAAAGGAGTACTATCAAGATGTTCTCCGGCGTCTCTGTGACGCAGTTCGGTGCAAAAGACCAGACATGTGTTGGCGAAAAACTGGCAAGTGCATCACGACAACGCCCCCACACATTCATCCCAACTGATCCAACATTTCTTGGTCAAACATAGAATTTCGGTCGTTCGCCAACCTCCCTACTGGCTATTTGCGACTTCTGGTTGTTTCAAAAATTAAAGACGCCACTGAAAAGTTCCCGTTTTGAGATTAGAGAAAAGATAATGCGGAACGCGACGGCAAAGATGAACACCATTCCAAAAGAAGACTTCCAGATGTGTTTCCGGCAGTGGATGGATCGGTGGGCTAAGTGTGTGCAAGCAAAAAAGGCTTACGTTGAAAGGGATTAGTGTCCCAACTCCTTCAGGTATTTGAAATATTTGTCTGGCCTAAGATCTGATACTTTTAG
>OY744534.1:43404620-43554620 GCA_963556195.1 Sepiola atlantica
TGATGTCGAGCTTCGGCTTTTGTAACTCGTTAGCGAATGTTACCGAACCAATATCGGAAGGCATTAAATAGAGAAGAAAGTTTTAAATAATTTAGGTGATTGAAATAGGATTCAACCGGCGAAAATCAACAACTATCAAGCAACTAGAAGTGTTTGTATCTGCTCGCTGAAACGTGCTCTTCCGAAATATTTAGAAAACAACAAAGTGATTTGTATTTAAATAAATAATGTCAGAAATGTGAGTTTGGGTCTGTTTAGCAATGTGATTAATGGAATCTCGAAACGTATAAATGAATAATGTAAACCGAAAAGTTAGTTGATTAATGTAAAATGTCGTTTACGATAATGAACAGCAAACTTACTGTGTCTTTTAAGTAATGTACCACCGAGTTATCGACGTAAACAGAAATGTTTGTTAAAACTCAGAATTAACTTGACCTTTTGGCCAAGATCAAAGTGTAGTATCTGTTCCGATGGATACTGCACGAGACTGGTCCTTTGCAGTTCTAGGAGGTGCACCCTCCCAGGCTTTGCCTCCCCTCTTTGGGGAAGAGTAAGTTTATTGCTTACTGCATGAGGCGCCACTACCGGGGAATGCCGATGGGGCTGCCCAGGCAATTTTTAATGACCAGAGTGCTCAACTTCTCGAGTGCTGGTTTTTCTAATCCCACTTTCCCGACCTTGTGTCACATCTTACCTTGTGGGAGGTAGATAAATAACAACTTGACCTTTTGGCTAAGATCAAAGTGTAGTATCTGTTCCGATGGATACCGCACCCCATAGACTGGTATTGTCTTGGCCTTCGGGGCTTGATTTACGCCGGTCTATCGGTTTGTCCTGTGCAGTTCTAGGAGGTCCACCCCCCCAGGCTTCACCTCCCCTCTTTGGGGAGGAGTAAGTTTATTACTTACTGCCTGAGGCGCCCCTACCGGGGAATGCCGACGAGGCTGCCCAGGCAATTTTTAATGGCCAGAGTGCTCACCTCTCGAGCGCTGGCTTTTCAAACCCCACTTTCCCAACCCGACCTTGGGTCACATCTTACTTGTGGGAATAAGATAAAAACTGGCCTTGTGCCTAACTTCTGGAGAGGAGTAAATCAATACAAGTATTTATATGACATTGCCCGGGGTGGAGATATATTGCTGGTCGGAAATAATTTTAAATACAGGCACGTATACAATTTTTAGATTGAAAAAAAAACGTTTAAAATAACATTTGCCATATGAGGTCAAGCAATAAAAAAAACTGTTAGCGCAATGGCCTTTTCTTTAAAAAACATTACTTGTTGGCAACTGTAAAACGGCAAATGGTTTCAACGAATCAAAACGAATTCTTTTATTTAATTATTTTTAATCTTCAAAATGCCAATAAAAATAATTATTTAAATGTTTCAACTGTTAAAAAATATATTCTTCACTGGGATATTTTTTGTTTCATTTTTATCCTTCGAGCATCTATCCTGGATCTTATCCCTTTCCTGATCTTTATTACTGATCTTCCAAATCATATTCTGAGATGTTTTGTTGGTATCTACGCAGACGACACAACCGTATATGGCAACACTGGTAATCAATTGCTCTCTCTCTCTCTTTTGATCTGGAACACATTGTGTAATGAAGAAAAGGTGGCTTATTATTGTTAACACCTCTTAAACCAAGCTTCTCTCCTTTCATCACCGAGGATCGAATCATTGTTTTCGCTCTCTCCTAGAGCAAATCCATTTCTTTGATAAACTCTTAATTAATAAACGACACCAACATTTATTGTCTTTTCACACAAAATTAGTACAAATTCGGCACTATTTACATTGCGTAAGTCCTTTTATGTGTATAAACGAAGTGCTTCGGTTTTTTTAGGTAGGCAGAAACTACAGTCATTCTAGGGTTCCAACATTTTTAGATTACTTATTAAATATAAATGTACTTCTATCCGCCGACTGCAAAACTTTTTAAAATTTTTACTAAAGTTTCAGTCACATTTACTTAGATTTCCAGCAAGGTGATTCTCCTTCGGAACTAATCATCATCATTAAACATTAAACACCTCTCTTCTCCAGTCTGGCCACAAAAAGTAAAGGGTATTGGATTAAATACTTGTATTATATTAACTAGCTGTATGTACCCGGCGTTGCCCGTGTGGATAAAACATATTGTATGGTTGATGGCTTACAGGAAAATAAAAACACATAAAATCCTGTTAATATTGTATTTCTACAATAAGATTTGTTTAAATGCCTTTCACTTTTCCCTTAATTTTTATTTCAATACATATTAAGTCAATAATTAACTGTGTATTTATTAAAGTTATGTAAAGTTACGTAACTATTGTGAGCCGTAGTAAAACATTGACGAATACTTTTAACAGATCCAGCCATTTGCTTTCACCGGAATCAACATCACTGGTTACTCGTCGACATCACCGCTGCTATTGTCAACAACTTCGATTCATTGTATTGTCAGCAACTTTAATTTTGCTTTTATTGTTAAAGGTTGTTTGTTTGAAAGTTAATTTTACAAGAAAAAAGAATTGTTCGAAATATTTTTTAAGACGGTTAAGTGATTCATGTGAATTAATTTTCCGGTGAATCTCGAATTTTGTGTCTTATTATATTTTGACAACGGTTCTGCATGTTTTGATAACAAACGATTAATAGTAAATAAGGTGTATAAGTCGCGTACACTGTTATTACTTTAATAAAATGTTTACGTCATATTTGGTCCCCCGATTTATAAAATCGGGGGACTTATGTTTTGAGGCATGTCCGTCCGTCCGGATTTTTCTCCGCAACTATCCATTGAATTTCTCTGAAATTTTGCATGAAGTTGTAACTTTGGTCAGGTTAGAAAGTGACATTCTCCGATTTTTGAAAAAATATCTGGTTAGCGCCCCAGGGGGTCAAAAGGCCCCGAAATGGCAAAAAATAACATTTTTTGCCCCATAACTTTTCATCCATCGATTCAATTTCTCTGAAACGTGGTCAAAATGTGGAGGCAATTGTTCATAATAGAAAATAAGTATCGCTGACCTTGGAAAAAATCTAGTTCGCACCCCCAGGGGATCAAAAGCCCCTAAAATGGCAAAAAATGATCCTTTTCTCCCATAACGTTTGATCCATCCATTCAATTTTTCTGAAACTTGGCCAAAATGTAGAGACAATTGTTTTGGATATAAAATGAGCATCTTTGACCTCAGAAAAATTCTAGTTCGCGACCCCATGGGGTCAAAGGGGGGGGGGTCAAAAATGCCCCAAATTGCCCAAATTTATTGCATTTTACACTCGCCACATCGAGTCACATACAGAGGGGGACCACACACGCGCGGCTTGTTATGTTCGTTTAGCGTACAAAACATCTGTACGGATATACCAACACAATACAATCAAATCAACTCATATACTGATTCTTTATTATTCGAAGGGGTTCGTAAAGTGTAGTATCTGTTCTGTCATTAGTCATAGGAGAAACAATCCTTGTCGACTGGAGCAAGTCTTATTGTTATTCCATGCAGAATGCCCTTTTAGGGAGCTGGATAGACCCACATAAAAAGCGACGTTATTTCTTTGTTTTCGTGGGGAGGCAACTTCATCAAAAAAGAGTCATTTCTCTGCTTATTTATTTGAATCTACATGGACTCTGTGGACTTTTATTGTTATATTTATATGTATTGGCCACTTTTTTATCTTCTTATTTTTGCAGAAATTCATTCATTTTATTTTATTTTATTTTTTCAAAAGGATGTCTAAAATGTTAAAAAGATGTTTAAAAAGAAAAAAAATGAGCTTTCCTATTTTAATACACATCTCGCGTGCATGCGCGTTACCTCATATTTAAAAAGTGAATGAGCCGTTATAACAACACAACGCCCATTTCCCAACCTAAGGACTTCGACAAACGTACGCAGCTATTGGAACTATTACAACTTCTATTCATACTCTGAAGATGCGAGGTGTATCGCGAAATTATTAGTCAAAAGATCAAAGTGTAAAATAAAAATAAATCTATTCTGATTTTATTTTATTAATAAATATTGCATCTGAACATGTTTTAAAGGCTTTTTAGCTTCATTTATTATATATATATATATATATATATATATATATATATATATATATATATATATATATATATATATATATTTCAAAATGGAAAAAAAAAATTAGAACATTATTCATGTCAGTTCCAAGAATTCAAACACAACTGTCGTCTAAGCGGTCGAGTTTCGATTTAGGGTGAAGGCAGTAACTTGTTTAACCGCACTGAAGAGCTGGGATACAGCAAAACACTTTGTCTGTAGAAAACTTTATATATATATATATATATATATATATATATATATATATATATATATATATATATATATATATATATATATATGTGTGTGTGTGTGTGTGTGTGTGTGTGTGTGTGTGTATTTCAATATTATACATTTATTAAAAGAGTGGGCATGCATTACTTGGGTTTCATGAATCAGACGTATCGTAAATTAAAAACATGTGCACCATGTAAAAGTCGTTGTATATATATATATATATATATATATATATATATATATATATATATCAGTATTAAATTATTTTACCTACATACGCCGGCGTTTCAAGCTTACGCTATCATCAGCGTAGAAGATGATAATTTTAGACAGTCGCAAGATTCGAACCAAGTTACAAAATCACCCTAGACTCTGCAAGCAAGCGCTCAAACCAAACGGACACGATAAATTATCACGTAAAAAAG
This sequence comes from Sepiola atlantica, assembly GCA_963556195.1. NCBI lineage: Eukaryota > Metazoa > Mollusca > Cephalopoda > Sepiida > Sepiolidae > Sepiola > Sepiola atlantica. The sequence continues at coordinate 43,409,354 of OY744534.1, forward strand.
GGAATTAAGTTCTATTTATGCCTAAACATAGTGGCCTAGACAGTAGACGAGCGAGAGTGTTCAACGAACGTTGTCGGAACATGGCATATAACTATGTGACAGTCTATTTTAACTCTCCTAACAGGACTCAACTTACAATTTCTTAAAGGAGCTTATAACAATATGTATTTAAGTAAATATTAAATTATTATTACGTACATACGCCGGCGTTTCAAGCTTGCGCTATCATCAGTGTAAGAGATGATAATTTTAGACGGTCGCAAGATTCAGACCCAGTTACAGAATAACCCTAGACTCCGCAAGCAAGCGCTCTAACCAAATGGCAACGAGGAATTACCACGTAAAGCAAGGGAATATATATATATATATATATATATATATATATATATATATATATATATATATATATATATATATATATTCCGCGCAAAACGCGTAAATTGAATGGACTCAACTTAAGAATATCTTTTCTCGTATTTTAGTTTTATTGAGTTGATAACAGACGCCACATAAAAGCTTGTGTCATAAAAAAGAACAAAAACGTGTGGACCCCCCCCCCAAAAAAAGGTGCATCCCTCTTAAGATCCAAAATACAGACTTGGGCCTGCGATATCTACTTTATGTTTACCGATAAATAATTTTTCCAGATGCACTTTTCTAACCTGTGCTTTAGTGACCCAATATATCATCATACGGTGAATTGTAAATCGGTACAAGATACAAGATAAAAAAGAAGTTTTTAAAAACAACAACAACAACACGTGAACGGGTGACAACTTAGTCCTAGAAGATAGGTTGTCGGCACAGATGTACACCTTCCAACATCTGTTGGAAGACATACAAAGGAAGTAAACGTCTGTACACATCCGCGTGCCGGCTGACTACATCACTTTGATATACGGGCAAATAATAAATTAATACATAATAAAAAATACTAATAATAAATAAGAGAAAACGAAATATCGCCCGGTTTACCTGATTCCACCTCTTTCCTTACTAAGGGGAGGAGTGGATTGAAGGGCAGGGAGACTAGTATTGTCTCATGTTAGCCCCCATCTTCACATATTTGTTCACGTGTTTCTTGAAGCTGTTGATTGATTCTGCATTCACTGCCTCCTTGGGCAGTCTGTTCCAATGCCTTATGGCACATACGTTAAAAACTGTGTTCGTACTTCCAGTTTAGCACGTGGAACAAACAGCTAAAACCCGTCTAGTGTCTGAGCGACTTTTTGTTACAGTCTATAAGGAAGTTGAAAAAGTATTAGTTTAAGTAAAATTCTTGACACGTTTTCTGTTCTAATCGCAGTCTCGTCTTGAAATTTCGTTCTTCTTTGCTTATATGTTAGCTAATGTTATTTAATGTTATCTAATGTAAATTAATTGATTAATAGTTTCCTGATTCTAAAGGTATACAAATCTTATGAACGCTGACTTGAAAAAATTAATTAATTAAATAGTAATTACTCAAGCCCCCCCTCTCCCCTCTCTCTTACGTTTACAAAAATTCTCCAGGACAGACAGACAGACAGACAGACAGACAGACAGAGAAAGTACTCGTTATATTATGAGTGAATTTGATTATAACAATGACGAATAAAAGATTATTCGGATCTAATTCTTATAAATATGCAGAAGGGTAAATGTTTTAATGAGTTCACCTCTCCACCTTTTTATTTTAAGTAATTAAATTCATCATTGTCATGTTCTGCTTATATAACAGGTGCCTTTATTCAGGCACCGTTTTTGTTGCCGTTCGTTGAACCCTTTCTAACTTTAGAAGAATAAATGCTCTAACAGTAAATAAAGAAATAATCTTCTGCGGGATTCCAAGCCATATCGGTATCCACATGAATGAAAAAGCTGATAAAGCTGCAAAAGAGTCATTACAACTAAACCCCACAACAGAAAAATCCCTTATACGGACTTAAAACCAAAAACTAATACATATATTCTCAAAAAGTGGCAGAAATCATGGAACTCCTGTATAGAAAATAAATTATACCAAGTGACACAGACCATCGGAATAAGAGACACCAATACAAGGATGTTGAGAAGAGAAGCGGTGACAATAACTAGACTCAGAATAGGACACACCTATGCCACCCACTCGTACTTGCTGAAAAGAGAAGAAGCACCAATTTGCATATCATGCCAAGAACCTTACACAGTGGATCATATACTGGTAAGCTGTATAGACTTTAAACAGATCCGACTGAGACACTACCAAGAAAATAACCTGAAGGAAATCTTCAACAAGGTTGACCCGAAAATGTTTTAAATTTCTAAGAGCAACGAAGCTATATAACAAGATATAGTCAAAATGTTTCTCTGAAACGTTTGTGACATTCAACTCTCATACTACAACTAATGTTTCGGCATTAAATGACCCACAAGAGGTTGATATGCCGTAAAACAAACCAATCAATGCAATATAGGGCTCCATGCTTGCACAGCATATTTCAGATGTGGACGAACTAACGATTTGTACAACTAGAGTACAAATGCCTTGCCTTTATTTGTTATTGATATTTTTATTCGTTTTCTTTGGTCATCCATCAATTGATCGTGAAACATTTATCAAGTTTGTGCGCCATGATGCTCGCTCACTCATTGCGACCAGATATTGTCGCTATAAAGACACCTAATATTTTGTTTACCTTTGTTGTAGCTTCTTCCACCTGTTTGTTAAATAAAGCTTGTCTCTTATGATGACCCCCAAGATCTTTTTCTTCTTAGACTTGTTCCAAAATCTGACCATTCATAATATATAAGTGACGACTGTTGTACCGAGTCCTGGGGGGGGGGCGGCCGGGCTATTGTATGTACACTAATAACCTTTTTCGTACTTCCAGTTTTAATCCACCTTATAATAGTAATTATTAGTAAAATATAACTTGGCAAATTATTGTTTAGAATAATTTCTGTATCAATAAAATTGTGTAGCGTCACAGGAGGATAGTTGTTATACAGTGCCGATAGGCACACATAGACGTACACCTTTTGTGTATGGCTAAATTAACTTAGGAAATTGGTAATAGGAACATTTGGGGTTATTTTGATGTTTTACCAAAACCGACCAAATTCGTTAATATTATGGAGGGGAGGATTTAATTTAGTATATTTTAACTAGTTATTCGCCTCCAAAAATAAAATGGTAATGGCGATAATTATGGTAGTAATTACCACCTATATTATAATAATTATGGAGACAAGGGGTAAGGTGTTAGTTATAAACGATGCCAGGGACCAAGATAATGACAATGACACAAAAGATAGAGCTATAGGAGAAATTAATATTATCTAAAAAGATAATCTTAATAATAATAATAATGATGATGATGATGATGATGATCATGATGATGATGATGATGATGATTATGACAACAATAACAATAACAATAACAATAACAATAACAACAATAACAATAACAATAACAACAATCACAATAATAATAATAATAACAATAACAATAACAATAATAATAATGATGATGATGAGGTCAGTAGTAGCATATAATTCAATTAGTTCTCTCTAGGATAGGAGAAATTAGAGTTGGTAAAAGAGCAAGGAATATATCCTATTTAGGTTGGGATTAATAATAATAATAATTGGTGAGTGGAAATTTATAGAGAAAGGTATATTTTAATTCTATCTTACTTTTATTTTCCATCATAGCATGGATTTTCATAGGTTTTTGAAAGTTATAATAAAGTTTAATCATGCTAAACCATTGGGGAAATTAGTATGAAGATATCTAACGTCAGCCTCAGAGTTACGGTGGGGTTTGGGGTTAACGGAATATAGAGATTATTTGAGAGCTAGAGATTCGGGGATTATGGGGGTGGGGATCCGGGGAGAAGATGCTTTATATTAACTATAGGGAGTAAGCCCATTTGAGGGAGTGTAAAGAAGGATTAGAAATCTTCCAAAATGGAAATTAATCTGATTAGCGAGATGTTATTGATGGAGGAGAGGCGGTATTGATAATGTGGGGTCAGAGTATACTCTTATACAGGGATGCCGCTTGACAGGAACAGGGTTGAGGTACCCATAGACAACCTATAGTTTAAAACATGTGTATAGCAAATGAGCTACACAAAAACATTTATGTTTCATTCTCAAGGGAAATCATAAGGCTGCTCATACATTGAGCACTGTTGAAGTAAATGCTGAATATATGTATATATATATATATATATATATATATATATATATATATATATATATTTATATATATAAATACAGACATATATATATGTATATATATGTATATATATATATATATATATATATATATATATATATATATTTATATATATAAATACAGACATATATATATGTATATATATGTATATATATATATATATATATATATATATATATATATATATATATATATAACCTGATATAAACTTTAGTCATTCAGAAGGACACTTCATATTTCCTTCAAAAACACTTTATTGACAGACAATTGTTTCTGTCCATATCGAGAAGTTGTATATTTTTATGATATACAAAATATAAAAAATGGACATGAAGAGGCTTCATCAGTGTATAATATTCCACAGCCAGACTGAAAACTTAAAATGCATCCGACATTCATTTAATTCATGCGTGTTTTTTTCACTCAAATTTACAGACACGCTTTCTTAATTCTATTTTTTGTTATAAAACTTCATGTTCATTATATCTGTTTTCCCTTATATATATATATATATATATATATATATATATATATATATATATATATACAACGACTTTTACATGGTGCACATGTTTTTAATTTACGATACGTCTGATTCATGAAACCCAAGTAATGCATGCCCACTTTTTTAATAAATGTATAATATTGAAATACACACACACACACACACACACACACACACACACACACACACACACACACACACACACATATATATATATATATATATATATATATATATATATATATATATATAAAGTTATCTACAGACAAAGGTAAGTTGAGATAAATAAAATTAAAATATTATTTTCATCAGTTCCAAGACTTCAAACACAACGAATATTTGGTGTACGATCGTTTCTAAAACAATTTTGAAAAATTTGTTTTGTATCATATTTTAGATGATTTCAAAAAGTCTTTCCATCGGCGCCCTCTTATATACAATCACATACAGAAGTCAAAAGAGAACAACATCATCGTTTAGCATTGCTTGAAAATAAAACACATATCCTGTTAATGCGGGAAAACTAGAACTTCTAATCAATACTCAAAATGTAAAATCGACAATAATACCAATAAAAGTATTTAAAATATATAGGATACAGCCAATCAAAAATATTTAAATCTAGAAAGAACAAAATGTAGATAATAGTAAAAATTGTAAAATTATGAATAAAAAATTAAAACCAGTAATTTAAAAAATGGTAATATTAGAAAAAGGAAGATAATAATAACTTTTTTATAGATATAATAAATCATAAAAAGCAATGAAGTAGGCGTTAGAACGAGGAAACATTATAGTAATTTGAAGATAAAAAATCTAAATTTTTGAATTTGAACTACTGTTCTCATCTTGAGTGTTATTCTCACAATGTTTGGGCCGCTACAAGTTACATCGACCGAAACGATGTGAGAATAAAACTCAAGATGAGAACAGTAGTCCGAATAATCCAAATGATACAAAAAATCTATAATAGTGAACATACAAACAAGCAACGAACAAAAAATTTAATTATGATTATACGAAAAAAATAATTTAATTATAATTATACGAAAAAATAATTTCATTATAATTATACAAAAAAAAAACATATCATAATGAGAAAAATATGAGAATTATTAAAAATGAGAAAAATAATTACAAAAAATAATAAGAAAAAATAATTAGGAAAAAATATATATGTGTGTTAGTATTATTATACTAAACCTGAGTTAATCAACGTTTGTTTCGTGAATGCTTATTTTCCTATATATTTTAATCACACAAAATACATGTTAAAATATTAATTGGTTTTAGAAGTGAGTTATATTTGAAAAAGAAAACTTTTTAAAAAATTGTTCTAATTAGCCGTAATTTGGAATTTTCTTAGCAAGTAACCCAGCTCTTACTAAGTTTCTGTCTATCACTTTCACCCTCCCTCACTTTGTTATCCCTCCTCCAAACGTATTTCATGCCGTTTGTATCACTATCGCTTCTACCTCTCTCACTCTCTCTGTTTATTAACGGTCAAAGGTTATAAAACTAATATTGAAACAGAGAATTGGGTTAGTTAATTATGAAAAATAAGGAATACCATCACAGGTAATAATACTATTTAACTCATAGCTGGAAAAAAAAAGAGAACGAGAGAGAGAAAGAATGAGCAAACGGAAAGACTAATTTTTGATTTTGTCTTTTTTTTTAATTTAACTGGCATCGCAAACTCCCTTTTTTATTCAAACAATCTAATATATATCTAACATATAAAGTTATCTTGTGAAAATTTGAAAGTTTTACCTAAATAGCATTTAAACTGATTATCATTAGTAAATTTTCATTTGTTATTGTTATACCATATTATTGACAGTACACTAACGTATTTCGATACAGTTTATTAAAAAAATATATTTAATCCCGCCCGGTCAACTGGTAATATAGAAATTATGATCGAAAAATCGAAACCAGTAAGGGGGATAACTTATATTTTAATTGAATACTGTTAAAAGCCTTGCACCCCTCAGAATTTTTTGGCTCAGATCAAAGTGTAGTATCTGTTCCGATGGATACTGCACGCCTGTCCTGTGCAGTTCTAGGAGGTCCACCCTCCCAGGCTTTGCCTCCCCTCTTTGGGGAGGAGTAAGTTTATTGCTTACTGTCTGAGGCGCCCCTACCGGGGAATGCCGACGGGGCTGCCCAGGCAATTTTTAAATGGCCAGAGTGCTCACCTCTCGAGCGCTGGCTTTTCAAACCCCACTTTCTCGACCCGATCTTGGGTCACATCTTACTTGTGGGAGTAAGATAAAACTGGCCTTGCGCCTAACTCCTGGGGAGGAGTAAATAAAACCCCTCAGAATTAAAATGTTATTTCTTTCCATATATAAGTTTGTAAATTGTGTAGACAAATCAAAATTAAAAGCTAAGATTATTTCATTGAATCCCGGGCAACACCGAGTAGGGGATTCTAGTATATATATATGACTACCGTGCTTGTATTCTTTACTATTACGGGATATGTACCATGTACATTCCAGAGTCAGCGTGAATCTCGTCTCAGCAGAAAATCTCACCTCACTTGATTTTTCTTAACTCCTAAAGGGAATTGTTAAATGCATTTTTTTCACAGATGTTCTTTGAAACCAACAAACTGCTGATGAAGCCTTGTTAACTTATCTAAAGAATAACTGCTTACCATCCGACAGCCACGCGCTAACCTTACTAACACGTTCGTTATCTATTCGTGGCTGCTCTACCAACACTGCGTCTGTCGTCTGCTACTATCTGTCATCCCGCAGCGAAAAAAGAAAATCTGTTTTGAGGTTTCATAAACTCAGAATAGAAATACACTGATGAGAAAAAAAAAATTTTTTTTCGTTTTTTACTAAATTTCCTTTTTTTTTTAATCTTTTTAATTTTTTTCCGTTATTTTTTTTCTACATTTTTTTTCCTTACATTTTTTTCCTTGTTTTGATCACGTTGGATTAATTTAAGTTTCGTTCCTTAAGTGCTGTAAGATGTGTCCTTACATCTCCATGAGAATTCATTTTTTATTCGTCGGTCTGTCACGCTAATGTTTAAAGAAAAAAAGCATTTTTAACTGTGTGTGACATTTAAGATAGAAATAGCATTTTCGTCTGTCTGTCACGCTTAAAGTTAAAATAGAATTTTCATCGGTCTGTAAAGCTTAAATCTAAAATAGTATTATTGTTTGTCTGTCACGCTTAAGTTTAAAATATAATATTTGTCTGTCTGTAAAATCCAAAATAGAATTTCCCTAGGTCTGTCATACTAAAGGTTGAAATGGCATATTCGTCTGTCATTCTTAAGTTCAAAATAGCATTTTCGTGGGTCTGAGCCCTTTAAGATGAAAATAGAATTTCTGCCTGTGTGTCACGCTTAAGTTAAGATAGTATTTAATTTATTTGTCACACGTATATTTAAAATAACATTTTTGTCAGTCTGTAACACCTAAAGTGGAAAAAGAATTTTCGCTTAAGTTTTAAATAGCATTTTCGTATATCTGTCACACTGATGTTTAAAATAGCATTTCGTTAGTCTGATATTTGAGATGGAAATAGCATTTTCGTCTCTCTTCAGGTTAGGAGAAATCCTTCTTGACTGGTGTAATTTTTATTGTTCTTCGATTCAAAATTCTCATTTTTGATCAGCTAGATATTCCCATACATAACAAAAACGACCTTGTATCTTACTTTACCCACGTTGCGAGGCAAGTAAATATAGACACTTAAGGTGGAAATAACATTTTCGTCTGTCTGTCATGCTAAATTTAAAAAATATAATTTTCATTGGTCTGTGATACTTTAAGTAGAAATAGTATTTTTGTCTGTGTGTCATGCTCAAGATAGTGTTTTCGTTCGTCTGTGATACTTAAGGTGGAAATAGCATTTTTGCCTGTCACGTTTAAAATAGAATTTTCGCCGGTATGTAGTGCTTATGTTAGAAATACCATGTTAGTTAGTGTGAGATACTATAGTTTTAAATAGCATTTTTTGATCTGTCAGGCTTAAGTTTGAAATCGAATGTTTTACGGTTTGTCCCGCTCAAGTTTGAAATAGGATTTTCTTCTCTTTGTCAGGCCTAAGTTTGAAATAGAATCTTTTCCGGTCTGTAACGTGTGAGTTTTAAACAGCATTTTTGTCGGTTTGTAATGTTTAATTTTTAAATGGCACATTTGTTTGTCTGTCACGCTTACGGTTGAAATAACATTTTCATCGTTAAACGCGTAGATTAAATGGCCGCATCTTAAAGATATCTTCTTTATTATCGAATCCCAGCCCTTCCCTCCCACTTCCTATTTATTTACTCCTTTTATGTTTCTTTAAAAGTGCCTATATTTGCTTAATAATTGGATTAATTATTCTAATTAGTTATGTGGAGTTGTAATAAAAACTGGACGCCGAATATAACTTAAGGATAAGCTTTATTTAACCATTTGTTGCTTACGACAAATAGTGTTTAACATTCACTCTTAATATACACGAATGTAGAACATTCCATTATTACTCCAAGGGGGAGACAGGCATCAATTATCTTTGTTACTACATTCTCCCCCATCTATCTTCTTATTCGTAGGGAACAAAATCATCCCATCGACCTGGCCTCCTACGGGTTCTTTGAGGGCGTCTTGGTTGTTCGTGCCCGACATCCATTTCTAATCTAGGCTCCTCGGGACCTGACGACGTTTCGGGACTGTCTTGTGTGGCTGGTTTAGGGCTAAAATATCTTGCTCCAAATCGCTCTCGTTTTCTACGGCGCTTCGGTCGCTTGGTGTCTGAAGATTGAGTATCTGTCTCAGATATTGGGTGAAACCGCTTTCGTGGTACACATCTGTCGTCCGAACTAGAGTCAGAGACGACTCTGTTAGTATATTCAGATTCGTTTTGTTGGGACTCTGAACTTGACGTATCTGGCACACGATCACCTAAGAGGGTCGGACTTGTTCCACGAACCGGAGCTCTATATCCATCTGAAGCAGTTCTACGTTCATATACATTTCCTGCTGGGGCTAGATCCCTTAAGGAGACAGTAGATTGCCTTCCTTCTGAATTTCTGACCAGTGCATACTGAGGGTTCGCTTCGATTAATTGTACCTCGCTTACCAATGGGTCATGTTTACTATGACGAACATGACGTTTTAATAAAACTGTGCCAGGTTGTGCAAGCCACGAGGGAAGTGATGTGCCTGCTGAGCTTCGTCGTGGGAACGAGAAGAATCTCTCATGTGGGGTAGCGTTTGTCGCTGTACATAATAGAGTCCTAATAGCGTATAAGGCCATGGGGATGAGACTTTCCCAATCGGAGATCGGACTATTGCGATTTGCTGCCGCCAACTGTACTGTCTTCCATATTATACCATTGTATCTTTCGCACTGTCCGTTTCCTTGAGGATTGTGAGGAGTTGTTCTACTTACAGCTACTCTTCGTTCATGCAGAAACTGCTTGAGTTCGTCCGACATAAAAGCAGACCCACGATCTGAATGTATATATGCAGGCACTCCAAAAACGGCAAAAATGGAGCAGAGGCCTTGAATTACTGTTGCAGCCGTTACGTCTGGGCAGGGGATGACAAACGGAAATCTTGAGTACTCGTCTATTATTGTGAGCATGTATTTATTTTTAGTTTTAGAGGGTAAAGGGCCCTTAAAATCCAGGTTAAGTCTTTCAAAAGGCTGTGTGGCCTTAATGAGTGTTGCTGGAGGAGGTTTGTAGAACCTGGGCTTATTTTCTGCGCATATCCGACAAGAGTTCGTAATTCTTTTTACGTCTTCAACAGAATATGGCAAGTTTCTGCTCCTGACTACGTGAATCATTCTTGTGATACCTGGGTGACACAATTCCCTGTGTATATACTGAAGATCATCTGAGCCAGTTACCAGGCCACACACCCTTGAAAGCGCGTCGACCGCGGCATTCTCCTTACCAGGGCGGTAAGTGACGTCAAAGGAGTAGCAAGAAAGCTCCATTCTCCATCTCGCTATTTTCTCGTTTTTTATTTTACTCGTTGTTTTTGGGTTAAACATAAACGAGACCGACTTTTGGTCAGTGATTAATTCAAAATGTCGGCCGATTAAGTAATGCCTCCATTTTCGTAATGCCTCAACTATGGCGTACGCTTCTTTTTCTATTGCAGAGTGTCGTCGCTCGGATTTCGAAAGTGTTCTTGAAAAAAAAGCTACAGGACGACCGGATTGTCTCAGTGAGGCAGCTATCGCACAGTCGGAGGCATCCGTCTCAACTAATAGAGGGATAAAAGGATCCACAGCAGAAATGGCAGACTGAGCAATGTTCCTTTTCATGTTTTGAAATGCTCTGATGGCGGAACAGGACAACGGAAAAGTAGATACTTGTGTCAATGGGTGTATTTTTTCTGAAAAAGACGCAACCCATTGGGAGTAGTGAGCAAACATACCGAGGGCTCGTCGTAAAGAGGGCATGTTTCCAGGGATTGGTAATTCCATTAGCGGTTTCAGTCGCTCGGGATCCGGCGTCATGGTGCCATTTTTGACAATGTATCCCAATAATTTGATGCTTTTCAAGTTGTAGGAACATTTTTCACTGTTCAAAGTCAGATTATATTTCTTGACGGCAGCCATGAATCGTTTAAGGTTGTGGTCATGTTCAGCTTGGTTATGTCCGCATACTGTGACATTGTCTATATATGCAACAGTACCCTTCAATTTTTCATTGGAGATTATTTCATCTATTACCCTCTGGAAGCTAGCCACACCATTTGTTATCCCAAAAGGAATTCGGCAGAACTGATATAGGCGACCGCAGGCCTCGAATGCCGTGTAGGGCTTATCCTCTGGCTTGATAGGTACCTGATGGTAGGCACTTCTGAGATCTAAAGTACTGAAAGTGTGATATTTTGCAATATTAGAAATCATTTCGTCAATACGAGGCAGTGGATAGGCATCGAGTAATGTGTATCTGTTGATGGTCTGGGAATAGTCAATGACCATCCTTTTCTTGTGATTTTCAGTGGCTGTTACGAGGACCTGTGCTCGCCATGGAGATTCACTTGGCTCTATAATTCCTTCCTTAAGTAGTTTTGTTACTTCTGCTGCTATGAACTGTTTGTCCGTTTCTGAATAGCGTCTTGATTTTATTGCTATTGGTTTGCAGTCAGGAGTTAAGTTTGTAAAAAGTGACGGGTGCCGCACTTTGACAGCTGCTAGTCCACATACGCTTAGGACTGGCTTGGGGCCACCAAAAGGAATTTCAACGCATGAATGTTGTTTTAGAAAATTGTGACCCAAAATCACTTCGCAGCAGAGGTTTTTCATTACTGATAATTTGATCCCTTGATAGGAGTTTCCTTTTAGTTTCAGGTTAACCATGCAATATCCAATTACATGGGACGATAAAGATGAATTTGCCATTGATATTTGGTTGGAACAAGGAAATATTTCCCATTTATTTGCTTTTACAATACTGGCATTAATAAAACTTTCGGAACTGCCTGTATCAATAAGCGCATGAATAGTCAATCCATTGATTTTTACCCTCACGATTGTTTTTGAGAGGCAGCCGGGGAATGCAGCTGATATTGTAATTGGTGCTACAGTAGCAAGAGTAGCCGAACGTTTTTTTTGAGAAGCTGACCGGCAAACTTTCGAAAAATGTCCCTGCTTATCACACTTGTGGCATCTAACATCTCGAGCCGGGCAGGACGAACGAGCATGTATACGAAGGCCACAAAAGTAGCATGTGGATCCAGCTGAGGCGGCAGTGATAAGTTGTTCGTGATCGTTAGAAAGGGGGGTGGCAGCATCTTGGATAATGGAAGAATTTTGAACATGCAGAGGAGGGGCTACGATAGCAGATCCCAAAATATCGGGTTGTAAATAGAAGACAGACTGCTTCTGTGCCATGTCCAACGTTAGAGCTTGTTCATAAGCTGTTGGTAAGTCTAGGTTTTTATTCTCTAGTAGTCTTTGTCTTATTTGGTTGGACTGTATTCCATTAATAAATGCGTCCCTGATAAAAACATCTCTCGCTTGGTTCGCAGTTAAGGCTGTAAATTCACACTCGCGACTTAACGTCTTTAGAATCTGAAGGTATTGTTCAAGGCTTTCTTCTGGTTGTTGACGCCGGGTAGCAAGTAAATGTCTAGCAAAAATAGTATTTTTTTTCTTGACAAACATGGCTTCTAAAATGTCCACCGCAGTTTCATAATTTTCACATTCAGATAAATTTCTATAAATAGCAGTAGAGACATGATGTAAAAGAAGGGTATATTTCTCAGTACCTGTTAAAGCCGCGTTTGAAGATAACTGTAGAGCTGTAAGGAATCCTTCGAACATTTTTCTCCAATGCCGCCATTTGTCAGTAGATTCCGAGTCGGCCGTATCAAGGTCTAGACGATCGGGTTTCAAGTAACGTTCCATAACGAATGGTTAAATAAATTGTAATAAAAACTGGACGCCGAATATAACTTAAGGATAAGCTTTATTTAACCATTTGTTGCTTACGACAAATAGTGTTTAACATTCACTCTTAATATACACGAATGTAGAACATTCCATTATTACTCCAAGGGGGAGACAGGCATCAATTATCTTTGTTACTACAGGAGTTTACTACTACTGAATGTTGAACACTTCGATTTGAATAGAAATGTTTTTGTAAACAAATTTTAAAAAGTAGTCATCGACAAAAAAACATACTGTTTCAAACGTAAGCGCCATCGACCAAAGAAAATTCTATTTCAACCAGAAACGTCATCCAACAAAGAAAATACTATTTCAAACGGAAACGTCATCGACCAAAAAAATACTATTTGAAACGGAAACGTCATCGACGAAAAAAATACTATTTGAAACGGAAACGTCATCGACCAAAGAAAATGCTATTTCAAACGGAGACGCCATCGACCATAGAAAATAATATTTCAACCAGAAACGTCATTGACCAATGAAAATGCTATTTCAAACAGAAACGTCATCCAACAAATAAAATACTATTTCAAACGGAAACATCATCGACCAAATTAATGCTATTACAAACGTAAACGTCATCCACCAAAGAAAATACTATTTGAAACGGAAACGTCATCCACCAAAGAAAATACTATTTGAAACGGAAACATCATCGACCAAAGAAAATGCTATTTAAAACGGAAGCGTGGTCGACTCAAGTAAATACTGTTTCAAACCGTGGTGTGATTAAGCAAAAATAATGCAGTTTAAACCGGAAGCGTGATCGATTTATGCTATTTTTGACTGAAGCGTAATAGACCAAAAGAAAATGCGATTTCAGATTGAAGCTTGATCGACCAAAGTAATTGCTTATTAAAACGGACGCTTGATTGACCAAAGACAATACTGCTTCAAACCGAGGCGTGATTAACAAAGAAAATGTGATTTAAAACGGGAAGCGAGATGGACCAAATTCTATTTTAGAATTAAGCATGATCAAGCAAAGAAAATACGATTTTAAACGGAAGCGTGATCGATTTATGCTATTTTAGAATAAAGCTTGATCTACAAAAAAAATGCTATTTAAAACGGAAGCGTGATCGACGAAAGGAAATGCTATTTCAGACGAAAGCCTGACTGTCTACGCATCGTTGGACGGAAGGATGATTTTTTTGTAAATTACTTCACAGATTGGCCATACTCTATTAGGTCGCAATCTGTTTTCTTTTATCGACATGGAATTCGAAAATCTCAGAAGCGTTGGCGTGAGATTCGTGCTTGTAATTATTTATTAAGTAATGTAATTAATAGCAGATTCAGGTTCATTACTTCACCAAGGTGCTTCCGTACAATTTTCGGTGATTTATACTGAAGTGTGTTACTACTTTATAAGCTACAATATCCGTTCCAGAACGGGTTATTAATAAGCAACATAATTGGAATCTACACTATATTAGTGTACACACTTCATAACAAATGACGGCCAAAAAATTACACTTCGCCAGTGTTCGCACCAATATTCACATAAAATCATAGATTTACGTCAGTAATTTAATTTTTCATATATTAATTAGTATTATCATTTCTGATGACCTAAAGAAAAATACCTCCGTTAACTTTTTATTAAGCATGAAGGATTTCTTTCTCAATAAATTTCAAAGTGACGAGGGTTGTCTTACTTGCTATTTGCTTTCTCGCTTCCTCTCACCACTTGAAATGGTTTCTTCCGAGGGATAGCAAAAGGCACTGGTAAACTTTTGTGCGACGATACGGATTTATATTTATTTATATACAAATAAATTCACAATGGACTTTATTATAGAATTGGAGGATTTATGATGTATCTGTCTGCTTCTCTTCTCCGGAGATGCAATTGAAAACAGCCCTATACCAAGATCAAGCACAACTATTTTCGAGTAACATTTTACGAGGAATAGTGGTATTATTTTGTTTTTAGGATAATAGAATAGAGCATCCACAAACAGCAATGAGTGCGTTATTGTTCGTTTGATTTGATTTTAGTTGTAACAAGAAGATTGAAAATCATAGAAATGCAAAAGCAAAATGGTAATATTGGGTTCAGGTCAGGGTTACACAAGTGTTAGGGGCAGGGTTACACAGGTGTTAGGGGCAGGGTTACACAGGTGTTAGGGTCAGGGTTGCACAGGTGTTAGGGTCAGGGTTACACAGGTGTTAGGGGCAGGGTTACACAGGTGTTAGGGTCAGGGTTGCACAGGTGTTAGGGTCAGGGTTGCACAGGTGTTAGGGTCAGGGTTATACAGGTGTTAGGGTCAGGGTTACACAAGTGTTAGGGGCAGGGTTACACAGGTGTTAGGGGCAGGGTTACACAGGTGTTAGGGTCAGGGTTGCACAGGTGTTAGGGTCAGGGTTACACAGGTGTTAGGGTCAGGGTTACACAGGTGTTAGGGTCAGGGTTGCACAGGTGTTAGGGTCAGGGTTGCACAGGTGTTAGGGTCAGGGTTGCACAGGTGTTAGGGTCAGGGTTACACAGGTGTTAGGGTCAGGGTTGCACAGGTGTTAGGGTCAGGGTTACACAGGTGTTAGGGGCAGGGTTACACAGGTGTTAGGGTCAGGGTTGCACAGGTGTTAGGGTCAGGGTTATACAGGTGTTAGGGTCAGGGTTACACAGGTGTTAGGGTCAGGGTTACACAGGTGTTAGGGGCAGGGTTACACAGGTGTTAGGGTCAGGGTTACACAGGTGTTAGGGTCAGGGTTACACAGGTGTTAGGGTCAGGGTTACACAGGTGTTAGGGGAAGGGTTGCACAGGTGTTAGGGTCAGGGTTGCACAGGTGTTAGGGTCAGGGTTATACAGGTGTTAGGGTCAGGGTTACACCGGTGTTAGGGTCAGGGTTACACAGGTGTTAGGGTCAGGGTTACACAGGTGTTAGGGTCAGGGTTACACAGGTGTTTGGGTCAGGGTTACACAGGTGTTGGGGTCAGGGTTGCACAGGTGTTAGGGTCAGGGTTATACAGGTCTTAGGGTCAGGGTTACACAGGTGTTAGGGTCAGGGTTACACAGGTGTTAGGGTCAAGGTTACACAGGTGTTAGGGTCAGGGTTACACAGGTGTTAGGGTCAGGGTTATACAGGTGTTAGGGTCAGGGTTACACAGGTGTTAGGGTCAGGGTTACACAGGTGTTAGGGTCAGGGTTACACAGGTGTTATGGTCAGGGTTACACAGGTGTTAGGGTCAGGGTTATACAGGTGTTAGGGTCAGGGTTACACAGGTGTACGGGTCAGGGTTACACAGGTGTTAGGGTCAGGGTTACACAGGTGTTAGGGTCAGGGTTACACAGGTGTTTGGGTCAGGGTTACACAGGTGTTAGGGTCAGGGTTACACAGGTGTTAGGGTCAGGGTTACACAGGTGTTATGGTCAGGGTTGCACAGGTGTTAGGGTCAGGGTTACACAAGTGTTAGGGTCAGGGTTACACAGGTGTTAGGGTCAGGGTTACACAGGTGTTATGGTCAGGGTTACACAGGTGTTATGGTCAGGGTTACACAAGTGTTAGGGTCAGGGTTACACAGGTGTTAGGGTCAGGGTTACACAGGTGTTTGGGTCAGGGTTACACAGGTGTTAGGGTCAGGGTTACACAGGTGTTAGGGTCAGGGTTACACAGGTGTTTGGGTCAGGGTTACACAGGTGTCCTTATCAAAAAATACCCAGACAATTCTTGAACTGAAGATGTGCTTATCATTGAATGGTGATTAAAGAAAGAATGTTGGACATTCATGACTGAAACTTGGTGTTATTGCATAAAAGATGTGTGAATGTTATTAACGATTCCATGGATAGTATTTGGAAGAGAAGAATCACCCTGCGTAATGTGTTTGAGTAACTGTTATGCAATTCCTGCATCGAGGCCATCGCTCAGATCTGACGTCCTTGTGCCAGACTGGTACCGGTGCAAACTACATATAAATCAACACGAAATTGACCATTAAAACAGAATACGAATGTAAAGTCAGAAAGTACACGTGCAAAATAACAATTAGATTAAAAGTTAGAGAATCGAAACGCGTTAAAATAAAGAAACAGAAATATTTAGAATTTCTCCAACCACTAGACAGATCGGATCGTCGATAACCGCGCTCTTTAAGTTCAGCTCTATCCTCGACACAGACTAGCGAATTTTATTAACGATTCCATAGATTCAATTTTAGGGTCAGTCACCTAATACCTCTAAACCAATGTTTAACTAGAAATTGAGGGTAGTGATTTATTACAAGTGTCCAATAACATCAACAACTTGCGAGTTGCATGCTATGTAAACACGCTCCTTATAACCGGGAACTTCAAATTCCTTCAAGTAATAAAATGGAAACTAATTTTGATATGATCAAATGTCCGCAGGATTAATTACGTTTAAACCCATAAATATCTCATTTTAAATCGAAGGAAGTGTAAATATAATCTGGCCGAGGAAAAAGTTTAAACTGATAATATTGGTGCCCAAGGGAATACAATTCTCATGGCTAGAAGGAGAATTTTTGAATAAATACGCCAATAATATTTATCCGGCATTTAGACCTGCAGACTAAATTTTTTATATTTGACATTATCTTCGTTTTTGTTTTTTTCATTCCTATCTCTCCCTCTCTTTCTTCACGCTCTCGTTTTCTCTGTCTGCAAACTTTGTGCAGTTTCTGTAGATTAATAAAAATTATGTTGGATAATGTAAGGAGGCGCGAGTTGTCTACCTTTCCGCTGTGTAAGAAGATGGTGACGTGATGAGTCAGCTGACTTCTGTTTTCTGGTATGTTCACGCCATTTTCATCTGCCTTCTGTCTAATCCGCTGTGGGGGCTTCTTCACTGAGTTACTTAAAACAACCATTGTTCATTGAGATTGGTATTCTGGAGAGCTCTTACAAACTAGTGAATCTTATCTGTGTGGTCTCGTGTTTTTTGGGGTGTTTTTTTAATTTTAACATATTCTATTAATAACGATTGAAATAGTGATTTCTATGAGCAATGATAGCAGCACACTCAGACTACATGACTGGCTATTTGGTCGCTGTTGGATATTTTAGAGGGTATAAAACTCTTAATATCAGCGAGCACTCGATCGCAGCATAACCTACGTCATTCAAATCAAAGATGGCGGACTGGTAGACCAACATCACTGCCGCGGTTATCAGACAAATGCCGAATTCAATTGAGTCATAAAGCCAAATGAATTGCCGACCCAGTCCTATGCGACATGTTTTTTCTCGCGTCAGTGTTACTTTAATAGTTATACATAATTTTTTTTAAAATAATTACGAGATTAAATCCACCATAATACATTTTCTTTTCTTAAAAACGTCAGCAAATTTAATCTTTTGTTAATAGTTGAAAAGATTTATTAGTTGGTGACCCTTCCAAATTTAAAAGGAATTTCTGGCTTTAAAATTCTTAGCAAATCTCCATGCATTAAAAGATTGAAAGTTTTGAAAGTTGTTTACATTCAATCAATAGAGATTAGAACAACATTATCATAACAACATTTGTTTTGTTTTTTAGAATTTAGTTCACTTAACAATTTAATGACAAAACGATACAGTAATAATTAAATCAAACTTTTAAAGTCGTATGGGAAAAATATTTGTTTAAAATACAAACGGTATAGTTAAAAAAAGAAGGCGAAACAAAAATGAAAGTAAAAAATATCCCCGGGCAACGCCGGGAAGGTGCAGCTCGTTATATGATAAACGTTGTACACTTACTCTTCTTTTCAATTTTGCACATCTTTCCGTTTTTCTAAAATGTTTTATTAATATAATATCTCTCTTCCTCCCCCCCCCCTTCTCCCTCTCTTTATCTATCTTCAACACACGCACGCGCATGCCTATACATAAATAGTTTTCAACGTACACCTCTATTGATTTGCTTGTAGATACATTCACTTACCATTCTTCTATATAATTACTCTGCTTTCCCTTGTTTAGTGTGTACAACCATAACGCTGTAAATACGCATGAGCTAAATCCAAGGGGAGTAATTCATTCAAACTTGACGCAGTAGTAGTACAAATACAGTTTCTTTGTATATGTCAACAAGAAGCAAAAGACAACTGATTTTTCTAAAGTCATTTTAATTTTTTTTTAAACTTTTACATAAAAATGTTTAAGCAAAATTTGCAGAAAGCAATGTGTAAAAATTGAACTGAAAATAAATATTTTACTTATTATATCTTTGTCATATAATAAAACTATTATCTAAAATGGTCACATTTCATATCATTTCGACCTTTTAAAAATTTAATTTAGCACAAAATAAGTTGTTTGGGAGTAATACTGAAACCGATTTAAATATGAATAATTAATGACCATAAAACTAGTAAATTACAAACACACACACACACACGCGCGTGCGCACACACACACATATCTCTCTCTCTCTCTCTCTCTCTCTCTCTCTCTATATATATATATATATATATATATATATATAAGTAGGGTAAGATAAATCAACTTACACATTATGTATATCAGTTCCAAGAATTAGCACAACAAATAATTGACGTACGATCGTTTACAAAAACGATTTGGAATATTTTATGTTGTATTATACTTTATACTTCATATAATTCCAAAAAAATGTCTTCTCTAGCGCCCCCCATAACATCACAATAATATAGAACGTTTTATTTATACAAAGATGGTTTATTACACATTTGCAGTCATGTTCCTGTTCTCGTTGAACTTCCCCAGGTCCCTATTTTATATGGATGAAAAAACAGCCAACTAGAACTGAAACATGCTTACAAATATGTAGCAAAAAAATGTTTGCATGAATAAAAAAAACACTTTTTATATCAAATAAATATACGATTGTATTTATTATTGAGCACTTTGACATAAAGATTGTAAGAATTCACTGGATTTAACCCTGTGGATATAAACTTACCTGAATCATTATATATATATATATATATAAAATTTTAATTTCACAAAATTAATTATATAATGTATATTAACGAAAAATACGTTCTATAACGTTATGGTCGACTAATAATGCAATTTTCTGCATTAATATGTATCACTTAGGAAGTGAACAATTATAGTAGTAACCTAAGTAAGAAACGCTACTATCACCAATAAAAAATAGTTACATAAAATACATTAGATATTTAGGTAATGAAAATCGTACATATTTCCAGGCAAGGCGTCATGGTCCGGAGGTAAAACGCCAGACTATAAAAATCAATATCGAAGGTTCGATCCTTTTCTAAGTTAGTCCTGGTGAGCTAGAAACACGTGTCCATGAATTACTGTTATGTACTTTAAAGAAATACGTCGCATAAAGTTAAGGGCGACTAATAATGAAATTTTCTGCATTAATCTGTATCACTTAGGAAGTGAACAATTAAAATAGTAGTAACCACAGTAACTAATGCTATCATCACCAATAAAAACAATTACATAAAATACATATATATATATATATATATATATATATATATATATATATATATATATATATATATATATATATATATATATATATATATAATCTTGGAAGTTTTTACAACTTTTAAAACTATATGTACGTCCACTCCCCAAAAAGACAACTTTTACGCGTTTCGTTAGAAAATTGTCATGCTTTTAAGTCAAGCTATCTATTGTAATCACTGTATTAGTTAGCTTTTTAAGAATTCACGCTAGTCTTTATATTTTTGTAGTGAACCACAGTTGTTTACCATGTTTCAAGGATTTAAAAACAAAACAGTATATTATCTCATGGTTTCCCAGCAGTGTTGATCAGACACCACCTCCCTTAAAAAAAAACAAGAAAAAAACATTCTCGATATCAGATCTACTTTTTGTTCCAGATAATTTTTTTAACCTATATATATATATATATATATATATATATATATATATATATATATATATATATATATATATATATATATATATATATATATATATATATATATATATTTAGGCAGCAAGTCATTATCTAAGCAAGCATTGTTGAACATCACGGAACTTTCGCGTTTGTATATTTTCCTCGTGAGGTTCTCAAACCGTCGAGCCATCTTTCTGGTTTCAGGTGGCAATCCGTATAGTACTTCACCGATAGTTTTTAATTCGGCCATTTTCTCGAGCGCTTTCGACTTTCGTAGTCGTCTTCAAGATTAGGGTTTTGTTTGTTTTTAAAAATTTAAATAAGAAGACGAGTTAGTGTTTTATAGTTATCGTTACGGGCGAATGAAAGAGAGAAGAGGGTGTGTGGTTGAGTTCATTTTATTCTATCGCTTGTGTGTTCGGTTTTATTGTTTACTTATTTATTTTATTAGTTCTTATTTTTGCTATATATTTAGCTATTATTTTTTATATATTTAGCTATTATTTATTTATGTATTATTATTTATTCCTATTACTATTATTTATTTATTTATTTATTTATTTATTTATCAATTTATTTATTTATTTATTTATTTTGTTTTTACTTAATTTCAATTAATTATGGAATACTTTTAATATGTTGGTACCTGTGTTGAAAGCTATTTTGTTAATGTTAGGCTGTTTAGTTTTAATGAATATTGCTTCTAGTATTTTAAGTCTGTGCAGTTATTTTTGTGTATTATTTTGGTGTTAGATGTTAATATTTTCCGTATATCGGCCGACTGTAGTCTGTTGTTATGTGTAGTAATGTGACGTTGGATGGCGCTGGTATCGGATAAATGGTAAGTTAGGCGTCGAGAGAGAGTTGTTGTAGTGTGGCCAATATAGGTGTTATGCATTTGTTCTGTTTGGGTTGTAGGGAGACATTCCTTAAAATGGCATGAGAACATGTATATAACGTTAGTTTTGCTGAGAGTTGTATTGACAGTGTTATTTTTAATAATTAGGTTATTTGTTTTAAATTTTGTATAGTAAATTATTAGTTTGATCTTTTTTTGTTGGTCGTTAGGTTTAGTGTATCGTTTGATTATGTGAAGTATTGCTTTTTCGTCAAGTTTGTAGTTGGGGTGCGTCTGGTTTTTGTAATAGAGGTTGATCGTGTCTTTTTTGTTATGGGTTTTATTTTTGCTTTCGTCGTGTATGGAGTTTATATATATATATATATATATATATATATATATATATATATATATATATATATATATATATATATATATATATATATATATATATATATGACATTTAAAACGGCGAATGTTTATCTAGTTTAAATTATAACAATTTCAATTTCAATTTCTGTCGTTAAAGGACGAACTTGAAATATCTTTGAATCGGCCGCAACTGTTGTTGCAAAGTGTCCGATGAGCGTGTTTACTTTTTCTCGGTCTTTTTCTTGTCTCGGCTCTTGTTCGTCTTTCTTCGTTTCATCCTTGTCATCTTTTCTCTTATTTGCTTTTTTAAAATTTTTATTTTCGAATGACGTTAGATACGGAGTCATGCGAAATACGTCATTTTTAAGTGTTAGCAAAATAGTTGTGCTGCAGATACATTTAGTCCATGTTTTTTTTTTACTAAAAGTCACGTTACTTTCTTTCTCTCGTCCACTCTTTTTTTTTCTCTATCTTTCTGTCATTCTTTACCTTTTTCTTTTTTTTGTTTGCTACTTCCGATATATTTGTCATTATTTCCCTCTTACTTTCTCTCACTATTTCTTTTACTTCTTTTCTTTTTCACAACCTTTCTTTCCTCCTTCTTTTCTCTCTATTTTTCGGTAATTCTTTCCCTTTTAGTTTATCTTACCATTTCTTGCGTTCGTTTTACTTTCTCACGCTACCCCCTCTCGTTGTTTCATTCTCTCTCCCTCTCTCTCTCTCTCTCTCTCTCTCTCTCTCCCGCAGTTTTCTTCGTTCGTTCCTCCTTTCTTTTTCTATCTCCCTTTGCTCTTCTAAATCAAATTTCTTCCCTTGCGAAATATTAACTCCATGTTTCAAGTATCACATCCTGACTCTTCATTCTCCTAATCAATATAGTCGATATTTCTTTCATATTTAAAAAAAAAATATGTATTTTTCGGTTTCGTTTGGTTATTTTGATAAAATGTCGAACAAATTTATCTCCGTTTCAACAGCCTTTCTTATGTTTCTTTTGTCACCATTTTCGGAATCGAAATTGATCCTTTTTATCAAATTGTGTCAGTTTTACTCTCTAACAGACAAAAATACCCGCGAAAAAGTTTTCAAGTTTCAACTTATTTTGTTTGCTTTGTAAGGTTTAACTAACTTACAACTGAACGAAAAATACACCTAATTCAAAAACATATCATCTTGTTACTATAATCATGAAATATGGATGTCCATGGAAGGTGCCCGACTGAGCCCCAATCTTTGGTTCCTCCGTGTAAAACATTCACAGTAAGAAATCGTCTTATTACCATAACGAAAAAAACTTCTCTTTCTACCTCCATCTTCCTAGCGCCAGGCAGAATTTCCATGGACAAAGCTTCTTTTCAGGGGTTTATCACCCGTAAAACAAATTACCGCTGGATTTCTTCCCTGCTGATTACAACATGGTCGTCTTTGAATCCAATGTAAACAAATTATTGTCATAAACCGAACCATAAAAACATAGTTTATGCCATTGAAAATGATTACTACTCTCATAGTGTTCCCCATCGTTCGTCAATCATTCCCGTCTTATTAACATTTATCCTCGAGTGGCTATTGACATTGATAAATGGTGACCCCCAATAGCAAAAAATACGCAATAGCAGGAAAATCCTGCATTGCCCGTGATAAAATGAGGACTCTTATATTTTCCTGCTCCCAGCTCCGAGCCCATATTACATTTCTAATTGCTATTTCATTTTCAATTTATAATATTCAATCTTTAGGATCGCAACCACAGATCTATTAATTACAAAACTTACAATATGGGATGGAAAGGGTGGAAATAAAGCAACATTTATTGAAATCATTTGTGTTTTACCGCTGTATCATTACTGGTACTTGATGGCACCTCACAGTAGTCCAAATTAATTAAAAAGAGACCACCTATTTTAATGATTTAAATAAAAGATATTTAATTAATTAGCTAACCCATACACCTACATCGCCCACCAATTCTATAATCCCAACAATCAATCCTAAGACCATCATACGCATTCTTTAAAATAATAAATTTTGTATCGGTTAAATAGTTTTGGTGGCTCTGAGAAGGTAGCAAAGACCGAAATCTCGAATTGTCGCTGTAATTCAAACATCCATCTGCTTTACTAACTACTTTAGTGTGGATATTAGTGGAACGGAATTAGACCACACTTAGTACCTAGTAGTACGTGTAACAATCACCTCACACACACACACACACACACACACACACATATATATATATATATATATATATATATATATATATATATATACTAGACTAGACTATTCGTGAACCGTTGGATCACAACAACCACCTCTATTCACATTTTTTAGTGGTGCAAAATTTTATAATCGTTTTAAATATAATAAAGTCCGTTTATTATATTTAAAACGAATATATATATATATATATATATATATATATATATATATATATATATATATATATATCACCGAAGTTAAGCGGCGTCGAGCTTGGCCAGTACTAAATGGGTGACAATTTGGGAATATCAGGTGCTGTATGTGCTCTCTGCTTATCTCGGCATTGTTTCCAGTCGTCTTGTACTACTACTTGCCTTTGGAATCAAGCAATGCCGACTCAGGAGAGCGGTTGTTGAGGATTGCGCAACCTTTGCAATTACAAATTCATGCGCGGGCAGCCCCAGTCGGGGCACTCATACATCGAAATCGACGGGAGAGTCCATCATATATAGATAGATAGATAGATAGATAAATAGATAGATAGATAGATAGATAGATAGATAGATAGATAGATAGATATATGAATCTACAAATTATCTCCTTTAATCAGTAAATTAATAGTAACCGAACAGAACTTGAATTTCGATCAAGGCCAGCTATTTCACACCACACCTCTAACTAAACTTTGTACATAAAATCGATACTGACAAAAACACACCGATTCCATTTCATAAACGCATAACACATTTTGAATTCTAACAGTTATGGTCGATTTAGAAAAAGGAACAAAAGCATTATTTTCACGTCATAATTGCACCATATGCACGATGAAGCAATATGAGCTTGATAAACATCGATATGCTAGGCCGGATACATCTTACTCGTTGTATACTACAATTTTGCAGATTTAATTGCCTTAGAATCCGACTAACTTATAGCAGAACCATGAAATTAATATTTTTCTTGACCAGTGTAATTTATAGTATACTAGCGGGGCTACCCGGCGTTGCTCGGGGTCATAAAAACATATAATTGAGGAGAAATCGCGTGTGTAACATCTTTATATTCAAACTTCTATTCCCCCCGCCCCTCCTCTATAGCCGTCTATTTATCTTTCTACCTTTCTCTTCCCTGGTCGCCCCATTTCACCGCTTCTTTTTAATTTTGCCTTTTGGGAAGGCTGCTTCTTCCCCACCATTTCTCCTACGTTGCCCAGGGCAATAGTATGACATATTTCTATAAAAAGTACCACCTCTATCTGCGCTTTCTATATAGGTACTTATCTCCGCTCCGGTATTCATACTATATACGTATGTATCGCCACCGTGGTGTGTAGACTATATACGTACCTATCGTCGCCCCAGTGCACATACTATATACGTACCTATTGCCGCCCCGGTGCATATACTATATAAGTACTTATTGCTGCCCTGGTATGCATGCTATATACGTACCTATCGCTGTCCCGGTGTAAATGCTACATACGTACCTATTGCTGCCCCGGTGCAATGCTACATATGTTCCTATCGCAGCCCCAGTACTTTCAAAATCGAGAACGCCTCCTGAGCACTACTGAAATCACTTAGGTATCCTCCCTCCTTTTTATCTGCAAAATAGTCCAAATTGGAACGAAGATGGCGTTAAAATATTTTCCATCTAGGATATTGAGCACTTTTCTCCTGGACAACGCCGAGTACTTTGAAAATAAAGGAGGCCTTATGAGCACTACTGAAATAACTCTTATCGATTCCCCCATCCTTTTCAGCGTAGATGCTGTAAAAATATTATCCAAACCTATCACTACAGTAGCTCTATCTAGGACATTGAGCACTTTTATCCCGGACAACGCCGAGTACTTTAAAAATCAAGAAGTTCTCCTGAGCACTACTGAAATCACTTAGGTATTCTCCCTCCTTTTCATCTGCAAAATAGTCCAAAGGAGAACGAAGATGACGTGTGAATATTTTTCAAACCTATCATTACAGTAGCTCTATCTAAGATATTGAGCACTTTTCTCCCGGACAGCGCTGAGTAATTTGAAAATCTAGTAGGTCTCCTGGGCACTACTGAAATCACTCTTACGGATTCCCCCATCCTTTTCAGCTAGATGCTGTTAAAATATTATCCAAACCTATTACTACAGTAGCTCTATCTAGGATATTGAGCACTTTTCTCCCAGACAACGCCGAGTACTTTGAAAGTCAAGGAGGCCTCCTGAGCACTACTGAAATCACTTAGGTATCCTCCCTCTTTTTCATCTGCAAAATAGTCCAAAGAGGAACGAAGATGGCGTTAAAATATTTTCCAAACCTATCACTACAGTAGCTCTATCGAAGATATTGAGCACTTTTCTCCCGGACAACGCCGAGTACTGTGAAAATATAGGACGTAATAGTACATGCAAGAAGATCTTATATATATATATATATATATATATATATATATATATATATATATATATATATATATATATATATATATATATATATATATAATGGTAATAATCCAGGTAAAAAATATCCACAGGGTAGTAATCCAGAGAATTTTTACCGGGTTTATAAAAAGTGCTCAATATCAAAATAGAGCTTTATATATGATAATTTTTATTTACACAGACATGTACAAAATCTGCGACACTGGCATGTCGATGTTATCGATTAACAGTTACTATAAACTGAGATCTCATCAGGCAGAGTTAGAGGCAGGGTTTCATTCTCCTCAAATATGATCTGAGGTTGAGATAGGATTCTAACTCTGCCTGATGAGATCTCAGTTTATAGTAACTGTTGATCGATAACATCGACATGCCAGTGTCGCAGATTTTGTACATGTCTGTGTAAATAAAAATTATCATATATATACATATATATATATATATATATATATATATATATATATATATATATATATAATCACCAAACAGATAGTTCTGCTGTATTACATCATTTAAGTGTGGTTAGACATGCCAGGGCTTCAAACTGAGATTGAAATTTGCTCGTGTTTTCGACATCCTGTACTTTTACCGACTGCGTCAAGCGAAAAATGAAAATCTTATAATTATTATAAACAATATCTGAAGTCAAAGAGAGCTGTATCTGTTTTTGATGAAGACCTTTGCATTGTTCCTATTTACTTGCCTCCCCACGGGGGCAGAGTTAGACACAGATTCGGTTTGTTAATGTGGGGAAAATCCAGCCCTTCGCCAAATGCCCCATTCGAGAAGGAGTTATCCTTCACTGACCAAGTAGAGAAATGATGAAGTGTAGGATCAGAATAGATACTAGACTTTGCAATATTTATTTGCACAAAATATAACGTTTTACATTTGGAACAAATTAGGCACAAGGCCATCAAAAGTGTGGAACATGGGGGTCGTTGGTCATCCTTGGTCAAAAATGACAATATGTCAGTTACTACACTTTGCTCTTTGGCCAACGCCAAAAGACGTTTGCTCAACTCACGAAAGGTTGGGGTCATATATATCGTCATCTATAGACATACTGTTTCGTTGTAACACAGCTCTTAAGTGCGGCGAGATATATATTGTCAAAACGATTTGTGTTATTTGTTTCAAGACTCTAACACTGATTTATACATTAAGATGTGAGGACGATAAGCGAAATCCACGTAATGAAATAATGTTGTTATATCCGTTTTGATTGTGTTCAACATTTTCCTTTGGAGAATGAAATAGCAGACAACTTATTTGATTAGGCGTATCAGATAAGCACTATCAGCTTCGCGTTGCAATGTTTCTTTGATTGCTTTCGGATTTTTAGATGCGACCTCGCACCGCTATGAGGGGATTAGTCCATCAGCCAGCCTGCTGCGCTTCAGGATAAGAAACAGCGTACTCCAAAATATGTGACACGTTTGGGTCATCCATTTGGCTCGGGTTCAATTGTTCGAATTAGGAAAAAGTTAGTTTCCAAAACTAGTAAAATATTTTTTTAAAAGTAAAAATACAAAATCCCAAATTAGTTTGCTTCTGTCTGTCTGTCTGTCTGTCTGTCTGTTTGACTGGCTCTCTCTCTCTCTCTCTCTCTCTCTCTCTCTCTCTCTCTCTCTCTCTCTCTTAATATCTATTCGATAGATAATAGTACTACTTCTGGTGATATTCTGTTTAGTTCATATATATATATATATATATATATATATATATATATATATATATATATATATATATATATATATATATATATATAAAAGGAGATTGTAGTTTGCTTGCAGCATTGCTGGTAAATATAAGTGATGGCACATATTATAATACTGCCCAAACTTAAATTTAGATTTAGAATTGAATATAGAAAAAGAGAAAAAAATTAATTAATAAATCATACAAAATAAAATATAAGAAAATTATAATAATTAGTATATAAATAAACAAATGTTTATAATATTTTAACTTTAGTTGAATAATTGTTTAATCAAATGTTGACATTTTCTGCGTTCCTACTTCCAATTGTCTGCTGCGGTATTTCAATGGTTTGACACCGGTTTTCCCCGTTTTTTTCGACCCTCTCGGTCTTTTATTGTTGTCTTTTGAAAATGAAAGTTTTTCTTTCGAAAATTTAAGATTACCCTTTGCCGACCTTTTATTTACAAGACAGTATTTACTATTCTGGTATTTAATCAGTTTTTCGTGAAATTATTAATAAATCGTTTTGAGTTTCACTTTCTCTCTTCGTTTATTTCTTTTCACTTTTCCATCTTACGGCAACAACATCGCATTGCTACAGCCTCGGACGACTAATCTGCACTTATATATATATATATATATATATATATACTCAAAAATATAATCCGTTGGGTCACTACTTGAGCTCGTGTTAAATTGTTTGCACCAAGATTAAGTGTGTTAATCGCAAATCCAGTTAAAAATGAACAAATAAAAAGAGAAAATCCAAAATTAGCCCCGCCCCTTCTCCCTCTCTCTCTCTCTCTCTCTCTTTTCTTTTCCTCTTTCTTTTTCTCTTCAGTTTTTTATAATGGGCTTTTACTATCTTCTTCATTCTGTCATTTTTTATTACATTTGACTTTTAATAAAGGGAGATGGCGAGTGAGAGAGAGAAAGTGAGGTAGAGAGAGAGAGAGAGAGAGAGAGAGAGAGAGAGAGGGGGAGACAGACAGACAGACAGACAGACAGACAGACAGACAGACAGAGAAGGTACAGAGGTAGAGAGGGAGAGAGAGACGAGTGATGGGTAGAGTATAAAATAAGAGCGGGGATCAAACAAGGTACGATGAGAGAGAAAGTGATGGATAGACAAAAAAATTGCAATTTATGATTAATAAGAACAATTAAAATGGAACGTTTTTAAAACATAACTCAATCCCAAAATTAAGGAATATACTAATATATAAAAAAACATTAGGGAAATAAACGTTAATCAACTCAGCTTTAGTATAATAATCGATTTTAACTGCTGAACGTGAAAATTGAATGATCGCATCGCAGAGGTCATGTTCGTCAATCGGTCTGTCACGCTAAGGTTTAAAATATCATTTACGCTGTTCGGTCACGCTTAAATTAAAAAGACATTTTCATTGGTCTCTCGTACATAAGTTTGAAATATAATTTCGTCGGTCTGTCACGCTTAAGTTTGAAATAGAATTTTCATTGGTCTGTCACTAATATACCGGTATCGTCCGGGCCTTCGGGTCTGGATTTACGCCGGTCTATTGGTTGTCGGTCCTGTGCAGTTCTAGGAGATGCACCCTCCCAGGCTTTGCCTCCCCTCTTTGGGGAGGAGTAAGTTTATTGCTTACTACCTGAGGCGCTCCTACCGGGGAATGCCGACGGGGCTGCCCAGGCAATTTCTAAAACAACCAGAGTGCTCAAATTCTCGAGCGCTGGTTCTTTCCCACTTTCCCGACCTTGTGTCACATCTTACCTTGTGGGAGGAAGATAAATAGAAGCATTTCCATCGCTCGGATTCGATTGGACGCATCTTTAAAATAGCTGTTCTATATTTTTTGTTTGGGGGTCTTTAAGTAGAGAAGATAAAGTCATCTAGATCATTAATTTGTTTTACATCAGTACTTCATGTTAGTTTTAAGTGGCTTCTTCAGTTAATGCCGTCTTAATCTATGTGCATGGGCGAAGCAGACGCACCTCTTGTAGATACGCTTATCTTGACCAGCGAATAAAGAATGATTTATGCGTTTATTACCCTACATCTGTCTTCCAATTACCGTTCTACTGCACCATGTGGGTTGTATATGGAAGGAAGTATGAAGCCGGCGCTTTATCAATCATTACATCCCGCATTGTGTGCATCTATGCTTGGCTTACTAAGCAGGTTATTAGATCATAACGCTTCCGCCGACCCCGTTAGTCATCTTAACATCCAACATATTTCTGGTTGGAACGAAATTTACCGTTTGTAAGCATCAATAGCATGACAAAGCACCTGTATTTAATCATTAATGTAATCACTATTTTTATGGAAATCGCTCCAGACAAAGCATGAAGCCACTTGATGTAATGTGCTAAAAATACTACTTCACGGTCAACAACTAGCCAACGATAAGTATAAGATGGATAGATTGACACCCAGAAAACAGCAATTCTTCCCCCTTTGTCAGAAACATCGTTCCTGGAATGTGAGGATTAAAAGACAAAATAAAGGAAACGAGAGTGACGAAGCTGCCGAAAGTAACCCTATTGTTCACTTTCTACTCTCCTATTTTTCTTTATGGCCCATTTCCATCCTTAAATATTAATGTTAATGCCGCAATCATGAGATTCAAAGGGAAAAAAAGCATTTTAGACGTTTTTCTCTTGCAGTAAGTCTTAATCTGCTTAAATGATTTTTCAAAGTTTTGGAAAGATAGCAGTCTGTTGGTGCAACGTCCGGAGAACATAGTGAATAATGCATAGTTCAGATGGATATTATTCTAGGAGATTATGACGATAGATATTCACACTTACTGCACCCAAAGTGCCCGCGATGCTTTGCTTGTTGAGTATTGATTTACTCCTCTCCAGGAGTTAGGCACAAGGCCAGTATTTATCTTACTCCCACAAGTAAGATGTGACCCAAGGTCGGGTCGGGAAAGTGGCGTTTAAAAATTGCCTGGGCAGCCCCGTTGGCATTCCCCGGTAGGGGCGCCTCAGGCAGTAAGCAATAAACTTACTCCTTCCCAAAGAGGGGAGGCGGAGCCTGGGAGGGCAGACCTCCTAGAACTGCACAGGACAGACCCACAGACCGGCGTAAATCAAGCTCCGAAGGCCAAGACAATACCAGTCTATGGGGTGCAGTATCCATCGGAACAGATACTACACTTTGATCTTAGCCAAAAGGCCAAGGCGTTATTTAACCCTACCCACAATAGGAATATGTGACACAAGGTCGGAAAGTGGGATTTGAAAAGCCAGTGCTCGAGAAGGTGAGCACTCTGGCCATTAAAAATTGCCTGGGCAGCCCCGTCGGCATTCCCCGGTAGGGGCGCCTCAGACAGTAAGCAATTAACTTACTCCTCCCCAAAGAGGGGAGGTAAAGCCTGGGAGGGTGGACCTCCTAGAACTGCACAGGACAGATCAGACCCATAGACCGGCGGAAATCAAGCCCCGAAGGCCAAGACAATACCGATCTATGAAGTGCAGTATCCATCGGAACAGATACTACACTTTGATCTTAGCCAAAAGGCCAAGGCGTTATTTAACACCCACCCACAATGGGAGTATGTGACACAAGGTCGGAAAGTGGGATTTGAAAAGCCAGCGCCCGAGAAGGTGAGCGCTATGGCCATTAAAAATTGCCTGGGCAGCCCCGTCGGCATTCCCCGGTAGGGGCGCCTCAGACAGTAAGCAATAAACTTACTCCTCCCCAAAGAGGGGAGGCGAAGCCTGGGAAGGTGGACCTCCTAGAACTGCACAGGACAGACCCATAGACCGGCGGAAATCAAGCCCCGAAGGGCAAGACAATACCGATCTATGAAGTGCAGTATCCATCGGAACAGATACTACACTTTGATCTCGACCAAAAGGCCAAGGCTTTGCTTGTTGAGTAGCCATTTGCAAAATGTCAAAAGCGCATGCTCAGTGTTTTGTTCGTGTCAGTAATTTGCATGCGTAAAAGCTGATCCATTTTAAAAGGCGAGATACAATAGTATTAAGAGGATTGGAAGTGAACAGATGAGAGAGAAATTCGTGCAAAGGATTTGGTAAGCAATTACAGAGTGAAAGAAATTGCAGCTAATATTTGTGCTCGGATTTACGATTTGTTTTCAAGTTCACGAGAAGACGTGTGTGGGTTGCAGTTAGATAAGCAGTTTGTGAGTTTCGGTGTTTCCCGAACAAGAGTTTCTCCCGAGTTTTAGACCGTCGTTGACATTTTATTGTGCCACAAAAGACATTTCTCTTTGTTACTGAGATCTTTGGTGGTCGTTTGTGTAATGTGAGGTCTAGCGTTGACATGATTCATTGTATATATACTAAAGAGTCACCACTTACGAAGGCCAAAAGCCACTCGAAGATAATGGTTAATTAGATTGTCACATTTGAGGATGAGCAATACTATGAGAGGATTATAAACAATAGGTAAAATTTGCAGACTTAATTTGATTACTTAAGAGAACGGCACAATAAGTATTTATTTTTTGAGTGATCACTGAAGTAGTCCCGTGGTATTGTGTTCCACAGATGAGAGGTTATTGGAAAGAAACTATGTTCATGGAAGTTCCGTTTGGTGTTGGCTACAAACAGGGAAACGGGAAAATTCTTTGCAGTGGTTGTAACTAGACGTAAGTTGTATTCCAATCTGATAGTATGGACAGCTGATTACTACCATATACACGTGTATAATGAACGAATACATGATAGCAAATGGGCCTTACTAATCAACGTCTGAGTGGTTGCATTATTTGGATTCTCGAGTTTATTTTGGCCTTGATAAGTGGTGACTGATTAGTATAAAAAAAAAGATACGTGTGAATCGGATCTTTATCACCATCTGGTTTTATGTGTTGTAGTTGTTGGATCACGTGGTTTGAGATGCATGGATAGAAAGTAAACAATATTGAATATTGCATCACAAATTCTTAGGACTGTTTATACCTTTTTTAGAGTACATTGAAAGAAAGAGCGCCCCCCCCCCCCCGAAGACGCAGGTCTGCTTCTTGTCTCTGACTTAAATTAACCGCTGAGTATTTCAAAATATACTTTTCTACTAACACGTGATCCTCTTCGTGTTTTGGGTATATCTCAGCCGCGCTTCGTGTATTAGCAATGAAACCATTGTTCTGACAAACAAATATTATTATACTAAAGCTGAGTTAATCAACGTTTGTTTCCCTAAGGCTTTTGCCTATATACTTTAATAACATGAAATGCAGGCTAAAATATACCTTAATTCTGGGATTGAGTTATGTTTGAAAATAATTATGTTTTAATCGTTCTAATTTGTCGTCATTTATAATTAACTGCAAGTGACCTATCCCCCTCTTAGCTCTTTATGTATTTTTTCGGCCCTTTTCACTCTATGTTGACTCAACCACTCTCTAATATTTCTTAATGTCTCTGTGAGAATTTAGAGAAAGAGTGGCACAAACACGTATGTAAATACATCTGATTGTACACACCACAAACACGTATGTGAATTAGATGGCAAAATAATAAGACTCTTTACTTATATACAAGAATAATAAAGAATAATAATACTTTTATATAATAATAATAATAATAATAATAATAATAATAATAATAATAATAATAATAATAATAATAATAATAATAATAATATTGACTATAACAATAATGAGTATATAGAACTATAGAGTCTTATTTTAAGTTATACAAAAATGGTGAAGTTGAATAAATAGTCGTCGTGGTTATGTATTCAATGGGTTACTGATGAAACATATGTCTGTGGATATTAAAAAAATATATAACTAATTATTTGAAGCTCCCTTCAAGGAAGAGCACTCTGTAAGGGGAATATGAAAATCTGCTAACTAAAGCAATATTGCAAAGTTGCCTCCCTTCTTAGTCTAGAACTTTAGGGATATTTCTCTTTCTACGTTTCAGTGACCATAGGGAGAAAAGACGTCGGATGGAAGTCAAATGTGACGTTGATCCGAGATTCAATTATATCTAGCCACACTGAGTTTTTGTTCAGATGAAACACTGTAGATATTAAAAATATTTATTACCTTATAAATAATATATAAATAATATATAAATAATATATAAATAATATATAAATAATATATATAGAGAGAGAGGGAGAGAGAGAGTCCTTCTATTCCTTTAAGATTATCAAAGTTAACTATCTAACCATTTCTTTGACCATCAGTATCTATTTATAGACATCAATCAGTCATCTAAGGTGTAATCATATATGATTCTCCTGATTAGATGGAATAACCGAATATTACCTTTACAGTCTAACGTTGTCGGCTCGGCGTTTATTATAAGACAAACAGCATGTGTCTTCTATCTTCTCCGTGTGATACAAAAGTAATTGTCGTCATGTAAAGACGAGAATAATATGTTCAGAACCTTTGATGAACACGAAAAGTAAACATATTTCTCGCGGTTCTTGGCGTAAAACATTACGATGAAATATAACGGACATTTTTTTTATTTATTTTTCTTTTAATTTAGTGAGAGGACTAGAGTTCGTTTTTTTTCTTTCTTTTGACGAAGTTGCATGGGAGACAACTCACATTTTATCTAAATGGCGTCGTTCACCATTGCTTTGTGTTTAAGAAGAAATAAATGAAAAAAAAGTTCCGCAAACATAATTTAATTAATTAAAAAATGAATAAATAAATATATAATTGAACAAATAAATACATATAATATTAAAATCAAAATCTATTCACAGCAGAATTGATTCCAGCGTTCATCTTTTGCACGTTTTAAAAACAGAGTTGAGAATCTGCATCTGAAAAAGGGATTTTTACTGAAATATTATGTTATCTGGACTCCAATATCCAGTGACATTGAAAGCAAGTAAGATTTGTAATTAATTAATTAATAATAATAATAATAATAATAATAATAATAATAATAATAATAATGATGATGATGATGATGATGATAATAATAATAATAATAATAATAATAATAATAATAATAATAATAATAACAACAACAACAACAACAAAACGGAAACTCACTTCACTTTCATTATTGTACGTCTTATTTTGCTTTCAATCCGCTAATATTCGATACGTCTCTGCATTGGAGGCACCTCCTATAAATGATCTATATCTTTTTGGCGCAACGGATAAAATTGCTAAGTTATAATCAGTTCTAAGTGACGGTTTTCTTGAGGTTGAAGGTTCAATCCTCAGATACAAGAATACAATTACGAATTACTTAAGGCTTCTACTCGGTTATGGTTGACGGAACGTGTACTAAATAAAGGGGTCCTTTCAAAATGCTGTACAGGTTCCTTAGTTAAGAATAACGATTTCGATGAGACACACCTGAAGAAGTTCGGCGGTTACATCAGCCAAAACGTTGTGATAATAACATCCCATGTGATAACTGTAGTCCGAATAATACAAATAATACAAACTACCAATCCTCATCAAAACATCTCGAAATATAAGTCCCTATTTCTTGCCTCCACACGAGGGCAAAGTTTTTTTGTTGTTGTTTAGACGTTGCAAGATGACGCGATAATTGGCATCGCGTTGCCACAGATGATAGCTAGGGAGCTGCGCTGGAACATCCCAGCGATCTCTCGGAGCTCGTTCCTACAAGTGGATATCATCCGTCAAATGTCTCGTGTGAATTGTGAAGACATCTGACGTTTCGACTGAAAATGGCTGAAAAATAAAACATATTATGCTATACCCTGCACAAAATAAAGGATCTCAATTATATAAACAGGTTGAAAATCCTAAGGTTTAACTACTTTACCGGAGAGAAAAGTGAAGTCTTCTTATAGATGTGACCTGGGCATTACTGTCAGCACCGATTTGTGTTGGACAAAATAAATTTCTAAAATTGTCAAGAAGGTCGAGAGTGGCAGGCATTAGTAAGACCTCTGTTAGCCGCTATGGTGCGACCACACTTAGACTTCGACTCATCAGTGTGGCACTCCTATATTGCTCAGAACGTTGCCCACCTAAAACCCGTTAAGAGACGTGCAATTAAGCGAATGTCCTGCGTCGGACACCTGCTATACTCGTAACGCCTTACTTTTCTGAGCTGTCGGGTTAGGGTTAGGGTTAGGGTTAGGGTTCATGTAAGCTGCGACGTCTAGCAGCTGACTTGGTAAACAGCTACACAATTATTAATCATCTCACCAACAACAAAAACCCGGAGAACATTTTTTTATGTCTATGTGTCTAACACACGTGGACATGCCAACAAAGTCAGAAAACAGCACAGCTCCCATGACTTTCGGAATCACGTTTTCATGCCCAGAATCGTTGAAGTATGGAACAAACTCCCAGCATCAATTGTTAGCTGCCTAGACAGTGCATCCTTTGAAAACCTCATGCTTCCCGTAATTCGCAAAAAAATTCCACCTGATGCTCTCTCTCTCTCTCTCTCTCTCTCTCTCTCTCTCCATATACCTCCACACATGAATATAATGACTCATACACTGTTCATTCTCCTGTCAATTGTACATTATCCTATGCATCACACATGCACCTTCGATGACTTGTATTGGCATATTATTAGATGTGGCATATTATTGCTAGTATATCACTACTTACCCTCAAAAACGGAGGAAGTTATCCCTAGGAAGATGCTATCATACTACATTATCCCCTCCCCAAAAACGAAAAAGAAGAAAGTAATGCCTGGGCGGATGGTATAATGACGAACGAACATATATCCCCCTTCCCCGAATCATGACGAACGAATATATACTATACTACTACGGAGGAAGTAATCCCTGGAATAATGTTATCATGGCAATTAAACAAATACAACACTACCCACCTCCCGAAAGAGGAGGTAATACATCTAGGGATTGTATCATGACAAACGAATATATACTATACTACTTCCAAAGGAGGCGGCAATACTTGGGAAGATGGTCTGATAACGACAGAAGAGATACTACACTACCCCTCCCCCCCAAAAAAAAAGGAGGAGGTAATACATGGCAGGATGTTCTCATGATAACAAAACAAATACCACATAACCCTCCCAAAACAAAAAGCGAAGGTTTATTCATGGGAGATGGTTTCATGACAGCAGAACAGATACTACACTGCCCCCTGAATTGAGCATTGCAAGATAGCCCATTAGTCTGAAATAGTATAGTAAACTAGTTCGAGCATTAACAAATGGTACAATAGTACAAATAATAGAAGTAATAGTATAGTTTCGGCTTCAGACAGACAGATACTTAATCACCATTAGTAATAGATAATATCATAGCTAAAGAGGACAAAAATATCTATGAAAGCTGAAATTTGTATATGAATGATGTTGCTTGTTGTTGGCGAATCTTAATCCATCTCTGATCCACATCTATCTAAGTCAGATGTGTTTCAGTATACATCAGTTGTGGCTGTTCCACCGGCTATCATAATAGCAAAGGTTCGCCTCGGAACTCAATCCCACAGACCAGGGGTTGCCGTGATGGATCCATGTCTTCTTTTCGGGGTGAGGTATATTTCGGCGCAATCCTAGAAGATGCACCTTCCCGGGCATTACCTCCTATTCTTTTATTGCCGATCGCCTGGGACGCTCCTACTGACTATTTTCGCGGTGCGAATTTGCGTCTTCGAAAGCGCTGGCTTTCCCTCCACAGTGCGGCCGTGCCAAAATCTTCCTTTTACATGTCATGTTGTATATACGATTTTGAATCCTATTTATTGAATTTAGTAGCCAACGTTCAGCTGTCTCATCAGTTGAGCTAGAACTTAATAGATCGAGACCAGAAGCCGGAGATGAACGCTATATAAGTAGGCTGGGATGTTCTCTCGATTCTGATTGGTTGCTAGTCCACGCGTGGACATTCTAGTGTATAAAGATTGCTTCATTCACGCTAGTTGGTGGCCAGTAAGTGTCATTTTAAATCTACACTATGAATAACCAGTTGCACACAGCTCTTAGTTAAATAAACGTATGTTTTATTAATCTATTACAATTATTCGTTTATAATAAATATTCTTTTGATATTAAATGATCCACAAAAGTCTTCGTAGCTGTAAAATATTGAATGGACTTGTCTAAGACTATACTGGTACGAATATCGAATACTTTAGAAACTATTCTAAAATTGACCCCAAGTGAGTTTAGGAACAAACATCTTTTTCTCGGATGAATAATACATCAGGATCGAGATAAATCATGGATGTCGTTGGCGTGGCCTGTCCATAAAAATAAATAATGAAAGTACTTCAGAAGTCAAATCTAAGTGCATCAAGTAAATAAGACTCACAAACCAGCATATACCACGTGGTAACGTTAACTACTCTCGTCTTTTCTTGGCCTTTTGGCTAAGATCAAAGTGTAGTATCTGTTCCGATGGATACTACACCCCATAGACTGGTATTGTCTTGGCCTTCGGGGTCTTGATTTACGCCGGTCTATGGGTCTGTCCTGTGCAGTTCTAGGAGGTCCACCCTCTTAGGCTTCGCCTCCCCTCTTTGGGGAGGAGTAAGTTTATTGCTTACTGCCTGAGACGCCCCTACTCAGGCAATTTTTAAACCCCACTTTCCCGACCCGAACTTGGGTCACATCTTACTTGTGAGAGTAAGATAAAAACTGGCCTTGTGCCTAACTCCTGGAGAGGAGTAAATCAATACTCTCGTCTTATTTACTCTGCTTAACTTGAAGACGTCTGGTGACGATATCGTTAATAATACATGCAAAATAATTTTACTTCTTATAGGTGCGAATACAGCGAATAAAAGTTTTTTTTATTTTATAAAACTTTTAAAAAACTTTTATTCACTCCAAATAAGGCATAATACCACTGAAGTGTAAGAGGCTACTGTGTAAGAGCCCTATTTATAGAGGAAAACATAAGTGGCGAGTTGTGAAGCAAGATGCTTGTTCACATTACATTTAAATTTCTGCATGTTATTACTGTCGAAGAAACAATGAGCAGGAAGGGAATTCCAAATGCAACTGGTCCGAGGAAACTGTAGACAATCTTTCGGCATTGACGGACATCTGCAGTGAATGGGTGTAATTTATCTGCTAGTCGAGTGAATCGGGGGTATTTTCGTGTAGGTGGTACACGTGCCGTAAGTTCATCGGAACACATTCTGTATGAATACTTATAAAACAAGCACGTGTATGCAACTCTGCGACGATGCGACAGTGTAGAATCTATTAGGTTATACATTCTTTTTTGCACCTTATCCAAGAGGAAGAGACTCGTGATTGGTGCACGGGTAAATGGAAGCTTGAAAAAAAATGTCACTTAAGTTCACCCCAAATAAGGCGCAATGCCACTGAGACGTAGGGTGCTACTGTGAATTGGGAGTTTTGCAGCTAGATGCTTGCTCACATTACATTTAAATTTCTGTATTTTAGTAAGATAAAGGAAACGGGAAGCAGGGCGGGAATTCCAAAGGTTAGCAGTACGAGGAGAGCAACTATTAGAGTAGAAAGCACTTCGACATTTGGTGGCTTTGTGGAGATATAGGATACTGGCAGGTGTGTGAAGCTGTCTAGATCGGTAGAGGGAGCCTACCTCCTTTGCAGCAGCCTTGGCAATGTCTTCTATGTATTTGTTCCAAGACACGTTATCTGTGAATGTTAGCCCTAGTAGTTTGAATGATGAACTTTCAGCTTGATTGTTTCTCTGTTATCGACCATGTGTGTATCTAGGCATATGCTGTAGAAGAAGGCAAACTAAACTAAATCATGCGTGTCGAATATGTGAGGTCGCGTTTACATGGGTCGATGCATTCGTTTAAGCATCATAAAAACAAACATACAGGGTGGGCCAAAATAAGGGTCCTATCTTTAAATTTGAATAACTTGAATTTGAATAACTTCCACAAAATAAAAGTTAAACTCACCAAACTTTATGTGTGTGTAGACTGACCCTTCCGAGATTTTTTGAAATAAACAAAACAAATTTTAGCCGAAAAACACTTCTTAAAACTTACAAAAACTAAACTATTGTTTTTTACACTGTTTTGAGTTTTTTAAGCAAAAATAATGTTTTCTAAATGAGGGTACGTTCCTTAGGGCTAATACGGCTCATGCTTGCTTCGGAAGGGGTCCTTTACTTATTCGAAAAAAAAAATTTTTTTAAATCAATAAATAAAAAAGTTATGAATTTTTAAAAATAGGACCCTTATTTTTGCCCACCCTGTATAATCGTTAACTGTAATTTTATTTAGCACAATTGAGAATATTCATTCGAGAGCTCAATTCAATTCCGGGGCCCCTTAAGCTCCGTGTTTTGTCGATCGTACGGAACATAAGGGCCCCTGGGATTGTGTGCGGCCAGCCAGCAAACAGTTGAAAAAAATAGAAGTATCGTTTTTAAAGTTTCGCGAGTTCTCTAGTTTAGGGAAAGAAAAGTACGGTTGCCTCGCCTCTGCCATTGTTGCTTCCATCTGCAAATGTACCACACGTGCGCGTTAGATAATATAATTCATTTCCACTGTTTAAGGAGAGGGTAACGTCATCGCTGGAAGTGAGTAAGTTGACTTCCGTACTTCGATTTGCTAACTCTCTGTTGATCTGAGTTTTAGTTGGAGTCCGGTATACCAGCCAGCTGCTTGTGTCTAGATCGCTGACCTCATCTTAAAACAGCCGCAGTGCCCTGAGATCGGTTTTCCAGATAACTCTAATAAACTAGTGAACCTTATCTGTGTGGTTTCGTGTTTTATTTTGAGAACAATTTCTTCCAACATGACCAACGCCCTTTGAATCAAAGATGGTGGACTTCGAGACTATCATTACTGTCGACGTTATCAGACGGGGACTAAGTCAAGTCGAAGCATAGGGTCAAATTTATTGGCCACCTAGCTCCTATGCCCGAAACAGAGTGGGCATTGAAGACATGCCCCCCACAGTTGTCTCCTTAGCTTAAGCCGAGACCAACGAAGATAGACTTTAAAGCATTCATAAAAATGTATCAGTTAATTTTCCTAATACTAGGTTCGAACGATTATTTCACCCTATCCTACAGAAGACGGGTATTCAACACTACAAGGTGGGTGTAAGTAAAAACTTATTGAATACCGATAGCCTCTATAAAGTTTAATAATGACCGAGACTCGGTATTTCTGAAAATAAAATAAAACAATGCTATATCTTTTTATGGTATATTTAAAATCTATCTTCGTTGGCCTAAAGTAAAGATAAGGTGAAACAAAGAAATCAGATATTTCTGTGATACTATGGAATTCCCCCCCCCCCTGCCACAACTAAATACACCTGGAGAGGTTAGGTAAAAAATTAATGACAATAAAAATACATAAAAAGGGCATTGAAAAACGACGGATCCATTGAACCTCAAAGACCAGCGACGCCATTACAATTAGACGTGAACAACCACAGGTAGGCGGGTCAAGATAGATCATTTGGAAAAATGTAGAAAACACGGGCGTCTCTTGTTTCCGGCGGAATTAAGCTTAGAAAAAAAACGCATGTCTCTGATTTCCGGCGAAAAATAAATATATTTGTGAGACGCTGGCTGTTAGATGAAAACGATCACGGCGAGGAACGGATAACGGCGACAAAATTCGACTAAGAAAAGTTCGCGAACGATGCAGTTAGTCTTAGCTGATATTTTGAAAGCGAGACATGTAGTGATACTAGCGAAAATACCCCAACCACACACACACACGTGTACAACGAGTCGTTTGTATACAATGTCCGTATCTGTGTGTTGTTTTTATTATTTATTAGGTATGTAAAGTATAAACTATGATTTCGTGCCCGGCAACCGACTACACTAGAATCCCAACATTGCCCATACGATGAAGAAGACACATGGCGGGCAGTCGGAGACACAGGCATGTTTGCCCAGTTCTTTCTATGTTTACGTGTGTTGTGTTTATTATGTATGTCAACTAAGAACTATTGCTTTGTCCACCGGTGAGCGACAATACGAGAATCTCGGTCAATAAGATGAGGATAAAGATCACACCACATGCGTTTGGGGTAAAATGGTCAGTTTGGGGCATGGAAATAGTTGCATATTTCAAGGTTCGATCTGTCTAGTGATCGGAGAGAAAAAAGACTGATTCTAATGTTTTTTCTTTTCTGTATGCTATGAATGCGGCATATATGACCTTTAAATCCGATCGTTATTTCGTTCTGTACTTTGTTACCTCATGTCTAATATGGTTAGTCATCTTACCGCTACTTTTTAAAAAATTAATTGTAAGGAATATCTCCAGAAGAACTAATAGAATTCAGCAAAAATGACTTAAAATCGAAAAAATTTAAAATTTAATCTGATCTTTTTTTTTTATTCTTCTATCGTGAATATGGGACAGTAATGCTTAATTGGATGCGAACGGTTTTTTCTTGTTGGTCTGGGATTCATCAAGAGGAATTACTCTCAAAGAACCCAACTCTCTCTCTCTCTCTCTCTCTCTCACTCTCTCTCTCTTCTCTCTCTCTCTCTAATCCTCTCTCTATCTCTATCTATCTATTCATCTATCTTCTCTCTCTCTCTTTCCCCTCTCTCTTTTTACTACTTCATAGTCTTTTACACTCTCTTGATCGTTTTCTCCCCCTCCTTTGTCTAAAATGTTCTCCATATATTTGCGATTATCCCCTCTTTTATCAGTCTTCTCTCTCGCTTTTTCTTACCTCCACCCTTCTCTCAACCTCCCCTCTTATTTCTCACTCTCACTCCCCATCTAATCTACTTTCACTTTCTTTTATCTTTCATTCACCTCTCGCTGTTCTCTTCCATTCACTTTCTCTTCTTCTAAAAGCGCAAGATTGAAATACGAAATAATAATAATAATAATAATAATAATAATAATAATAATAATAATAATAATAATAATAATAATAATAATAATAATAATAATAATAATAATAATAATAATTCAAAAATGGTGCTGGCCTCGGCTGACACCACACAAAATATTTGTAGAAGGTCAACGAGGATGAGAAACCCGAGGAGGGACAGCACAAACCAGACCTCCACTGGAAGAGTGCGGATAATGCTGGGACCTTGGGGAGGCTTATTACCACCGAAATCCCAGAGAAGACCAATGGTTTTTACCAGCGAGAAACCAATGGTAAGCAGTTGTTGCGATACCGCAAGTTCATTTGCGGTGGTTATCGAAAAGAGGTGGAGAATACTGGAAATGTGAAGAGGCTTGTTATCACTCAGACTCAAGGGAATACCACCGGTTGTTGTCGGTGAGCAATCACT
Organism: Sepiola atlantica; assembly: GCA_963556195.1. Lineage (NCBI taxonomy): Eukaryota > Metazoa > Mollusca > Cephalopoda > Sepiida > Sepiolidae > Sepiola > Sepiola atlantica. The sequence goes on from OY744534.1 coordinate 43,453,036, forward strand.
GACGATGACTTGTATGAAAACTTTTAGTGAATACAGATAATAATGAGAATATTGGAAAAAGATATATTTACGAAGAACAAGAAAACACATAGAAACGAAATCATATTGCAATAATCTAGTAAAATGAATACACACCTGGGCAGTATCACTAATAAGATACTCTGGACCATTCATAGGCTGGCCTAAAAAAGAAATCAGGGACCTTGGTCAGAGGACTAGAAAATTAATGACCATGCACAACGCACTACACCCAAAAAGCGATACGGCCAGACTCTACATGAAAAGAAACGAAGTGGGGAGGGGACTAGTAAGTATAGAAGATTATATGGATACTCAAAAAAAGAGCTGGAGAAATACATAACTCAGAACACGGAAAGGCTAATCACTGCAGCAAGAGACACCGTTCTAACGAGCAACTCGGGAAGCAACGAAACTAGAAACAAAACGACAATAAAAAAATGTGGGAAGAAAAACAACTACATGGACGCTTCAGAAGACTGATAAGAGAAGAAACCAACGAAAATAGCTGGGAATTGCTAAGAAAAGGACACTTGAACAGAGAAACGGAATCTTTACTGATGGCTGCACAAAATAATGCGATTAGGACAAACTAAATTAAAGCTAAAATTGATAAAACCCAGGAAACAGTAAATGCAGACTGTGTGGACAAAGAGACGAAACAGTAAATACTATAATATGTGAATGTAGCAAAATAGCCCAAAAAGAATACAAGAACAGACATGATTGTGGGGGGGGGGGGAAGCAAGTACACTGGGCAAACAATTCAATTTCGGATACGCAGACAAATGGTACAAACATAAACAAGAAACAGTACTGGAAAACGAAAAACACAAACTCCCCTGTGATATGGATATACAAACAGACAAACTCATACAAGCAAGGAGACCGGATGTTATAATAATAAACAAGAAGAAAAAATCTTGCAAAATCGTATACTTCGCCGTTCCAGCAGGACACAGAGTGAAGATCAAAGAGACATAAAAACGAAGCAAATGCACAGAACTAGCCAGAGTACTGAAAGGAATATTGAGCATGAAGAATGTCAGCATAATACCAATAATCTTAGGAACACTAGGAACAATCCCCAAAAACTTGGAAAAAAGACTGGGAGAAATTGGAATCAAAGGGATCATTGAAACCATACTAAGGACGGCAATAATCAAAACAGCTGCAATCTTAAGGAAAATGCTTGAATGCGGAAACCAACCCGCATAAGCTACGAAGGGTAACCAGTCACGCCCCCCCTCCCCAATAAATGGGCAAATAATGTACTTAGATTCGTAAATAAATAAGTTGAACGTTTAAAAGAATTTAAACACCCTAAAAAACGAATCTCCTCCTTAGAAATCTACAAATAATTATGAACCTTAAAATGCTTAAAAATAGGTTTTAATAGTTCCTATTGATAAGGTTGCAAATAATATAGCTTTTATCTATAAAAGATATTATTTACATTGCTTATTGTTAGAAGTAAGAATAATAGGTGAGGTTTCATATACTTATAAATTAAGTAATAGTGAAATCAATAATATTATTCTAAACAACACTGGTATTTGTGAAAAATTAGGACTAAAATTAGAGGAAAAGTACAAAAACTTCCATGTATGTATTGGATACATAAAATGCATAAGAAAACAGTTGGCGCCCGTTTTATTGTTGCCTCAAAGTTGTGCACCACAAAGTTCTGCATCACAAAACCCTTAAGTAAGGCTATATCTAAAGTTTTTTTAATTAATTATGAATCAAATAAATAATTTCTATAAAAAAGTAAATTCTATAGTAATACAGGGTGGGCCAAAATAAGGGTCCTATCTTTAAATTTGAATAACTTGAATTTGAATAACTTCCACAAAATAAAAGTTAAACTCACCAAACTTTATGTGTGTGTAGACTGACCCTTCCGAGATTTTTTGAAATAAACAAAACAAATTTTAGCCGAAAAACACTTCTTAAAACTTACAAAAACTAAAGTATTGTTTTTTACACTGTTTTGAGTTTTTTAAGCAAAAATAATGTTTTCTAAATGAGGGTACGTTCCTTAGGGCTAATACGGCTCATGCTTGCTTCGGAAGGGGTCCTTTACTTATTCTAAAAAAAAAAAATCAATAAATAAAAAAGTTATGAATTTTTAAAAATAGGACCCTTATTTTTGCCCACCCTATACTTATAAATTAAGTAATAGTGAAATCAATAATATTATTCTAAACAACACTGGTATTTGTGAAAAATTAGGACTAAAATTAGAGGAAAAGTACAAAAAACTTCCATGTATGTATTGGATACATAAAATGCATAAGAAAACAGTTGGCGCCCGTTTTATTGTTGCCTCAAAGTTGTGCATCACAAAGTTGTGCATCACAAAACCCTTAAGTAAGGCTATATCTAAAGTTTTTTAAAATTAATTATGAATCAAATAAATAATTTCTATAAAAAAGTAAATTCTATAGTAATATAAACCTATTTTGAGTGGTAAATAATTCAGATCTAGTAAAAGAAAAATGAGATCGTATAAATTCTCGTAAAAGGCTAAATCAATCTCAACATATGATTTCAGTACTTTATATACAAAAATACCACATAAAGAACTTATTAAAGAATTAGATAATACTATAGATTTAGCTTTTTCAGGAGGAAAAGGTAAATACATAAACTTTTCAAAATTTAAAACCCTTTGGTGTAAACCTAAAAATGGTAAGACGAGTGTTTCAAAAACTGGTCTGACAATGCTAATAAGTCACCTTATTTTTATAAGTTACTTTCAAATAAAAAATAAAGTACTACTCCGAACTATAGGCATTTCAATGGGTTTGGATCCTGCACCATTTTGGACAAATCTCTATCTACATAGACTTGAATATATATATATATATATATATATATATATATATATATGTGTGTGTGTGTGTGCGTGTGTGTGTGTGTGATCATTAATAATGATTTATCTAGAGCGTATAGTAATCATGGTTGTAGGCGATTTATTGACGACCTTGTGTGCATTAATGATAACGAATAGTTTGAAAATACTAAACATTTAATATATCCTAAGGAGTTAAAATTAAACTGTGAACACACGAGAATACAACTACATTTCTTGATTTGGATATAAAAATTGAAAATAAAATATTTATCTATAAAATGTTTGATAAAAGAAATTCCTTCCCTTTTCATATCGTTCGTATGCCAGATAAAAATCGTACCTGTCCTGTGTATATTTTTTACTGGAGCATTATTCCTGAATTTCTGAGAATTGCTCGCGTTACCTTAAAATTAGTAGATTTTATACCTTATAAAAATTTTTCTGCCTTAATAATAAGAATGATCAAACAAGATGGCGATCAAAATAAAATATTCAGACAATTAAATAAGGCAATTACTCGCCATCCTGACGCATTTAAGTCATATAAAATTAATGAAAGTAAATTGAGAGAGCAAATCCAAAACTATCTAAGAAATAATGTAAAATATGTATAAACGTATATATATAGAGTATATATATATGATATATAAAAAATATACATTTATATATATATATATATATATATATATATATATATATATTTAATTTTTAAATATTTTTGATATGAAACTAAATATAATAAAATAATACAAATGCATAAAACTATAAATCACCTAAAATGTAGTGTAATAGATTCGTCCGAACACTATAAAATATATAAACATTTTGTAAATAACGGATACATTTTCTTAGACACAGACGAACAACACAGGTAAGGAGGACATTTTTTTAATAACAAAATAAGTAAGCAAAACATTAATTTGGAACAAAACTTAGATCTAATAACGTTTTTGTTCTTGGTTTTAAGGGAAATGGGGTCTGATCAACTCTGCTGGGAAGCCATAAGATAAAATACTGTTTTGTTTTTAAATTCTCGAAACATTTTTCCATGAACAACAACTGATAATCTCTTAAATAATGTTAGGACCAGCGTAAATTCTTGGAAGCCAACTAATATAATGACTGTAAAAAGTAAATTGACTGACAAGAAAAGTAATTTCCCACCGAAGGACTTGGGACTAAACTTTTTTTGTTTTTTTTTTCATATAGTTTTAATGGTTGAAAAACTTCCAAGACTATATAATATATATATATATATATATATATATATATATATATATATATATATATATATATATATATATGTGTGTGTGTGTGGGGGGGGTGTGTACATTAAATATTTTGAAAATGAACAATCGTGCAATTTTAAATGAAAAATTCCTTTATTTAATTTTTTTTTGCAAGCTTTCGTTGTAGAACAGCCTTGTCAGGCGAGACTGTCTTATAGTTTTTCTTTTCTTTTCTTCCTCCTCATTTTTATGGTATTAACCACAAGGGGTCGAGTCACAACACGAGCAGAAAGAGACGTCAAGTTCTTAAGACGTTAGGATCAAGTGTAGTCCTGGCGATGTTATGCGCAGATTGGCGCTTTGATTATAAGTAAGGAAATCAACATCTTTGAAGCACAGATTAGAATGTAAATATTTTGAAAATCAACAATCGTGCAGTTTTAAATGAAATTTTGATTTTCAAAATATTTCACTTTAATACATTCTAATCCGTGCTTCAAAGATATATATATATATATATATATATATATATATATATATATATATATATATATAATAATGGTAATAATCCAGGTGAAAAATATCCATGGGGTGGTAATCCAGAGAATTTTAACCGGGTTTATAAAAAGTGCTCAATATCAAAATAGAGCTTTATATATGATAATTTTATTTACACAGACATGTACAAAATCTGCGACACTGATTTACACAGACATGTACAAAATCTGCGACACTGGCATGTCGATGTTATCGATCAACAGTTACTATAAACTGAGATCTCATCAGGCAGAGTTAGAATCCGATCTTAACCTCAGATCATATTTGGAGAGAATATTTCTCTCCAAATATGATCTGAGGTTAAGATCGGATTCTAACTCTCCCTGATGAGATCTCAGTTTATAGTAACTGTTGATCGATAACATCGACATGCCAGTGTCGCAGATTTTGTACATGTCTGTGTAAATAAAATTATCATATATATATATATATATATATATATATATATATATATATATATATATATATATATATATATAAGCTAACAAACCAACAGAAAATATTATTTGGAAATTAAGCAGTATAGGCCGACAAACTTGCTATTTGAAACATCAGCCTGACAGATAAACGAAAATGCTATTTGAAATGGAAAAGGGCCAACAACGACGTCGTCGCGAAACTTGCGGGAAGCGATCGAGGGACGGGCCGATGATGAGATACGTAGACGCCTTCACTCGGACCAAGCCTGTGATCGTGACAAGTGGAGACAAACATCCATTATCAAGGGCCCTGTCGATGATCGGGATTAACGAATACGAAAAAGAAGAAGCTATTTCAAACTGAACGTGGCAGACCAACGAGTATATATATATATATATATATATATATATATATATATATATATATATATATCCAAGTATATATATATATATATATATATATATATATCCAAGTATATATATATATATATATATATATATATATATATATATATATATATATATATATATATATATATCCAAGTATATATATATATATATATATATATATATATCCAAGTATATATATATATATATATATATATATATATATATATATATATATATATATATATATCCAAGTATTTACATATATATATATATATATATATATATATATATATATAATAGAGAATGGTAGTTTTCTTGAAGCATTGCTGGGTATAGTAGTAGTATGTTTTTAAAAGGCTGTGGGCAATGCAAATTCCGGGTGAGATGTAAGTTGGAAGAAACAAAACCAATAAATCGAATACGAAATATGACTTTCCCCGAAATATTAAATTAATGATTTTATAATCATCTGTACATCACACAAACAGCTAACAACACTCTTGCTGTTATGTAAGTTCTTAAGAAAAAATAAATAGTAAGTCCTATTTCGTATTCGATTTATTGTTTTTGTTTCTTCCAACTTACATCTCACCCGGAATTTGCATTGCCCACAGCCTTTTAAAAACATACTACTATATATATATATATATATATATATATATATATATATATATATATATATATATATATATAATCACCAAACAGAATGTTCTGCCTCATTACATTATTTAAGTGCTGTTAGACATGCCAAGGCTTCAATCTGAGATTGAAATGTGCTCATGTTTTCGACACCCTGTACTTTTATCGTCTGCGTCGGATTTATCCTTCACTGACCAAGTAGAGAAAGGATGAAGTGTAGGATCAGAATAGATGAAATAGATACTAGACTTTGCAATATTTATTTGCACAAAATATAACGTTTTACATTTGGAACAAATTAGGCATGAGGCTATAAAAAATTAATTAAAATTTGTAAACAGCTGACAGAACGCAGATAGGAAATGTTTAGAAAAAATGTCGGTTTTTAATTGTGGAAAATCTATGTACCCACGAAAATGAACGCAAATAGCTCACAACGGACAGTTTTAATGTTAAGGAAAAATTTCGCTTTTAAATTGTGAAAAATCTATGTACCCACGAAAATGAACGCAAATAGCTCACAACGGACAGTTTTAATGTTAAGGAAAAATTTCGCTTTTAAATTGTGGAAAATCTATGTACCCACGAAAATGAACGCAAATAGCTCACAACGGATAGTTTTAATGTTAAGGAAAAATTTCGCTTTTAAATTGTGGAAAATCTATGTACCCACGAAAATGAACGCAAATAGCTCACAACGGATAGTTTTAATGTTAAGGAAAAATGTCGCTTTTAAATTGTGGAAAATCTATGTACCCACGAAAATGAACGCAAATAGCTCACAACGGACAGTTTTAATGTTAAGGAAAAATTTCGCTTTTAAATTGTGGAAAATCTATGTACCCACGAAAATGAACGCAAATAGCTCACAACGGACAGTTTTAATGTTAAGGAAAAATTTCGCTTTTAAATTGTGGAAAATCTATGTACCCACGAAAATGAACGCAAATAGCTCACAACGGATAGTTTTAATGTTAAGGAAAAATTTCGCTTTTAAATTGTGGAAAATCTATGTACCCACGAAAATGAACGCAAATAGCTCACAACGGATAGTTTTAATGTTAAGGAAAAATTTCGCTTTTAAATTGTGGAAAATCTATGTACCCACGAAAATGAACGCAAATAGCTCACAACGGACAGTTTTAATGTTATGGAAAAATGTCGCTTTTAAATTGTGAAAAATCTATGTACCCACGAAAATGAACGCAAATAGCTCACAACGGACAGTTTTAATGTTAAGGAAAAATTTCGCTTTTAAATTGTGGAAAATCTATGTACCCACGAAAATGAACGCAAATAGCTCACAACGGACAGTTTTAATGTTAAGGAAAAATTTCGCTTTTAAATTGTGGAAAATCTATGTACCCACGAAAATGAACGCAAATAGCTCACAACGGATAGTTTTAATGTTAAGGAAAAATTTCGCTTTTAAATTGTGGAAAATCTATGTACCCACGAAAATGAACGCAAATAGCTCACAACGGATAGTTTTAATGTTAAGGAAAAATTTCGCTTTTAAATTGTGGAAAATCTATGTACCCACGAAAATGAACGCAAATAGCTCACAACGGACAGTTTTAATGTTAAGGAAAAATTTCGCTTTTAAATTGTGGAAAATCTATGTACCCACGAAAATGAACGCAAATAGCTCACAACGGACAGTTTTAATGTTAAGGAAAAATTTCGCTTTTAAATTGTGGAAAATCTATGTACCCACGAAAATGAACGCAAATAGCTCACAACGGATAGTTTTAATGTTAAGGAAAAATTTCGCTTTTAAATTGTGGAAAATCTATGTACCCACGAAAATGAACGCAAATAGCTCACAACGGATAGTTTTAATGTTAAGGAAAAATTTCGCTTTTAAATTGTGGAAAATATATGTACCCACGAAAATGAACGCAAATAGCTCACAACGGACAGTTTTAATGTTAAGGAAAAATTTCGCTTTTAAATTGTGGAAAATCTATGTACCCACGAAAATGAACGCAAATAGCTCACAACGGATAGTTTTAATGTTAAGGAAAAATTTCGCTTTTAAATTGTGGAAAATCTATGTACCCACGAAAATGAACGCAAATAGCTCACAACGGATAGTTTTAATGTTAAGGAAAAATTTCGCTTTTAAATTGTGGAAAATCTATGTACCCACGAAAATGAACGCAAATAGCTCACAACGGACAGTTTTAATGTTAAGGAAAAATTTCGCTTTTAAATTGTGGAAAATCTATGTACCCACGAAAATGAACGCAAATAGCTCACAACGGACAGTTTTAATGTTAAGGAAAAATTTCGCTTTTAAATTGTGGAAAATCTATGTACCCACGAAAATGAACGCAAATAGCTCACAACGGACAGTTTTAATGTTAAGGAAAAATTTCGCTTTTAAATTGTGGAAAATCTATGTACCCACGAAAATGATGATCTCGGGGTGGAACAAAAATAGAAATTGCCACAGTGTAGAAGGATATCTTCTTCGCTGACCGATTATGGAAAAGGGTACTTCTTTCGAGCCGGGATATTTGCTCGATCTGTTTTCTATTCTCTCCTCGGTTATTGAAAGCAACTCCTTGTAGACTGCGGCAAATTTTTATTCATGTTGTTACTTTAGAAAATATAATAAACGTTGTTGGATTTTAGCCACATTAAGAACTGACCTCGTAGGGAGTCAAGTACATTTGATAGTTCTAAATTGAGAAATCGTATAAAGAAAGATTTAAGAAGCCTTATATACATTATATATAAATACAAATTACCACAGTGTTGAAGGATTTCTCCTTCATTGACCGTATTTTTGTCTGCCCTGGTGGGGTGGCAAGTAACTTTTATGGTTAAAATTTGAGAGATCGTAGAATAAAAATTAAAGAAGCCTTATATACAATAATAGCAATTGCGACAGTGTTTAAGGATTTGTAGTTCTGCCCTCGTGTAGAGGTAAGTTAATTGGCTTGTTAAAATGTGATGCAGCGTAAAAAAATACCAATTGCCGGAGTGTCAAAAGGGTTTCTCTCTAATTGACCGTATTTTATTGTGTTCGCTAAGTTTTTATTGTAAAACATTTTTAGTATAGAATAGAATTAAAGATGGGTGTATGTTATCGAATGTGAAATGAAAACGGCGAAAAGTATGCAATATGCAAGGTTGAAACTTCATTTTCGATTTAATGATATGTCAAGAATCCTTATTCCAATTTTAATCAAAATCTATTACATGATTGTGATTCTAGAAAATGTTTAAAATGTGAGGCTCAAGCCTAAGGGGTCTTAAGAAGAAATTAAAATTAAGGGAATCTTGCTTAATTGGTGTCTAATGACTATCAGTCAAATTTAATGCAAATTTTAAATATTTGAATTTTTGAATGGGAGGTTGTGCATATATTATGGGTCCTAAAACCTTTTAAAATACCCAACGAAACTGAAATTTGGGATATATTTATGAAGTGGTGTCTAATAGCTATTGTCCAAATTTCACAAAATATCGGAGGTATCTGAATGTTTATGAAGGGGTTCCTCCCTTATTTACCCCCCTTCTGATAAAACTAAACTGAACTAAGTAGAGCGCACATTCGGACCCATTACCTCTAGCAGTTGTGTTAAAAAATTGATAATGATCAGTCAATTAGTTTAGGAGTGAATTATGTACATAAAAATATATAAAAATATACACACAGCTAATTACGAAATATTATTTTCCTCCCTCCCACTTACCTTTTAATCATTACGAGTGCGAGAGGTGTAGGAGGAGGAATGTCGCTGCCTACTGGTAAGTTGAACCTTCTTTGTGTATTTACTTTGTGTCTTCCTCCTACTTCCCTTTTAATCATTACAGCTGCTGTCAACATCAACAATTTCTTTTTACTTCGCGTATTAAACCGAATAGTTTTTTTTACTTGTATAAATGGGGTTTGAAGAAAATATGTAAATACTTACGGGTAATGTATATTTTATTAAATTAAGTAAAAGTTATGAAAAAAGTGTTTCGCGGTATTATGAATGTTGTTTAGTGATTGATGATTGGCTGGTTTGCGAATTCTGAAACCGGTTATTCCGTGAGTTGTTCTTTGTGAAATGATAGGTTGACTGTGCTTGGCGGTGATTTGGGTTTTGTGGGAGGTCTTAATTCTAAGCAGGAATATAATTTGCTATCCTCTCTTTGGTTTACTTAGTTGGACGATGCTTACACAGCATAACATAATGTTTTTGTTTAGGTTTTAAAAATAAGTTGAAGTTTCTGGAAACACAGTCGAATGAAGTTATATATATCTATTTATGAATTTTACAAATGTTTAGATCTTTTATTTTTTAGAATAAAATGGCTGACGAGCGATGAAACGAACTTAAACCCAGGTTTTATTATCAGGCTCCGATTTATTCGTAAACCTATTTGTATCATGATATCTAAACTTCTGTAAATATCTATATATATTAGTATTTCATGTATCCACATGAAATTTTATAAGGAGATATAATTTTTTATGTATCAATTTTCAGTATTTACCTCAACAGTGCTCGATACATAAGTAGAGCTATGTAGTAAGATATGAAAATATATTTATGGCAATTAAGCTACAGAGAGGCTCCCGCGTTTCATCTATAGAAAACAGAACAATAGAACAGGATATAGGAAGTAACACTAACAAGACCTTTGTTCGCGGGAAGCCCAGCGATTGGCTGAGAGAACAACAAAGAATCCGAGTATTTAACTAGCTAGCCGTGTATATAAAAACGCAAAATAACTCCATGCATTTTAGCCTGAAAGTTCCAACCCGGGATGTAACGCGGGAGCCTCTGTGTAGCTTAATTGCCATAAATATATTTTCAGAGCTTACTATATATATATATATATATATATATATATATATATATATATATATATATATATGCTGATGAGTCCCGATTATAAAGGACGAAACGTATACGTACATAGATAATAAACAAAACAAATATTTATTATTTGTAGCTCCTAGAAACCCCCTCTAGATGGGCGCTGTAAGTGTAGTATTAACACAGCATGATGTCGCTAGCTATAAATGCATTGTTCCTTTCATTAAGTTGAACTCTCTTATGACGTCAAGCCGTCGGATAAAGTGTTACAATTATCACTGTTTATTCGCTATTCAGCGTTGGCCCAGTGGTTCTAGATGTCGGGGTTTAAGTTGTAAAATACTCGGAATCCGGGGTTTCGTGTCACATGACCAGTAGTGAATAGTCATATCTCTATGCTGATGAGTCCCGATTATAAAGGACGAAACGTAAACGTACATAGATAATAAACAAAACAAATATTTATTATATATATATATATATATGTATGTATATATATATGCGTTCTCGAATCGTGCACCTGTCCGCTAGCCATCAACTATAATGCATTGTAAAATTGTTGCCTTTTGTTAATGTAGAAAAGATGATAAAAACTCAATCTATGTTGTTTTGAGGAAACTGATGAAGATTATAAAAGAATGGAATGAAAATGATTTACAAAAACGAAGATGTTTATTTATAGATGAACATTTTTAGTCGATATCAAACGAGGAAAAGCATCAATATCGTTTTCTATTTTAAAGGAGAGGACGATCGTTTTGAAGACCCGAAATCTACAAGCGTTTCCCGAGACATGTACAAAAGAAGTAGAATAAAACTATTGATTAGATAACTCATCGATAGACGAAATAAGAACCGATTTTCTGCAGGTGCCCTCATTAAATCTCCACGGTAAGCGATGAAAATTCTGCTTCAAACTTAAGCGTGACAAATGAAATAAAATGCTATTTCATTCAACCTTATGCGTGACAGGCCAAATAAAATGCTATTTTAACCTAGGTATGACAGACCGTGTAACTCTTATTTTAAACGTCAGCGTCACAGACCAAATAAAAGGCTATTTCAGATTCAAGGCTGACAGATCTGTGAAAATGTTGTTTCAAACTTAAGCGTGACAGTATGCCAAAATGTAAATTTTAAACGTAAGCGTTGCAAAGGAAATAAAATGTTATTTCAACCATAAGCGTGATAGGCTTACTTGAAGGGTATTTTAAGCTTAATAATGACAGACCAAATAAAAAGCCTACGGCGAGACAGCCCAATTAAAATGCTATTTGAAACAAACATCACAGACCAAAGAAATATTATTTCAAAAATAAGCCTAACAAACTGATGAAAATGATATTTCAAAATTAATTTAGTCAAGCCAATAAAATTGTTATTTCTCACGTAAGCATAACCGATGAACGAAAATGCTATTTCAAACTGAAGCGTGACCTATTGATAGGCAGAGGTTCTTATAGAGATACTGGACAATTCTGAATAAATGCTATTTCGATCTTAAACATGACAGACGGACAAAAATTCTATTTAAAACTTAAGCATGACAGACTAGCAGACATGGTCTTTTATAGAAAATTGATAGGTTCATCTACAACTATTTCGAACTTTAGTATGGCAGGCTGATGAAAATACTATTTGAAAGCGTAACAAATCGATGACTAACGGACGGAGCCTCGGCGAGAGATGCTTGGACGCATTTTAAATTAGGATGCGTCTAGGCACTTGTATCGATCGGGTACACGAGCCGAAATTTATTTTAGAAGAGTTCCAATGGTGTAAGAAGGGGCAGACAACTCACTTTTTTTAAGTACATAATTTCTAGCTTCTCCAGAAAATGGACGTAATCGACGTGAATGCCTTAAAAAAAAAATCACAATTTTTTAAAACCTAAACTGATGGCTGTTCGTTTTGAAATGAAAAAATATACTGTTGATTTTCCAAAATTCTATTTTCTTCAATAAATGTTCTATCAATATACTGTTGATTTTCACAAATTGTTATTTCTTCGAAAAATGTTCTATTAATTGAATTTGCATGACTTCTTATTTTAAAAATGCATATTTTCCATTTTCGGAGAAATTGCGTACTAAAAAAAGAGAGTTATCTGCCCCTTACACCATTGGAACTCTTCTAAAATAAATTTCGGCTCGTGTACCCGATCGATACAAGTGACTGCGTCTATTCTATCTGGCCGTTTTCCGATGGAAATGCTATTTCAAACTTAGGCGCGACAGACCTACCGACAAACGAAGATAGTCCGTTACAAAGATGCTTCGGTGCATCTAAGCACCAACACAATTCGAATTTTTTCTTGGCAGAATTTCGTCGTTCTGAAAATATTTGTTCATTTAATTTAGTTTGTTGTCTTGTTTTTTTGTCACGGCTTTGGCTTGTTGCAAAGGTCATAAGAGTGTTTTGGCTTCCTCTGTAATAATGAAACGGAAGCTGCGGAAATATAAAATAGTACAAAGCAAATATAAATCAAAACTTTAAAAATGACGTCACGTTTTGGTGTGGTCATGCCGTAAGAATGATGACATACTTTTACATTTGACTTGCCCCCAACGTTTGCAATTTAAGTCACTTGAAAAAAACAGTGTCTGCCTTGTTTACGAAACCGTACACTTGATGCTCAGTGATACTAGCGTATGTTGCAATATATACTGATTTCCCCCCTTAGTATTACAGGCGATAGAAATAGCTAATATATATATATATATATATATATATATATATATATATATATATATATATTAACATAAAATATAATAACACGAAATCACATAATTGTCGATGCAATAATTTATTTCAACCGTACGGTTTTTTCAAGCATCACTCAGATAAATACATTTTTGAGACTGATAGAAAATTGAATTTCCCTACGACAATTCAAACACAACTAGAGAGAGTGGTGGTAGCAACCAATTTGATACATCTTACATACATTAGGTGTTTGGTCGACGTTTAACTTCTCTTCGTCTAAGTGTTTAGGATGAGGAGAGGAGATTGTAAACCGGAAAAACGAGTTAAAAGGTGACGATACTTCTCCGTTTGATGTGGGGTCAATACGTTCGTAAAGGTTTTAAGGAACCCCAGACGACTAGCTGCGTCGTCTGATTTCCTCTCGGTTTGGTTCAAAACAGAGCGGGGTGTCGCTAATTGGACATGCGATACGAATTTAGTGAGTGCAAAAATAGATAATGGGTTGACAACGTCGGTCCAATCGGATACAACATTTCTTCCGTTATGACTTGCTTGGGTTCAAAGGACAAATATAAAAGACACAGGATAGGATGGATTTTTCTTATCTTGATTTAATATTTATGAAATACACTTTATTTCGATTAAACCACCCTCCATTTGTAACTCTTCTACCCTTAAAGAAAGAAAAAGGCTAGCTTCGCAAGAATTTTCGTAACGCTGGTATGGAGTTTTAGCTAACCTAATCTAGTTCTCACCTACGCTATAGAAATCTCTTTCTGCTAAATAAGATTGAGGATACAAGCATTTGCGCACATATTGTCGATGCCTAACATTGTGTCGGCTGACAGTGGCTTTTACATACGGACTCCTTGCGAACATTCGCAGCTATAGGCTCATGGGCAACTTTAAATGTTGCTAGGCAAGGGTTTGATGGGTCTTTCCAATTGCACGGTCTAATAATAGCTACATGATATATTTGTATAGCTTTGCGGGGATCTGGCGTATTGATTACTTAGCAGATGTCACTGGCCTTTCAAGTGATCTCGTAAGGTCCGTGATATCGATTTCTCGAGGGGCTACAGGACATGGACAGTCGCATAAGGACTTTATCTCCGACTTTGAAAGTTCGGGGACCGAGGTTACGTTTATTACACTTCTTTCTTTCAGTACGTTCTCCTTCGGCTCTCTCTTTAGGCTTTCTCCGTGTGACCACAATCAATAGGACTACACCGGGACCTCTCGCTCTCAGTATTTCGGTCTCTTCTGAGACGTTTGGTGTCTCCACCTCTCCAGGGTGGGGTTTGGCTCTCTTTCCGGCCAAGTCACTGCCGAGTACCATCGATACGCCTCTCATGGGCAGGTTATTGACCACTCCGATTTCGATGGTGCCTTGCACAATCTCGGAATCGAGGGTCACTCTATGGAGTGGAATGCTGACACAGCCATTCCCAACTCCTCTTATAGTCACGGCTCCGTACCAGGCGGTATACTCTTCTTTAATACGACGGACTGTGTCGCTCCAGTGTCTCGTAATATTTTATATTAGTTTTTCTCGTAGGGTCATCTACAGCACATATTACCCGCTTCGACATAAAGGGCTTATACTCTTTTATAATTCATTGCGGGCGTTCTTTCGCGGGGTTCTTTAATGTATTCAACCCTTGCGGTTTACCAAAGGGTGCGCTCCTGATTTCGTGATCCCTTCTTTTTGTTAGACAATTCGCCGCTACATGTCCTACTTTTCCGCATTAACGACACGTCATCACTCTCCATCTCCTGCTTGTTGATCGTTCGGAAGATGTGTTAGGTTACTTTGGCTGCCCAGTCGGTTCTAGTTCCCTGTCTGACCCGACATCATGCTTGGACTAGCGCTAGTCGCCATTCTGGGTTCAGCGCAGCTTCCGTCAGCAAAGGCGTCGTTTGACTTTTTCCTACCCCACTTGTGCCCCAACGCATATTCGTCAGCGAGGGCGGCCATGTAATATGCGGTGTGTACTTGTCTCTGGTTTAGATAGACTTTGAGGTCATCATGGATCCACCGCTGGAACTCCTCTATCATCATCAACTGCCTCGGCCTATCGTGTTCTGCCTCCACGTTTTTGGCTGTACACCATTTATCGAAATACGTCTCTTTCCGAGAAAAGAATTCGACGTATGTTATTTTGTCATCCTTCTTACGTCTCCTGAAGTTTTGCCTGTATGCATTTGGTACCATTTCGTAGCGTCTCACTATTGCAGACTTAAAAACGTTATAGTTGGCGCAATCTGCGGCCGATAGAGACGTGTATATTTCCTTGGCTTAACCCTTTTACACCGTTTGCAGCAATAAAATCCAGTTATCGAGTGGTCAGTCCAGGCCTGAGACGATCTTCTCAAAGTGGTGAAAGTACTTGTCTATATCGGCCTCGTTGAATGTTGGCACGAGTCTGACCTGCTTAGCAAGGTCGAACTCGTTTCGCCTCTCATCGCGCAGCGTTCTCCTATCCTCTAATTCTAGAAGCCTGTACTGTCCTAGCTTTCTCTAACTCTATCCTTTCCCCAGTGTCTATTCTAGTTTGTTTTATCTCTGTCACTTTTTCGTGTATCCTAGCGTTTTCTATCTCTACTCTTTCACGCAAACTTGCCTCAATCTTAGCCTTCTCAAGCTCTATCTGGGTGTGTGAAAGTCGGGGCGAATCTGACACAAAATCGTCCAACACATCTTTTTCGAAGATATCGTTGTCGACCATGTGCTTCGCTATTGTTCATATTAACTTGAGTTTTCATCATGGACGGTTAGGTTCATAACCCTAACGTTGTCCCAATCTCGATTATTTCATTTTTCTTTGATTTATTGAGTCTCTTGAATGTGTAGGAACTTAGAAACGCTTCTACTATCGACATCTTGGGTTTATGTTTCCGCTGTCTTGTACATGCTCTGTCCCCCTATAGAGTCTTAATTGAACTGGAGAAATAGCCCGGACAATTCCCAATCTTGTCACACACATGCTTCGTCAAAACCACGGTAGCGAGCGTGTGACAATGATAGATATAAAATGTAAAAGTTTCCGGAAGTGTATATATATATACATATACATATATATGTACATATACATATATATGTATATATATAGTTTTCAGGTTCGATTATTTTCGATAGAGCTCTCTGATTCGGAATCCTATGTCCGTTCAAACAGAGCATGAATACGTTATGAGGTTTAAAAAGACTAAATATACATTCGGATTGTACACATATAAGTTATTTCGACCTTAACTAGGTCTCCTCGGATGTATTTCCAATCACGATTTAAGCGAAATAACTTATATGTGTACAATCCGAATGTATATTTAGTCTTTTTAAACCTCATAACGTATGTATATATATATATATATATATATATATATATATATATATATATATATATATATATATATATATATATATATATCAATTATTTATGTAATTATATTATTGGTGATTGCAGTGTTCGTTGTTTTTTTTTGTTTATTATTATTTCGATTGTCTCACTACCTAAGTGATTAAAGATGCAGAAAATTGCATTATTAGTCGCCCTTAACTTTATAGGACGTATTTTTCGTTAATATATATTTTTATTAATTTCATACGTACATAAAAGTAATCCATGGACAAGTGTTTCTGGCTTACAGTTGTCACCAGCATATATATATATATATATATATATATATATATATATATATATATATATATATATATATATATATATATATATATATATATATATATATATGTGCAGGTGTATATAAACATATATATGTGTATATCTATACATTAATATATATATATATATTTATATATATATATATATATATATATATATATATATATATTAAAATTCAAAATAGAAAGCCTTTATAAATGCAATATTTATTAATTTTTCACTTTAATCTTGTAAATTTCGGTATAAAATTTCATCATCAGAGTTGACCAGTTTTTGGCATTTTTAAAAGAATAAGCAAACTTTCTTTATTTGTTTAAGTCACCAATCTCTCTCTGAGCTATGTACTTCTGTGGTTCCATCTCAATCTATGTTGATTCAATAACTCTCTAATATTTCTTAACTTAGACGAACTTTTGATTTCTGAAGAGCACTTTGTCGAAGTATTTGGAATTGACTCATTAATTTTTGTTGTTCGTCTAAGTTTTTGAAAAAAATCAATACAAGAATGAATAAAAACCTGGTTACTGAAATTTATTAACTATGATTACCACGAAAACACACAACACCACACAACACCACACAACACCACATAACAGTACAACTATACTTGAAATAAACCTAGTCGTTTAGTGTGTTAACATTTAGTAATATATTCCCTCTTCACAGTTTCAAATACTCATACCGAAATAGAACCGTCACAGCGTACTTATTATTGCTCCAATGTTATATATAACTTATTTTGTACATTCAAATGTCTAAATAGTAGATACATAAGCGAAATAATATACGTTTTAGCCTCATCTGCAATAACTACAAACTTAGCATACGACAAAAATTATTCTACTCCCAAATAGCAAAACTTTTTCTGCTTCTTTATAGTTACACCCATATGAAATATTGCTGCTAAAAATAAAATTTTAAAAAACTTTTATGAGGTACTTACTTGTGATGGAAAACAATACTGTTTAACTAAATTTACGGAAATTAATCCAGTAATTTTATTTTTATTTACGAAATTCTACTTTTATCTGTAGTCATAATTTCAGCGCCATTATTGTTGTCACTATGAATTACGTCACTGCTTGACTCCCTTTAGTATAACTCTTCAAAAATACAGATTTAAAATGGCGTCAAACCAGAAAACAAACACGCTAATATTAATAAGTAATTCCTTTTTTATTATTAAACATCTACTGGATAATTTTCCATAAATTTTGGTGTACGCTAATATTTTTCGATAGAATGTAAGTATTTCATAAAATTATCCGGTTAACTTTTTATTTATACGTGCAATATTTCATATGGGTGAACCATGGAGAAGCAGCAAAAACTTAAACCAAACAGAACACATATTAGATAATAGCAAATGCGTATTAATAGACATAAGATTCCCGTATGCATATGCAATCAAACAAAAAGAATCAAAATGGATATTAAAACTAAACACTCATAAATCAGGTACTTTTTAATATATATCAGTTTTTTTTACAGACTGAAAATAATCGTGTTTATACAAGATTACTTGTGAACAAACACTTGTACTTAGGTGTTCGTGCCAGTCGGGGATACGTCTGCGACAATCAGCCCCACAGTATGTGGGCCGTCGTGCTATATTCTAGACCGGCTCTGTCGGACTGTGGTATGGTTTTGTTCAGTCTATGAAGTCCACAAGAGGGTGTAGTTTGTTGCTAATCGCTTGAAGCGCCCCTACAGGGGAATGCCGACGGGGCTGCTTATGCATTTCAAAACCGCACCTGACCTCGTGTCTAATCCCCTGGAGAGGAGGTAAATAAAATAAGAACATAAAAGGCACGCGTACGTTGAAGCCTAGATATTAGCAAGACAACGTTGCAACGTACAATATCAAGCGAGGCTTAAGTACACGTGTAAACACAGAAGTGCCATCAAGGGACATTTGAAAAGAGCGTTGTTGAAAGTAGGAAATATCCGATTTTTCATAAAAGTTTCATATTCAATCAATTTTTGATTAAAAAAATAGATGTTTTCATAAAAGATGGAGGGCTGTCTTAAATATTAAAATTATACTAAAACTTATTATTTACATGCTTTTCTAGGTACAGCAAAGGGCCAGTAAAGGACCCTGAGTTTTATAGAAAAAGGCGGCCCCGAATTTCAAGAAATCTGAGAAAACTACCGATCTTTATATCGCGTTATGCCGCTTGGTATTTACTGGTCTCATTTTTGCGAAAACTGTTGCAGCAATAATGAAGAATCGAAAATGTTTTTCATTGGTTACACTTTATTTTAGTAGAATACCGACGTTCTGTTACCACTCTCAGCCTCACATACACTGTCAGCTCCCGAGCCCCCGCTGGTGGAAGCAAAAGGCGAAACGTCAGCTCACTTCGACCTTAAGTCTCGCTCTCTTCTTTTACCCGATCCTCTCTCGATTAGATATGTAATTCTGCAATTGCTTTAAAATATTCATCAAAGGTTAATTTGTTTGGGGTTAAAAATGATACTCTCGCTCTTAGATTGAATAGCAGGATTATAAAATGAGATCTTTGCTGGACCAAACAGACATAAGTCTCATGAACTTAATTCTTAAACTAAGAGCCCGAAAATGGCCCACATTGACGGAGAAGCACTCAGACCCAACTGACCGCCAGCCTTCTAAAAAAACAACAACTGCATCTGTCACGCCCAAAGGGACAGTTCTAACTACCCCCTCCTGCCTATAGGCTAGAATGCATGCACTTCTGACTGGACATCGACCACCCAAGACTACTAGATATATCCACTGGAGATATCCACTGGAGATATCTGCCAGACAGCGTCTACTCTAATGAGGCACTTATTTTTTTCAAAGAGAAATAAGATAATGGGTGGACCGATATAAAATCAAAGATATCTTCAATTTCCTCTGTGCCTCCTCCCCTTCCTTTGACCGGGCATCTATCACCTGCAACGTCTGCCATTCGCATGTAGCCGCGTGCATTATGTTTTATTCGAATGCTTAATTTTCATGTGTATTATTTAGATTATTCGGACTTCTGCTCTTATCTGGGATATCCATTTAAACTGTACAGAATTTCTACTAAGAATATAATTACGAATTAGTTAAGACTTCTACCCGGTCATAGTTGACGAAACGAGAACAATCTACCCCGTAGATTAAATAAAGGGTTACGTTCGAAATTTCGTAAAGATTCCCGAATCCACCAATACGCGCCTTAAGAAGGTCGGGTGTTACATCTGCCGAAAAGTTGTGAGAATAACATCCAAGATTAGTACAATAGTTCGAATAATCCAAATAATACAAATCTAAAAAAATTCCAAAAGGTTTAATTTTCAGTTATTATTTGCGTAATATTTGTTAACGCGTGGGTAACACGTGTTGCAGAAGGGATGTTCATTATTGAAATTTATACTCAATCTTACTTTGCTTACAAATAATATCTTTTTAATATTTAAATCCTAAATCCAACATTAATTCTCAATGTAACTTGCGTTATTTTTTTAATTTTTTTTACTTTTTAACAAGACATATTGCCACTCAAGTAAGGGCCTACTGTGATGGTGGCCAGATTTATAGGAGAACACGTACGTAGCGAGGTGGGCAGCAAGATGTTTGTTCACATTACATTTAAATTTCTGCATATTGATACGGTCGGGAAAACAGGGAGAAGAGAGGGGGTTCCAAGGGGGGGGACTGTCTGAAGAAAATCAGCTATTAGAGTAGAAAAACTTCCGAGGTCTAGGGAGCTTTACAGTGAAGGGTTGGGATTAAGCTGCTAGTCAGGTGGATCAGAGGTATTTTCGTTTGGGGGGTAAAAGTGCAGTAAGTTTATCAGCGAACATTCCGTGGAAGTACTAGTAAAAATAAGCACAGGGAGGCAACAGTGCAGCGATGCGACTGGGTCTAACGCTTGGCAGACGGTGCGAGATCTCTTAGGTAAGAATTTTTTTTTTTTTTGCATATTATCTAAAAAAGGGTAAGGTTTGTGATTGGTGCACCAGCCCAGATGTGACAAAAATAGATGCACGGGCGAATAGTGACTTTATAGAGATTCAGTAACTGCCAGACGCGAGAAGTTATTTTTAAATGCATTGTCAAACGTTCTCGTATTGTAAGTAAAAGCAAAAGAACTGAATAGATACGTATCCAGCTAGTGCAGACGCCATTTTCAATTTACCATTTGTAGCAAACGGTGATTCTGCTACCAGTGTATACTACTGAAACAAGTGTATAGTCGGATAAGATATATCAGCGACGAAATAGATTGGAATTCCTTTTTCATCATGTGAATAACACGAGCTGTAAAATTTAGTAATTTACTGGTTAGGCAAAATTAAATATCGATTCGGCAATGCTATTTAGATCAGATGGCGAGAATTCCACAAAATAATTTTATGTTTGATAAGCAAATAGTATTCTTTTTTTAAATAATCTTTATTCACCTTAATAAGTGTTAGATTTTCGCCAGGTGTGTTAGACGTCGTGTTTTGAACACATATGTTATGTATCATTTCGATTATTTTGCTTACTATTGTCATCTTGGTTGTTATTTTCGCAACGTTTCCGTCGGCGTAACCCCCGAACCTTTTCAGGTGCATCTTGTCGAACTCGGAAATCTATGTGAGATTTCGAACTGCATCCGTGGCGCTAAGGATAATGGCGTTAAGTTACAATCAGTTCCAAGTAATATTCTTATGGGAATTTACGGTTCAATTCTTAGTACGGGCGATAATAATTAAGAATAACTAATCAGTAAGAACAAAATAAAAATTACTTAACACTTCGATTGCGTCATGGCTGACGGAATGAGAACAATCTACCCCTCGTAGATTCAATGAATGGTCCAGTTCAAACTTCGTATAGATTGCCAAGTACGACATTAAGATTCCCGAGTTTGAAAAGATGCACCTGAAGAAGGTCGGAGATTACATCAGCCGAAACGTTTTGAAAGTAACAACCAGGTTGAGAATAATAATGCAAATTATCAATCCCTGTCTCAAAAATTTAGAAACAGATGTTATGGTATCCCTCAACACAACAACGGCACGTAGCTCTGATAGTATATATATATATATATATATATATATATATATATATATGTGTACATATTTACCAGATCATACATGCATATTTACCAGACCATAAAATTCGTTCCTTTTTAAGTACAGCTTAGTTCAATAGAATTGCGAGAACAAAAATCAGAAATAGAATCGATATTTGAACTAGACACAGATATTAATGTGTTTAACCATGAATTTAGGTCACCTTAGCCAGTAAGTCTTTGTTTATATACAACTATATTAGAATACAAATCTAATCAAAGATTAAAACCTGATTAAGATTAAGGCTTGAAAATAACTCAAAGTAGCAAAACTGTATACATGAATGTCTTCGGGGTAGGATAGAAAAAAATATGTCTGTTCTGTCTTAGAAGGTCATCCTCCGAGGTATTACCATCTCCTTCATCTGTGTTGAAAATCCCACCAAACCGGCCATGTTATTTTTTTGAGAAGCGATTTCTCCCAATTGAAGGTTATTTGACCTACTCACACAATAATATTTCGATAGCATGTTCTATAGATTGTGTAATTGTTGGCAAATTGGTAATTTGACAAAACACCAGCCTGATAATACGTAATTCCGAGTTCGAATCTCGTTTACATTTATTCATGTTTTTAAATCGCAGTTGACATTTTACTTTGACAGAGTGGAAGATGAAGATAACTGGGCGATTTTTGACTTCTTTTTATAAAGAGCGCGCAAAATCTGTTTTACATTTCTTCACAACTCAAATAACGTTTTTTGCAGGTTAAGAAATCCTATTTCGGTAACGTATATTTACTTACCTTCTCTGAAGAGCGTTAGACACATGGTCAGGTGAGGTTTTGAAAAGCCAGCACACTATGTGAAGAGCACTCTGGACCACAAAAATGCCTGAGAAGCCCAGTCGACGTCCCTCAAATCATTAGAGAAAGTAAAGCCTTGAAGGGTGGACCACCTAAGGCTCAACAGAACCCTACCCCAACTCGAGAGCAACAAATTCACTGTCGGACTGAAAATGAAAGTAAGAAGATAACCGGGAAACGTTGGGTAGGGACAGCTAGTTATTTAATGTGTAAATAATTTAACACGAGACACTCATCTTTCTTAATTAGCACATAGTCTATAGAAGTTATTACTGTATTAACAGTAATATCAAAAATAAGGATGGACGGACGGACAGACAGACAGACAGACAAGTAAATCAAAATTATGATTTTTCGTTATTCTGTAATTTAATTAACAATGATTAGGTCAAAAAGATAACCTAATTAAAACCCGAACACTAACCGTAAGACCGGGCTTGCGGTCGAGAATGCCAAGATCATGATCAATATAATAAAATCGGCTTCACCTCATTTTACAGAGGTGGCGACTGAGATTATTTCGTTGAGTAGCGGATTAATTTTGATAACGAAAGAATAACCTGGGGTTTAGAACTTGGTGCAGGAAGACACAGGGTCTATCATTCATTCCCGGACAACGTCGGGTATTCTTGCTAGTAATATTTATTTGGATAAAAATACAAACAACACCAAGAGGGTGGGGAAAATCTGGTAATTTCTCATCTTAATCAATTTGGGTAATCTCATATCTGAGGGAATAGAGTTATTCATTTGTTGAATCTTCTTCATTCCGTAAAAGGTTACGGTCAGCATCCTGTGGTTGCGATCAATTTTAAACGCTTCTCCCTTGGGGAACAGATAAAATTTTATGGCCCTTTTGTCGATTATAAATTTTGTAAAACACTTCCTATATAATATTACAAATGAAGTTCCAAATAGCTCATGTCAAAATCTTTTTTCATGACTAAAAGCCACTCGAGGATAAGGATTAATATGATGAATAGATTGTCAGTTGAATGGTCTAGAATATTTTTAGAGGATTGAAAATGATGAATTGAATGGATGCAATTTAAATATTTATTAAGACGGTTTATGGTAACTAATTGTTAACTTTGGATTTGATAACGACCATACTGCAGCCTGCAGGGAAATAGTCTCGTGATGAAGTGTTCCACCGATGGGAAGTTCGTGGAAAGAAACTCTGTCCATGAAAATTTCGGTTGATGTTAAGCACGCGGCGGAAGAAAGAAAATGTTGTGCAGTTGTGGTAATAAGACGGGTTCTTGCTGTGAATGTCTTACAAGGACGAACCAGAAATTAGAGCTCAGTCGAGCACCTTCCGTGGAAATAACGATAGAGTAGGAGAAGAAAAACAAAGTGTCTTCTGTAGGGAAGGGAAGAGATCACTCCTCACTAGATTGCGAAAGCGATTTTGTACTCTGTCAAACTAACAAAAATAGTGCTCTGTGAAGCACCTCCCCGTATCTGGTAGCAGTACGCCATCTATCTGACTTGTAAAACCTAAAAAAAAATAGTGCTCTGTGAATCACCTCCCCATATCTGGTAGCAGTACCTCATCTATCTGACTTGTAAAACCTAAAAAAAAAATAGTGCTCTGTGAATCACCTCCCCGTATCTGGTAGCAGTACGCCATCTATCTGACTTGTAAAACCTAAAAAAAAATAGTGCTCTGTGAATCACCTCCCCATATCTGGTAGCAGTACCTCATCTATCTGACTTGTAAAACCTAAAAAAAAAATAGTGCTCTGTGAATCACCTCCCCGTATCTGGTAGCAGTACGCCATCTATCTGACTTGTAAAACCTAAAAAAAAATAGTGCTCTGTGAATCACCTCCCCATATCTGGTAGCAGTACGCCATCTATTTGACTTGTAAAACCTAAACAAAAATAGTGCTCTGTGAATCACCTCCCCGTATCTGGTAGCAGTACGCCATCTATCTGACTTGTAAAACCTAAAAAAAATAGTGCTCTGTGAATCACCTCCCCGTATCTGGTAGCAGTACGCCATCTATCTGACTTGTAAAACCTAAAAAAAATAGTGCTCTGTGAATCACCTCCCCGTATCTGGTAGCAGTACGCCATCTATCTGACTTGTAAAACCTAAAAAAAATAGTGCTCTGTGAATCACCTCCCCGTATCTGGTAGCAGTACGCCATCTATCTGACTTGTAAAACCTAAAATGAACGCAAAGTAAAACAAAATAAAAAAGATTTATGCATAGATATTTGCCGAGCTGTTACATTTGGGGCCTTTTACTTTTATTTTCTCCATTTTTCCCCCATCTAATTTCTCCTACTCTCTACCCCCCCCCCTTCTACTTTTTTCTGGACAGCTTTGAAGTTTAATCGCATTTGCGTTAGTTTTTTAAATGTCGTCCCTTTTTCCTGTGGAATTTTTTTTCTTTTTTTTGTAAAACATTTTAATTGAAAAAGAAAAAGAAAAACAGCATTTGTTCATTTTAAGTATCCGTCGAGGTTCTGATATAAAGGGGATAATGCTCGGATATCTTTCCTTTCCAGGGTTGCATTGTTCTCTCACTCCGGACCCTTGTCATTCCTCCCATTTATCCTGCATTTTCTTTCTATCTGGAACTTTCTTCGTCGAACGAATGTTTTTAATGTGTCGCCCTTTGATTAAAAAAGAGACGTCATTTTTATTTTAAATAATATCGTTGTTATTTTATTTGTATTTACAGATACCCCCTCTCTCTCACTCTCTCTCACACACACTCTCTCTATCTCCCCCTCTCTCTCTCTCTCTCTATATATATATATATATATAGAATGTATATATATATATGTATGTATATATATATATGTATATATATATGTATTTATATATAAATATATTTATTTACATGTATATATATTTAGAAGAATATTTTTCAAAGCCATAACAACGTATATATACACACACACACACACACACACACATATATATATATATATATATATATATATATATATATATATATATATATATATATTTTTTTTTTTATTTTTTTATTTTTAAATACAGATTTTAATCAGACATGGACCAGTGGTTTCTGACAAGAAACGGGTTGAATTCCCGATTCACGTCGTCTTCAGCATAGTCTGAAATAGTAAATGATGGAATTTCTTAAAAAAACATCTAACTGTTATGCAACGCTATGTACACAGCTTTTTGAAATGGAGAGCCGACGAGAAACGCTTAGGACAGAAAAGCCGTTAAAAGATTCTATATTTAGAAGTAAAGCAAGAAAAAAAGAAAGAAAGAAAGAAAGAAAGGAGTGGAAAAATAAAAAAATTAAGTTTATAATAATAAAATATTACTTTTATATTTATATACATTATTTTCATATATATATATGTAGAAAATAATTAATTAAGGTACGCAACTCTAATTAATTAAATAATCTAAAAAAAGGGGAGGTAACTATTTATCATTATATAAAATGTATATATATGTTTTTATGAATTTCGATCATTTCAATTGATAATTCTCAATTCAAAGTAAAAGCATAAATATAGATAAATATATAAATAAAAAATATAAATATAGATAGATATATAAATACATAAATAAAAAATCAATATATACATAAAAAAATCAATCAATATATAATTAAAATATCAATATATAAATGAAAAATCAATATATAAATAAATCAATATATAGATAACAAATATAAATAAAAAATCTATATAAATAATAAAATAATAAAATATATATAAATAAAAAAATCAATATATAAATAAAAAATCTCTATATAGAAAAAATATTTTAAAAATATTAAAAAAATATTAAAAAAATAAAAAAATCAATATATAAATAAAAAATTCAATATATAAATATAATCATAATATGTAAATAAAGAATCATTTAAAAATAAAAATATTACGCTCTTAATTTAATTTAATTGAGCACTCTACTGGTATTTCCATTTTATTCTTTATTGAGTATATCTTTATTGAGTATACCTTTATACTTTATATATATATATATATATATATATATATATATATATATATATATATATATATATATATACATATATATGTATATGTTACGATGTGCCTTAAAATACGTTGCTAAAAAGTTCTCCTCAACTTATTTTTCTCTTCATTCTCACATACGCGATCTTCGCGTATCTTACTTCTTTTACGGGTGTGGGACTGTACCTTGTGTGTGTGTGTGTGTATGTGTGTGTGACTATAATGATACGTGTGAACACTTAATATCTTTTACGCGTAATGTGTGTGTGGGCGTGTATGCAACCCTTTTGTTTGTTTTTTCTCTTCTTTAAAACCACAAATGCGTGTTTCAATGTTAATTTACCTTTTGCTTCTAACTTTTTATGTCTACCGCTATTCACTTAGTCACTTACTTCTTCATCGCTGCATTTGTGACACCTTCTTTTCACTCTCTACGTGTTGTCGTGGCCGTGATCGTGATCTCATCGGTGTGGCTAGATAATAAAAACTTTCCTCATGGCAGAAAAAGGAGTCTGAGACATTTTTGGAGGAATTTCAGGAGATTTATTTTTTCTGGAGATATTAATTTCACATGTGAGAGATACCAGATTTCTCTAAACTAAATAGTACTTAATTGGTTTCCTAGATTGCTGGGGTAAATTTAGCAGAATTTTCGAGGAGGGACATTTTCGATTTTTGGCGGGTTTTTTTTTTGGTCTTCCTTTAAATTATCACCTCGTCATGTGCGACCGTCTCGCTAGCTTTCCATGGACCGATTGATTTAAACCCCTGGCTTTCTCACGGTCACAAAACGTGACGTCATCGTTTACTTGATTTGTCTACCTTTGTCTCTAACCTTTATTTACCCCCAATACATAAATTTTAAATTTCGGTTTAACCTGTCTATTTATTATTTCGTAGAAAATGATTGATTTTTCAAAGTTTATGTCAGCTTAACCTTCACTAATCTAGAACTTTTTAACAATTCATACTAATTGAGGTACTCGTTTTTGACATAGAAGACCCTATGTCGAAAAAGAGTACCTCAACTAGTATCATGCAACATATATATGTGTGTATATGATAATGAAACATATATATATGTGTGTATATGATAATGAAACATACATATATATATATATATATATATATATATATATGTGTGTATATGATAATGCAACATATATATATGTGTGTGTATATGATAATGCAACATATATATATATGCGTGTATATACATGTATACGTATGGTGGCTGTCTATTCGATTTCGAGCATGACCACTTTTTGCGTATCGAAGTGATATTATAGTAAAACCTCCCAGTGAGCGGCGCGGATATGGCTCTTTAGACCTGCTAGACTTTTACATACCATACCACAGAAGTGGCAGGTCTTGTGTTGATCTGAAGGGGTGCTATAATTGAAGCCACCTCTTGTCCGTGCTTGATTTTGCAGCACATGCACTCGTTGGTGATTCAACAAACCAGCACGTGACATAGTTACCAGATTGTATGTTTGGCATATTAGCTGTTACATATTTCCTCCATGTGCTTGAGGTGTCACGTTCCGCCTCTTCCTCGCTGCTCTTTTCAGCTGCTGATGTTTCGTCTTATTTATTCAAAAAGCTTGCTTCCTTCAAAAATCATTTTCTTCAACTTTGACCTATCTACAGCCATCCCCCTCCAATCTTCCCACATCAATTCCAAAGCACTTCAAATTGTCTTTGAGGCAATCTTTGAATCGCTTACGCGGTTTGTACTGCGAGCAAGTATTCCGAATTAGTTCCCCATAAATCACATGCTTGGGCAGCCTGTCATCAGTAAGACGAATAAGATGACCAGCCCAACGAAGTCTGTATTTTCTTACACGAGACTATGCCTTGAACAACAGCTCGTTCTAACACTTTGGTATCACGGGGTAAAGCATTATTTACTCCTCTCCAGGAGTTAGGCACAAGGCCAGTTTTATCCTACTCCCACAAGTAAGATGTGACCCACGGTCGAGTCGGAAAGTGGGGGTTGAAAAGCCAGCGCTCGAGAGGTGAGCACTCTGGCCATTAAAAATTGCCTAAAGCTATTCCAACGGATATTAAGCAAGTACCTAAGGCAATTCTGATGAAAAAACTCTAGCAGGTGAATATAAGCTCTGTAAGTGGTCTATGTCTCACAAGCATATAATGAAGTTTATACAACACAGGCCGCATACACAAAGATCTTAGCTTCCAGCCTAATCTCACATGGTGTCCACACCCGCTTTTCCAACTGACTAAAAGACACACCAGCCTGTTGAATACGTCTACTTATCTCAGCATCTAACGACCCGTTCCTCGAAATAACACTTATTGTGAGACCTATTATTCTACACGCCTATGCAAAACTATCCATGATATTCTGCATATTATTCTGCGAGTGAGCTATGAGATCCACTGTTGCATATTCTTCATTTTCTCGTACTTTCTCCCCCTCGTCGCGTGGAGGGGGGTCGTTGATGTCGTCTAGTGGTTGAGTTCTTTCTTCGTTTCTGCACTGCCGTGAACATCGCCGTCCGCTGTGTCTACAACAAAACCTTCATAACACGATTCACGAGGCAAACAATCTTGTAAACTTTGATTGGTTTTACTCAGGCGTACGTCTACCGTCGATCTGGGAGATGTTTCACCAACGTTAAGGGAGAGACCAAATTACTACTCTATCGTAGATAATTCCTAGCTTCAGTCCTTAGCCATTCGAGGAGAGGGATAAGAAGGAATATCATGCCTGTATTCTCTTAGGGAAATAAATTCCCATAATCATTTGAAGACTACATAAAGAAATCGTCTGTTCGGCTTGCTTCCAAAACCCAAACTGGCAAAACTCAGCTTCCCACACAAAAGCCCGTGACGTCACAGAGCCCTTATGTGCAGGTGCACATTGATCCTTGACCTGAGGTTTCGTCAACGTGGTGACCCTGTCAACGTTTGTGAGCTCCAACTGTGAGAACAGCCCCATTTTGCACGCGGTTGTACGGGTTTACCCGCACTAAATCGCGCAAGCCAAACCAAACGATCTCCTACACATACGTCCACTTTAACATGCGTCCGGTCTCACAGGGGCATTATCCAACACCACGTCGTCTGCATAAAGCAAGTCTCGAACAACAGTAGAGAATGTCCTTGACGAAGTCTTAAAACGCTGTAAATTATGTAGCCGACCTGATGTGCGAGATTGAAGATACACACCTTTGTCACAGTTATTGCAATTGAGTGACAGATTTACAGCAAATGCAAGATGGCAAACAAAGTAGGTGCATGTATATCACCCTGTTTAACACCATTGTCAACTGCAACGGGTTCCGAGAGGCAACCATTGTAGTTTATACATGCTTTCATATTGTCGTGCAACTCATGAAGGAGTCTAACAAAGTTCGGAGGACATCCCAACTTACCCAATACTTTCCACAACGCATCCCGATTAACTGTATCGAATGCTTTTGTCATATCAACAAAGACCTTATATAAGTCTAGACAATATTCAATACAATTTCCCTGCATTTGACGTGCCGTAAAGATTATATCAGTGGTACCCCTTACTTCTTCTAAAGCCACACTGACGTTCAGGAAGCACAAAAGGACAGATGTAGGCATTTAAGCGATTCAACAGGATTCTGATAAATACCTTTCCTGTCCCATTCAAAAGAGAGATGCCTCGATAGTTGACGCACTCATCTTTCCCCCCTTTTCCGTTGTACAAAGATACCATAATGGAGTTACGCCAATCTTGGTAAACATGCCTGTCAAACCAAATGTTGTCAATTAATTGGCTCTGCCATTGGTCTCCACCACAGCGAAGGACTAATACATGTATACTATCTCTATCAGGTGGTCGGCATCTCAACTGCCATATAGCCTCCTCCACTTTCTTGAGGACAGGAACAGAATCCATTTCGGCAATGACAGCCCTCTGATACAAACTATATATTACATCAGTACTGATTATCGACGGATTAGTTAACAGTTCAGTATAATGTTCTGTCCATGTATCAAGTAGCTTGCTTGGATCCCTAATCCTAGGATTTTAATGGGGTTACACTAGAATGTCTAGGACCATAGACTGTTTTTAGAAGGTCATACATTTCTTTATTGTCCTTAACATCAGCGGCATGTTGAATATCACGAGCCTTCCGAAGCCACCATTCATCCTCCATCCGTCGAAGTTCTCTCTGAAACTCTGATTTAATAGCTAAGTATGACTGTTCCGCATACTTCAGGTCTTGAGGTGACAAGCCGTTATAAATCCACTTTTGATGAAGTTCATGCTTTTTCTGTAACAGTTGTAAATATTAGCATCATTGTCATCAAACCAATCTTGATGCTTTCTCTTTGTTAGCCCAAGAACATCTATTATCGTTTCATAAACACACTTCTTAAAACGCTCCAACGTACCATCAAACGATATCCATTCAAGCTTATTCTGTAGGTTTAGAGCAGTTTTCTCATTATTTAGCTTTGCAACATTTATTCTATGAGGACACTTGACGTTACTGAATCGCCTCTTCAGCCTAATTACGAACCTCATGTCAGCACATACCAGACGATGATCTGACTAGCACTCGGCATTCTTTTTGACTCGAACATTGCAGACGCTCTGCAGGTCGCGTCTACAGGTGATAATTGATCAAATGACATTGCTTTGATCGTGGATGCATCCATGTGCTCTTATACTTTGGTTTCAGGTGAAAACACGCGTTAGTTATCACTAAATCCAGCTCCGAACCCATTCGCAGTAAACGCAACCCGCTCTTATTTATACTTCCAACTCCATTACGTCCTAGTGGACGCCATGTTTGATATTCCTTACCCACTCTCGCATTGAAATCCCCCAGCAAAACAATTTTATCATTTCGCATGGCAGTCATGATAACTCTTTTAAGATCTCCATAAAAGGAACCTACTAGCTCAGGTGGGCTGTCCAATATAGGCTTTGAAAGCCATAAAAACGTGTTTTTTTAATAAATTATTTATTTATTTTAAAGTCTTGAGATAATTCGACGTGAAAAATGTCTTTGTCAAAAGTATACATGCATTTAATTCCTTTTATTTCTTTATTTCATTTGAATCCTTCTTGACCGAGGCATATTGTCACAGTCAAGATAGAGGTCCGTTTTTTGTGTTTAGACTGTTGGTGTTTGAAAGCCGGTGTGTGTCACGTGGCAACGTGTTGTTGAATTATGAAGAAATTCATACTTGAAACATTGATTGAGTAACAATTTAGAAGAATATTTTTGACTTCAAAATAAATAAATAATGTATTTTAAAAAAACTTGTTGTGGCTTTCAAAAATCTTCTAAATTATTATTCCAGCAACTTTTAAAGTGTGAATTTCTTCATTATATCTATATCTATATCTATATCTATCTCTGTCTTTCTCTCTCTCTCTCTCTCTCTCTCTCTCTCTCTATATATATATATATATATATATATATATATATATATATATATATATATATACAGTTATTCATGTATTGAGCATGCTATATTTTTGGTCCGTCGTATATATGCAAATGGCAGGTTTTCTGCAGACTATTATTAGCTGGCTACCCGACAAGCAAGGGGCGCGTTTTCATTGCTGCTTTTAGCAGTTTACCAATAGAGTCTAGCTCCAGAAACCTAAAGTATAGCATGACCAATAAATCAATAACCGTATAATATTAAAATAAACACAATATATGATCTTATTCACTCTGAATTGAGAACTCTGTCTCCATTCCATTCCTTCACATTAAATGTGCATACACGCGAATACACTCCTCCCCCCCACACACATATATATATATATATATATATATATATATATATATATATATATATATATATATATATATATATATAGTGTTATCTTTTGAAATTTAAAAAGTTAGACGTAAGTAGTAAATTTTAAGCTGTTACAGTTGTCCAATGTTATTGCCACCAAAATGACATTCGCTAGTTTATTTTTTAAATGATGTAGTACCTCCCGGAAACATCTTTCAATTACAACCAGAAAATCAAAATTAGCAAGGGGAATAACTCATATTTTTATTGAAGAATATAAAAAAGAGTTGTCTCCACTACAATTAACAGTTTATTTGTTGTGTGTATAAGTTTTAAAAATGTGCAAACAAATAAAAATTAAAACTAAAATGACTTAACTTTCTCCAGAGCAAAGCCGGGTAGGTATAGCCACACACACACACACGCACACACACACATATATATATATATATATATATATATATATATATATATATATATATATATATATATATAGTACTTCGCCATAATAGGTTGACCTGAATGGGCTCGGGTGATTTCGGCAAATCGCTGAAACATGTCTGCAAATGTTTAGTCAATAATGTTTGTATAAATAAAACTTTATACTATATATATATATTTTTTTATATACGTGTTCCTGGCCTACAGCCGTCATCAGCATGGCTAACTTAGACAGAGATCGAACCTTCGATATTGATGTCTATAGTCCAGCGTTCTACCACTGGAACAAGACGCTCTGTCTAGAAATATATACGATTTTTATCACCTAAATATTTAATGTATTTTTATGTAATTATATATATAAGACTTTATTTGACTCTGTTTGACGTTAATTATTAACCATTGAGGATCACTTTGCCTGCAGTATTTGGTGATATCCTAGCGATTTCTGATATTTATTTATAATATATTTGTGCTATGTAATCTTTTTTTAAATATATATTTAATATAGTCATCAAAAGACACTTTCTCGTAACTGATCCCTTGCACAAAATATTCAATAAAAATGACCTAAAATTGTCTTACAGTTGCTGAGAAAACTTAGAAATCATAATTAAAGCATATTTGTAATAAGTGACCAATATAGCTACAATAAAAATATACTAAATGAAAGCAGTAGGAATAAAAACAATAACAAAATTTGTAATAAGTGACCAATATAGCAACAATAAAAAATATACTGAATGAAAGCAGTAGGGGAAAAAACAATAACAATTTTAGTAATACGTGACCAATATAGCAACAATAAAAAATATACTAAATAAAAGCAGTAGGGGAAAAAACAATAACAATTTTAGTAATAAGTGACCAATATAGCAACAATAAAAAATATACTAAATGAAAGCAGTAGGGGAAAAAACAATAACAATTTTAGTAATAAGTGACCAATATAGCAACAATAAAAAATATACTAAATGAAAGCAGTAGGGGAAAAAACAATAACAATTTTAGTAATAAGTGACCAATATAGCAACAATAAAAAATATACTAAATGAAAGCAGTAGGGGAAAAAACAATAACAATTTTAGTAATAAGTGACCAATATAGCAACAATAAAAAATAATACTAAGAAAAACAAAAAAATAACCACTAGAAATAGTGATAACCCAACCCCTAATAGCAATCACCCAAATATAAATAAGAAAGTTTATAATTAAGAGAAAAGCTGTAACTGTAGAACTGGGAACGTTTGTCCACTACAAAATTAATGCCTAACCAAAAGCATTGTTTATAAAGCCACAAAATTTGCCAAATAAAGCTCGAATAACAAGAAGTGCTACGTGGGTATTAAAACTAGATATTACGACCGTAAAAAGACATTCAATAACAACAAAATGACGGATCAAAACAGCACTAGCGACCCATTACTAGGAGCTCAAAGAAAGCGGAAGCTCACCAATAATCGAGTGGCTAATACATGTAGAAATTTAGACGACGCGTGTAGATTATGTCTGAATGAGAAATTTGAAATTCTAAACTTCTATCCCCAAAATCTATTAAACTGTAGAAGTGAAATAGAAAACAACTGTATAACAGAAGAAACTTTACTTTAGGATAACAATGCATATGAATAATAAAATAAAATAATAACATTTTTAAAAACTAAACTAAACCAACACCTAAAATAGAAAACTATCCCAAGCACGCACGTGTTTAAATATGGTCACAAAAAGCGCGTCACCCCTATACAAAACAAAACAAAATGAGAAGTAAAAGTCAGTAAAAACTTTGTTTGTGAAAAGCCCTGCCATTGGCTAATTAAAACATTAACCCGGGGGAGGCAATACAATGAATCTGATTGGTTAGCTAACTAAACACCACGTGTATATAAAAGACACCCGGTAACACGAATTCCATACATTTTAGCTTGACGATTCCCTACGGAGATGAAACGCGGAAGCCTCTGTGTAGCTTAATTGTCATAAATATATTTTTATAACTTACTATATATATAGTTAGTTTGAATATTTGGACAACAACCTCTAATAGAAGAAGCCCTTATCAAATAAAAATGAATGTAAGAAAACTTCACACGGAATTCTAAATATACATAGCAGAAAATGTAATGTTCTGCCTTTCGCGCATAGACCGAGTGGAGTGAGTGGGGTTCCTTGGTTAGGAGAGTGTCCGCGGTTCAGGCATTCAAAATATGGATGAACTTAACTATTTTAGGGCCAGTTGAACGAGAGGGCAGAAGAAAGTGGCGTTTTATAGCCTATAAGTCATTAGACTTAATGGTCTGGGAGGGGAAGAGGGAAAGTAAAAGGCTGGGATGAGAAGGTTGGATCAGATCGGGTCGGGGTAATTTATATTTAAATACAAATTAGAAGTATTCGGTGGTATGAAAAAATGTATATGTATATATAATTGGTTAATACCACCAATATGAGGAGGAAGAAAAGAAGAAAAAAACAAAACTATAAGACAGTCTTGCCTGACAAGGTTGTATTACAACGAAAATTCGCGAAAAAAAATTAAATACATGAATTTTTCATTTAAAATTGCACGATTGTTGATTTTCAAAATATTTCACTTTAATACATTCTAATCCATGCTTCAAAGATGTTGATTTCCTTACTTTAAAAAAGCGCCAATCTGCGCATAACATCGCTAGGACTAAACATATAACGTCTTAAGAACTTGACATATATTCGACCCCTCAGGGTTAATACCACCAATATGAGGAGGAAGAAAAAAAACAAAAAAAATATAAGACAGTTTCGCCTGACAAGGTTGTATTACAACGAAAATTCGCGTAAAAAAATTAAATAAATGAATTTTTCATTTAAAATTGCACGTTGTTGATTTTCAAAATATTTCACTTTAATATATGTATATAATTTTATTATTATTTCATGTATATACACATGATATTATAAGGTGATATAATATATTGTATTATGTAACGAACATGATAGAAAATAGATTGGCTAGTAAAAATCAAATATCGATTTGTCAGATGCAATGCTAATAGGTGACACACTTGGAGAAATAGCCGGTTTCACTTTATTATATAGATATGTTGTGTGCGCGCTTGTGCGTACAGCTAGAGATATAAATAAATATCAATTAATGGAGGAAATAGATTACTAGACTAAGTTCAATTCACTCATTTAAAGTCCGAGTACATTTCTTTCGCATCGCCACCCGCAATTCTGTGTTACTACTTCATCTTTTCAACCCTTTTTTTCTTTTTGTTGTTGTTGTTTTTGTTTTTATCTCTCCTAATTAGAAAAATATTCTTTGAATCACATGACTTCATACACTGATGGGCACCTGTGTCTACCATCAAAAGAGACTTGATGGTCCACTGGTTATGCACTATTTTCTTTATATCCGCATTAAATGTGGACACGCATGAATAATGCTGACATATGCTATATTCTAAAGTAGTTTTTATTTCTTACAATAAAAATATGGGGCAGCCACTTTGTGTTATCAATAGGAGAGATTAGTCCATCGATCAAGAATCAATACCATAATTGATTACTTTCTATGTGTGTGTGTTTAAAATATTAAAATGCCAGACTTGATTGGTTCGACTATCGGATGTTTTTTTCTTCTCCATTATATTGAACGCTGTTGTGTTTTTTTTTTTCTTAAGACAAACCTGCACGTAGTCCATGGTACTCCAGTAACTGGAGCAGTTATGCCTTCCCATTGTATCATTTACGCTATTGCATTTTTGATTTCAATAAATATTTGATTAGAATATTAAAATTCGATAGTAAATAAAGATATTTAAATAATGTAATGTGTCATTATCCAAGTTACGTCGATGTCAGAAATACATAAACATGTGAAGTTGTCTCATAATGTTATTAACATAGATTTGTGGAAGCCCCTGTTCGATCATCTGCGAAGCCATACTGTTCTCAGAACCAGATCATCGACAATTGCTACTTGTGAAATGACAGATTTGATGTTATAGGTTTACTCTTCTAGATCTGCCGTATTTTTCTATGGTCATGCTTATTAATAGGGTAACCCCGAGAAGGATGTGGTCCCTCACCACGCACGGGCTGTTTATTTAACGCCTACCCACAATAGAAGTATGTGACACAAGGTCGGAAAGTGGGATTTGAAAAGCCAGCGCCCGAGAAGTTGAGCGCTTTGGCCATTAATAATTGCCTGGGCAGCCCCGTCGGCATTCCCCGGTAGGGGCGCCTCAGGCAGTAAGCTATAAACTTACTCCTCCCCAAAGAGGGGAGGCAAAGCCTGGGAGGGTGGACCTCCTAGAACTGCACAGGACAAACCCATAGACAGGTGTCATCAAGCCCCGAAGGCCAAGACAATACCGGTCTATAGGGTGTAGTATCCATCGGAACAGATACTACCCTTTGATCTTGGCCAAAAGGCCACCACGCACGGGCTGTCATTCACTATGAAGGGGGCTATATTTTACACATAGTACAGTGCTGGGGTGCATGAATACCAGTCAAGGACAACCTTAAAAGCCAATTAGAAAAGGTACTACACGTTATGCACACCTTTTATCTTCATCGGACGGGTGTTTTAGAAAAATGTAAGTTCTTGGAGGAACAAATAGGTGATTCTAAGAATGAATAACATCTGCAGAGATGATGAGATCTCGAATCGATTTTAGGACCAATAGAATATCAGGGAACGTCCCGAATCTCGCTGAGTGTGAGTGTGCTATGTTTAGAAAACTAAAAAAAAGGTAAGACAGACATTCCTTAACTTAAGGAGCATAATGAAGTGTAACACACTTCATTTTCTTCTGTCGTCAGTCAGTGAAGGAGACATCCTTCTAGTCTGAGGCAATTTTAATTTTTTCCAGTCCAGAGTCCCCCTTTTGGGGGAAGGTTTATTTTTCCCACGTTAAAACGGAACTTATGTCTAAGTAAACTGCTCTCGTGGGGGGGGGGGGTAAATAGTCATAGGAAAGCAGAATAGTCGAAAAACGAGATAAGAAATTCAGTTTAATTCACAATCCAATTTAAAATAAATTTTGCCAAGCCCTCTTTAAATGGTTTTAAATTGAATTCAGCCGGGTACGAGATCGGTAAAGATAAACGAATGAAGCTTATTTCGTAAACGTGCAAAAACACCTAATAATGCAATACTTTTTTTTCTTCGTTATTGACAACATATGCCAATAAGAGCTGCGTCTCATAATAAGCAAGGCCCAACAAGAGCGAATATGAACGAAGATGGAGCCATTTAATCGGCACATTTAGAGATAACAAAAATTCTATTTCAAACTTTTGCGCGACGCAGCGACCGATGGACGATAGATGATTGTATCAAAATTGTTGGGGTGGGCCATCCAGATTTGGCATGAAACACCCTGAGCATACCCGGTTAGCAATAGGCTTGTCGAAGCGCAGCTAATAAAAATTATAATAATCTATTGCTAATGGAGCTTTAGCATCTGTCTGTCTAGAACCAAAACTATGATATTACTTCTATTAATGAACTATCTTTCAATGCTCAGTTCAGCGGTGTGGGAGGGGGGGGAGTGTAGTATCTGTTCTGTTGTCATGAAACCATCCCTCAAGCATTACCTCCACCTTTCGGCGGAGGGGTAGTGTATATATATTAGCTCGCCATTATACTATTCTCTCAGGTATTACCTTTTCTTTTTTTAGGGGGTAGCATACATGAACAAGAATTTGTCATAATCGGCTGTTCATTAGCAAATTCAACACTTACATTATGTATACTTGCAAAGGTATGCGACCTCTTTCTACTACTACATCTGCTACTACTACTACTACTACTACTACTACTACTACTAGTACTACTACTACTACTACTACTACTACTAGTACTACTACTACTGCTGCTACTACTACTGCTACTACTACTACTACTACTAATAATAATAATGATAATAATAATACACCCCCCAAATAAAACTAAAACACCTACACACATATATGTGGTGGCACCAACATCGGCTGGTACCACCCAAAATGATCGTGAAGGGGTAAAGAGGATGGAAAGACCGACAAGGGAGAGCACCAACAAGACCTCTGCTGGAAGCGTACGAAGAGTCCTGGAATCAGGGGGGTGGGGGTAATGCCACTCAAACTCCAGAAAAAAACAACGTTTGATGCCAGCGATAATTCACCAATAAATGGCTATTGCAATAAATGCAAAATGTTGAAACAGGCGGAGAGTGATGAAAATATGAGATTTGTTGTCACTCAGATTCTAGAGAACATCACTAGTTATTGTCGATGTTTGATTCTGACAAGCCAGTCATATTTTAGAATTAAAATTCTGTGTTATTTACCTGATAATTTTTGAAATGTTAACCGCTTTCATCGATTACATGTTCAATCCGATTCGATAAAAAATAAAACGAAAGTGATTCACCCTGTGTTACGAATTAAAAATTAAAAATGACATCTACATTTTTTTATAGTGCTAGCCGTTTAATGCTAACAAATCAGTCAAATCTAAGTGAGGACACTTATAATAACGGGAAATAAAACACACAGACAAATCATCAGCTAAAGACAATATTTTTTACCGTAATTTAGCGAAAGCCACGAGGTGCTGTAAAAGATTACTTACATAGACTTTAAAAGGTAAAATTTCGCCCGACAGTTTATTTTTTGTTTCATTTTACTAGGCGTTGAACGATAACAATCCATTGAAAACGAGGCGATAATAGCTGTATACCGTCTAACTATCTATCTATCTCCTCTCTCTCTGCCCCTTCTCTCTCACTTTCTCTCTCTCTCTCTCTCTTTCTCTCTCTCTCCCTTTCTCTCTCTCTCTCTCTCTCTCTCTCTCTCTCGCTCTTATACAATTGAAACACTTCAAACGTTTGATATCGCCCGACAATTTCTTTTCTGTACAGTGCTCGGCGTTGAATGCTAACAAATCAATCAAAACTAAGCGGGGATAGTTATGACGCAAAATAAAACAAGAAACTAAAATTACAGCTAAAAACAATCAAATGTCTTATAATTATTTTGCGAAACCGGTGAGGGGGTAATTATCTGCTGTAAAAGTTCATTTTTATAGATTTTTAAAGGTCAAATGTCGGCCGATCGTTTATTATTTTTCCATAGTGAGTGCTACGCGTTGGACGATGCCAATTCAGTCGAAACTAAGTGATAATACTTACATACTGTTTTCTCTCTCTCTCTCTCTCTCTCTCTCTCTCTCTCTCTCTCTCTCTCTCTCTCTCTCTCTCTCTCTAACATACACTTTAAAAACTTAAACATTCAGTGTCGCCCGAAAAAGTGCTAGGCATCATTTGTTTTCTTTTTCGCGCGCAATTTCAGTTTCTTAATTCTTTCTTCATTATCGTAAACTAGCTGCAAGTACCCTGCGTTGTCCGCCAATATTTTTACTCCTATGTTTATTATCGCTGTTGAGAGTAGGAGTTTTTTGTGCATGCTCTTTGTGAGCAGGGAGTTAGTTGGATTATTTGGTCGGATTCGTATGTGATCGACCTGCTGTGTTTCGAATTTCGTCGTGGAGACACTCGCCTTTGCTACGGCTAGCAACACTGATGAATCATAGACGACGAAACGGCTGTCTGTGGAGTACGACATATATATATATATATATATATATATATATATATATATATATATATATATATTAGTTATGAAAATATATTTATGCCAATTAAGCTACACAGAGGTTTCCGCGTTTCATCTCCGTAGGGACTCGTCGGGCTAAAATGCCTAACGATTCCTTACGGGGGATTAAACGCGGAAGCCTCTGTGTAGCTTAATTGCCATAAATATATTTTATAACTTACTACCTAGATCTACTCACGTATTGAGCACTGTTGAAGTAAATACTGAAGATCGATATATAAAATATTATATCTCCTTATAACAATTTATGTGGATACATAAAATAATAATAATACATATACATATATATATAAATATAAATATGAGACTACAAGTATACTTTTAGAGAATTGAACCTATAGTGAAATGATTTAAGCTCAATATACAAGATAGGGCAATTATAAAGATAAATAGAAGAAGAGAGATAAAGATGCGCGGACGACAAATCTATTTCATATTCGATTGTTTAATGCAAGGTATACTCGATACCAGATTTCCAATAGTCTGAGCCCTTATTCCTAATTTGAATCATTTTAAACTTTTTGAATTATATATAATTTTGTCTAAAAACTCCGTTTAAATACGGGGATACCCCCCTAACTGTTTACTTATTGACAAGAAACGCTACTGTATTGGCTTATGTAAACCCCACCCCAACTCCTAACTGAAGCCAGTCCAGGCCTAGCAAATAAACTGGCAGTAATTAAATTATATTGTTGCTTACAAGCGATGAGCTGTAACTAAACAAGCCCTTCCCCTACCCTATTCCTAGCATCAGCCATAGTTACCTCCGCTAAACATTCTCCTCCCACATCTCTAATCTCACACTCCTCTCACACTTTTACTGGCTTCGTCTTCGACCAGGAAATTATCTCTCAGACCATAGGTTCGATCGAAATAACTAACACCTTTCACTAGTAATTCGGCCTACTTGAAATATATACAACATTTTAAACTCAACCTCTTAAAACTATTTTCATTCGCGGTCCACGGAAGTATTTTAAAATGGCCCTAATTCTCAAAATTACATCCTAATAAGCGCTTTTTATCTACGGTTGAACTGAACATCATTCTATTGGATTTACTACATTTTGAACATTTCTAACGCAGTCTCCACAAAATCTCCTTTTCCATCTTTAAATCTTTCGTCACCGGACACTTTGTCAACGGACATTCACCAACTGGACAGACTCTATATTTTGATAACCTTTTTATGCATACAGTCTTTACTTTCCATTACTTTATATTATTTCTCAAATTTTTTCAACTTTTGAATTTTGACTATTCCCCTGCCAACTTATCCATCTATGTAATTCCTCTGATAAGATTTTCATCTTTGAAAAGCCTGGCTTAAGGAAAGAAAAATAAACAGGTTTTTTATCGAGTACACCTTGCATGGAACAATCGAAGAGGAAATAGATTTGTCATTCGCACATCTTTATCTCTCATCCTTCATTTCTCTTTATATATATATATATATATATATATATATATATATATATATATATATATATATATATATATATATATAGTAAGGAATGAAAATATATTTATTGCAATTAAGCTACACAGAGGCGTCCGCGTTTCAACCGCTTAGGTGCTAAGCAAGGGGATGTAACGCAGAGGCCTCCGTGTAGCTTAATTGCCATACATATATTTTCATACTTTACTACCTAGCCTTAATCACGCATTGAGCACTGTTCAAGTAAATACTGAGAATCTATACATAATATATTATATCTCCTTATAATATATATGTATAGATGAAATAATATCTCTTTTTTTTGTTGCATTTTACTTCAGTCGACGTTCTCAGAAATCAAGGGGCGCTTACCTGGGGCTTACACTTGATCTCCATATGAGATTCATAAATATCCGAGAATTCACTTAAAGATCTCCTTAACCTGTTAAACGTTGAGTTGGTAAAGAAATTAAAACCATTAATTTTTTCACTCCTAATTGACCAGTTAACTATGTTATATCATATGTTTCTTGTGGTCTCTTGGTCTCACCGGATTCCAGGACAATAATTCATCTAGTCTGGTGGAGTATCGAGCTAAGTGTTGTTACTTGAGGTAACATTACTTGAAGAAGGTGCACCATTCCTCGTATGAGCAAGTGTATAGTCATGTTGAGCGGATCTTATTTGGGCTTCGAATACTATGTTATTTTGAATATTTGGTCGGAGTTTACCTGTAGGGTGAAGTATTCTCATGTCAGATTGTACTAACAAACCCTTGTACAGAGAGACCGAAGACACTCGAGGATGGTGTCTAGTAGGTAATTATTGTGTGTGTGGTTGGATATAGCAAGTATATAATTCACGCTGAGTTTCGAAATCCGAACGAATGACCACATACAAATACGATCAGCAGTCCAAGTACATATGATGAAGAATATATTCTAATGTGTCTATTTGTAGTAAATTTGATGAGTGGTTTAAACTTAATCCAAAAATCCTTAAGTACATAATATATAATAATAAGTATTATTGCATATGGTTTGAATCGCCATGTTATCGTTTATATGCATCGCGCTGATTTTTTTTAGATAAAACAATAGTCCAGATATGATACAGGTAAATAAGAAGGCGGATATACGGGGGCAGTTACTCAGCTTCAAGCATTACTCATTCATTCTTTATTATTATTATTATTATTATTATTATTATTATTATTATTATTATTATTATTATTATTATTATTATTATTATTATTATTATTATTATTATTATTATTACTACTACTATTGCTACTATTACTACTATTATTACTATTATTATTATCATTATTATTTGATAGTAGTCTCAACTTTTAGATGTTTTTCTAGTTGAAGTTTTCCTTTTTGAACATCAAGTCAATTCCCTTGACTTTAGACATTCGAGCTGTACCTTCACACTTTTGCCGTTCCTAACAGGGAAGCTTTTTGCAGAATTGGAAAAGAAATTGTCTCGTCAATCTGTTTAAGCCATTTATGGTGGCTTTTCGTTATGGTTCCAAACGTTCCAATTACAACGGGAATCACCTTTACTTCTTTACATTTCCATAGTCTAACTAATTGCCATTTTAGATCTTACTATTTTTTTCGTGTTCTTTCTCCTGCACTCTGGTATCGAAGGGGCAGGCTATATCAATGATTAAGCAAGTTCTCTTGTTTTAGTTTAGAAAGATTAAGTTGGGTTTGGAATGTTAAAGAACTTTATCAGTCTGTATGCGCATGTCCAAAAGAAGTTTGACATCGTTGTTCTCCTGTATCACTTC
The DNA here is from genome assembly GCA_963556195.1 of Sepiola atlantica. Lineage (NCBI taxonomy): Eukaryota > Metazoa > Mollusca > Cephalopoda > Sepiida > Sepiolidae > Sepiola > Sepiola atlantica. The sequence continues at coordinate 43,497,316 of OY744534.1, forward strand.
TGGCTTATGCTCATACCACTTCTAATTGTGGTCCAATTCATAAAGTTTGCATATATTCCAATGTAGTACCTGAGCGACTTTGTCGTGTCTCCATTTTTTTTACTGATGTTGTGCTAGCATTGGGTATTCAGATACAATATGCGCAAAGATTTAATTATTATTATTATTATTATTATTATTATTATTATTATTATTATTATTATTATTATTATTATTATTAGCGGGATCCCGTAGAAATTCTATGGTGCTTTCTACACGCATCTGTATAATTTACTTTTAATAATAATATCTATTTTTGAAATAATAAATGTCTGTCAGGTTAATACTATCAAAATGCATCTTTCTTCTTCTGTAAAAATAATTGTCATTCTTTGCTAAATATTATTTAAATAAATAAAACACATATGCCTTTTTTATTTATTTTTTATTTAAATTGTAACAATTTAATTCCTTTAAAACAATAAATATTCTCTGTCTTCTTACCGTATGAATAATTGTCAGTTAAATATTTTTCAAAACAATAAAACGAATGTCACTTTGTAAAATGTATTTATTTAAAATTGTATTGCTTTAGACGTCAGGAGGACATACTGTGATTTTGGAACAATCAATTTTTAAATGGGTAAAGTCGAGTTCTTTTACCTTAGCGACATCAGATGAGTCACTAATAACTATAGGACGATCTAATTCCGATGGGACGATCTAATTTTTTTAATGTGTGTGAAAGGTAATAACGTACGAACGAACATGAAATGTCTTAGCGTGTTATTATATAGCTTATTATTATTATTGTTACTATTATTACTATTGTTACTATTATTACTTCTATTATTATCATTATTATTTATTTTTTATTCATGTCTTCTACTTTTCCGCCGACAATTGTAATGAAAAGAAAAATCTGTTCTACTCAGTCATAAAAAAGATGACGAGTCATTAGGGTCTTTGAGTTATTATGTCCTCTTGTCAGAAAGGTTATTAATAAATTGCGTATAATTATAACTTATATACACATGTCTAGATGTCACTAACAAGTCTTTTCTTGGACATTTTCTCAATAATTGTAGATCATTAGTAACATACACCAGCAGGTGCTCGTTCCAATGAAAAATGCTAATAGCATACGCGTCAGATTAATATTTGCTATTGACCTGGTCACTCTCAATTAACACTTGTCAAATAGTATAATCAGTTACCAATGACTATAGATCGATTGTTTATGTGTCGTGAAAAAGATGATCCCTGTAACAGGCCTGGCAAGTGCATCATTACCCTACGAACATTAATTTATGACAATCATACCTTTTGTCACGAGATTCTTGGATAGCCTACAAAATTTGTTGAATACCAGATCAGTATAAATATTTATTTAACAGTTCAAATAACATTTAACGGCGTTCAGAATAATTGCTTTTTTGGTGTCTTTAGACTAAATATAGGTTCCTGTATCGTATGCGATGATATAAATAGAATAAAATATATTGGCAAAATATAGCATATTTCATAGAGGTATACGTATAAGTAGTATGAATTATTTTGGGAAAAATATATATTTATTGAACAAAAATAATGTTGCAAATATGCAACAAATGGCCTAAATTTTATACATGTATAACAAAACACTACAATATATGTATCTAAAGAATCATAATACACTAGAGAATCATAAAATAATTTTACTTACCATTATAATGACCAGATTAAAAGTTTAGGCTCTTGACTTTGGCAGATAACACTTGGTCGTGACATTAGAGATACTGATTATCTATTAAGCGGGTGTGCTGATGCAGCGTCATATTAATATCTACTCACACTTGCCAACAGACTCGTTGCAGTTGGATATATTTTCGTTGAATATTATATTAAATAAGAATTTTGTTGGAATGTTTCATATTTGAAACAAAAAACATTAAAGGTTAAAAGTCAGAAAATATTTACATGTAATATATATATATATATATATATATATATATATATATATATATATATATATATACAGTGAAACTCCTCTATAGTAGACTTCCTCTATTGTAAAAACTCCTCTATAGTAGACTTCCTCTATTGTAAAAACTCCTCTAAAGTAGATATTCTTTATTGTAAAAACTCCTCTATAGTAGACTTCCTCTATTGTAAAAACTCCTCTATAGTAGACTTCCTTTATTGTGAAAACTCCTCTATAGTAGACTTCCTCTATTGTAAAAACTCCTCTATAGTAGACTTCCTCTATTGTAAAAACTCCTCTATAGTAGACTTCCTCTATTGTAAAAACTCCTCTATAGTAGACTTCCTCTATTGTAAAAACTCCTCTATAGTAGACTTCCTCTATTGTGAAAACCCCTCTATAGTAGACTTCCTCTATTGTGAAAACTCATCTATAGTAGACTTCTTTTATTGTGAAAACTCCTCTATAGTAGACTTCCTTTATTGTGAAAACTCCTCTATAGTAGACTTCCTCTATTGTAAAAACTCCTCTATAGTAGACTTCCTCTATTGTAAAAACTCCTCTATAGTAGACTTCCTCTATTGTAAAAACTCCTCTATAGTAGACTTCCTCTATTGTAAAAACTCCTCTATAGTAGACTTCCTCTATTGTAAAAACTCCTCTATAGTAGACTTCCTCTATTGTAAAAACTCCTCTATAGTAGACTTCCTCTATTGTGAAAACCCCTCTATAGTAGACTTCCTCTATTGTGAAAACTCATCTATAGTAGACTTCTTTTATTGTGAAAACTCCTCTATAGTAGACTTCCTCTATTGTGAAAACTCCTCTATAGTAGACTTCCTTTATTGTAAAAACTCCTCTATAGTAGACTTCTTTATTGTAAAAACTCCTCTATAGTAGACTTCTTTATTGTAAAAACTCCTCTATAGTAGACTTCTTTATTGTAAAAACTCCTCTATAGTAGACTTCCTCTATTGTGAAAACTCATCTATAGTAGACTTCCTCTATTGTAAAAACTCCTCTATAGTAGACTTCCTTTATTGTGAAAACTCCTCTAAAGTAGACTTCCTCTATTGTAAAAACTCCTCTATAGTAGACTTCCTCTATTGTAAAAACTCCTCTATAGTAGACTTCCTCTATTGTAAAAACTCCTCTATAGTAGACTTCCTCTATTGTAAAAACTCCTCTATAGTAGACTTCCTCTATTGTGAAAACCCCTCTATAGTAGACTTCCTCTATTGTGAAAACTCATCTATAGTAGACTTCTTTTATTGTGAAAACTCCTCTATAGTAGACTTCCTCTATTGTGAAAACTCCTCTATAGTAGACTTCCTTTATTGTAAAAACTCCTCTATAGTAGACTTCTTTATTGTAAAAACTCCTCTATAGTAGACTTCTTTATTGTAAAAACTCCTCTATAGTAGACTTCTTTATTGTAAAAACTCCTCTATAGTAGACTTCCTCTATTGTGAAAACTCATCTATAGTAGACTTCCTCTATTGTAAAAACTCCTCTATAGTAGACTTCCTCTATTGTGAAAACCCCTCTATAGTAGACTTCCTCTATTGTGAAAACTCATCTATAGTAGACTTCTTTTATTGTGAAAACTCCTCTATAGTAGACGTCTTTTATTGTAAAAACTCCTCTATAGTAGACTTCCTCTATTGTGAAAACTCATCTATAGTAGACTTCCTCTATTGTAAAAACTCCTCTATAGTAGACTTCCTCTATTGTGAAAACCCCTCTATAGTAGACTTCCTCTATTGTGAAAACTCATCTATAGTAGACTTCTTTTATTGTGAAAACTCCTCTATAGTAGACTTCTTTATTGTAAAAACTCCTCTATAGTAGACTTCTTTATTGTAAAAACTCCTCTATAGTAGACTTCTTTATTGTAAAAACTCCTCTATAGTAGACTTCCTCTATTGTGAAAACTCATCTATAGTAGACTTCCTCTATTGTAAAAACTCCTCTATAGTAGACTTCCTCTATTGTGAAAACCCCTCTATAGTAGACTTCCTCTATTGTGAAAACTCATCTATAGTAGACTTCTTTTATTGTGAAAACTCCTCTATAGTAGACTTCCTCTATTGTGAAAACTCCTCTATAGTAGACTTCCTTTATTGTAAAAACTCCTCTATAGTAGACTTCTTTATTGTAAAAACTCCTCTATAGTAGACTTCTTTATTGTAAAAACTCCTCTATAGTAGACTTCCTCTATTGTGAAAACTCATCTATAGTAGACTTCCTCTATTGTGAAAACTCATCTATAGTAGACTTCCTTTATTGTAAAAACTCCTCTATAGTAGACTTCCTCTATTGTGAAAACTCCTCTATAGTAGACTTCCTCTATTGTAAAAACTCCTCTATAGTAGACTTCCTCTATTGTAAAAACTCCTCTATAGTAGACTTCCTCTATTGTAAAAACTCCTCTAAAGTAGACTTCCTCTATTGTAAAAACTCCTCTATAGTAGACTTCCTCTATTGTAAAAACTCCTCTATAGTAGACTTCCTCTATTGTAAAAACTCCTCTAAAGTAGACTTCCTCTATTGTAAAAACTCCTCTATAGTAGACTTCCTCTATTGTAAAAACTCCTCTATAGTAGACTTCCTTTATTGTGAAAACTCCTCTATAGTAGACTTCCTCTATTGTGAAAACTCCTATATAGTAGACGTCTTTTATTGTGAAAACTCCTATATAGTAGACGTCCTCTATTGTTAAAACCCATCTATAGTAGACTTCCTCTATTGTGAAAAATCCTCTATAGTAGACTTTAAAAAAAGTCTAACCACTATGTTCGTTCCAAAAACACAGGAAAACATTCCTTTCTATAGTACTGAACATCTAAAAAGCAAGAATAGGTATAAGGCTCCCAAAATGCATACTAGAATTGTCTGCAAGAAATCGTGAAATTCAGTTCTAAGTTACACTTTTCTACGATGGCAAATTATTTAGGACTTCTTCCCAGTCATGGTTGGCGGAACAATAGTATGTTACCCCTGGGGATTAAATAAGGAGTTCCGTTCGAAGTTCCGTGTAGGTTCGACGGAGGGGTTTGCATTGGCGGGAGCGTTGTGACAATTACACTCAAGGTGAGAACAGTAGTCCAAAACATTCTAGGAATAAATTGATTAAATTCTACTCTTCTATAGTAGACTATGGTCCTCTATAGTGATGAAACTATTAGTCACTATAGAGGAGTTCTAGTGTATAGCAAAAAAGCCATGTTAAAAGACAGAAAATATTTACATCTATATACAGTCTGAATTTTTGTTCAAGGCCATATTTAATATGGAGATGGTAGGCATCCGAACGACCTCATCTCTTCTCAGCTGCTCCATATTGTAAATATATTCCCAAACATGTAATATGTTAATGCATGAGGATTTACTTAAAAATTTAAAGGCAGCTAAATGACTTACTATCTGACTGTTTAAATGCCTTCAAATTCCTTTCAAATTTCGAAAGGTCACAAAATAATTTATTCTTTTATTTCAACAATATATTAAAATTTACGAGAACCGAAATTAATTCTGGTGAATCTAATTTCGGAATAAAAATAATTTTTGAAAAAAGTCTTTTAAATTTCATTCTTTACGCTATTGTATTTTGATTTCAATAAATATTCGATTGATTTCACATATACAATTATCTTGTGGATTTTTCACATTCAGGCGCGAATAGGAATTCATCTGAGATGTCGATAAATGATTCGAACTAGCCTATGTTTTCGTCTCTGCCTACCACTGTCTTATAGGCAGACATATATTTTGTATCGCGCAAGATTCTTTCTGAAAATACTTTTCCCGGCTAAGAAAACATTGAAAATAAATACTTTTTAATTATCCATTATAATGAAATGAATGTAACAAAGAATTTTTTCCGAATAGTAACTTCCCTTGGAAGCCGTTAAATTTTTTTAGCGTTAGAAGCTGTTTACATCCATTAATTTCATAATTAGAAATTAATAAAAACACTACCGTAAAGAAAATTAATTTTACTTCAATAACATACTGGTCCAATCAATAAGTTTATGATCAAACATAATAGCTTTCACGTACTTACGAGTCATTGCTTATCAAGGCCCATAGGCCACTTGAAGATAAGAGTTAATGAGTTTGTTGAGACCGGTTCGAATTAGATTATTTAAGAGGACGACTCAACAAGAATTTGTTAACATTGAACTTGAAAACGACCAGACTATAGTCAGCTGGGAAGCATCCCCGTGGTATTGTGTTCCATAGTTCTTGGAAATAAACTTTGCTCATGTAAGTTCCGTTTAGTTTTAGGTATACAGAAGGATAAATGAAAATTATTTCCTGGGGATGTAGCTAGACGAGTTTTGTTGTAAATTTGTTACAGGGGGGGGGGGAATAGATTGAAGCTCAGTCTAGCATCTACCATGAAAATAACGATAAGGTAGAGAAAGACTAGCAACGTCTCTTCTGTGAGGAAGACCCTGTAGAGAAGAGAAGAGGACATCTCTCACTAGATTTCGAAGTCGGTTTTGTACTCTGTCATATCGGAAAAGGGTGTTCTCAGCGGCACATCCCCAGATGTGTCAATAGTACTCCATTTTAGGACGTATTTGACTCTTAAACAGGTAGAGGATTGAGTCATGAGTGAGATACCTTCTGGAGCGGTAGAATGATCCAACCATCTTTCCAGATCAACAAATTTGATGTAAGTCTTTCGATTTAAGGTCTGGAGTGAAGGTTAGTCCTAGAAGCTTATCAAAGCAATTGGATTCTTCAAGGAGAGAGCCATTCATTTCAATTAGAGAAAAGTAAGGATCCGAGCCTTGGTGGTGAGAGGCGAGAAACTTGGTTTAGATGTTTTAAAAGTAACCAACGACTTCTTTCTCCATTAAACTACATACATACAGAAGATACAGAATCAGAAAAATCTTGATCGTTAATGCTCTTCAAAGTGTTGCCATAGATGGTTGTGTTATCTGTATAAATATCAACGAGTGAATATGATTTGGGAGATCATTGATAAAGATAAGAACAAGGATTGAGCAAGAAAATATCCCTGAGGTACGCTGGCATTTATACTATACTTCTACCCATCAATGACTACTTTACCCAACCTATCAGAGAGAAAGAATTTGGTGGTTAAAAAGGCATTTCCGAATATTCTATAGCTAGCTTGTAAAGCAACCCTTTGTGCCAAGCACTATCAAAAGTCTTTGATATGTCAAGAGATATTGCTCTGAAGACGAAGCCTCCATTAATAAATTCACTTATCCTGTGTTATATTACAGTCAGCACATCTGCAGTTGGTCTCGAAGGACGAAATCCATATTGCTTGCCACTGAGTAGATTGTTTTTGCTGAGGTGGTTGATGACTTCTTGATTTATCACAAATTCAAACAACTTACTCATGACGCACAGGAGACTGATTAGTCTGCACTAATATGCAGAAGACAGATCTTCAGTATTTTTTAATACTGGACAGACTGACGATGTTTTCCAAGGTGATGGGAAGCATTTTTTTAATATTTTTTTTAACGTAGTTCACCCCAAACAAGGCAGGCCGCCACTGTAGACGTAAGGGGCTACTGAGAAGAAAGAAAAGGTTGGGGGAGTCAACCTAAATTGTGATCTGCGCAGCGAGATGTCTGTTTACATTAGTTTTAAATTTCTGCATGTCAGTACTGTCGTGGAAACAGGGGTAAGGGAGGGAGTTCCAGAGGCCAGCAGCACGAGGAAAGAAGCTATTTGAGTAGAAAGCTCTCCGGCATCTAAGGACCTCCACAGTGAATGGATGGAATTTAGTTGATTGTCAAGTTGGTCTAGTGAATTCACGTCGAGTGGGCACCAGAGTAGCCAATTTCTCCGTTAAGCAACGATTGAACAACTGTGTAAGAATATGAGCTTGTTCTGGTTGCAGCTTCTAAAGCACTATGATTTAAATGTTGGCAGGACCAGTTTCCTTGCTGGCATCTAGGTGCTTGATAAGTTTGGCAACATCCCGGACAGATATATGGATGTTGTTCGGAATGTTTACCGTCATAGGTTGGAAATTCAGACGGCAGGAGGCACTGATCGCAAGGGATGGAATTTAGTGCAAAGTTTTTTTGTAAAACGTTTCGCTTGCTGGGGGAATAACCTCTGTCGATTGATGATAGTAAGAATAGAGGTTATACATCTGTTAAGGACCCTGTTTGTTATTTGCTAAAATTCTTGTGAACCAAGCCTCTGCTCAACAACTCTAGATTAAATGCAACTTAAAAATCCTATTCAAGAATTAACAAAACAATACTTTAGTAAAAAGAAAAAGATAAAGTGAATCAAAAACAAAAGAACAAAGACCCCTTGGCAGTCTCAGGTGGTACAACTAATAGTAAATAAAAGAAATAATAATTTAATGTGTAATTAGTTACAAAGTTACGTCGACAGGAAAATATAGACACACGACACAGACAGACGAGAAATCACACACTTTTATTAATATAGAGATTAACGAGAATTGTCAAGACGAAATTACTTCTAATTGTAAAGTGTGTTGCAATGTTTTATTAAATGTTTCTTATTTCCATTACGTTTTTTTTTCAGGCTCTTATTGTGCTCTCCTAATCATATTTTTCAAGTGTCTCAGAAACAAATAAAATGATTGAATGGTTGATTAGAACTTTATTGCAAGAGAAGTCAATATTATCGTCAGAATATTTAAGACTTTAATAAGATCTTATATAAAATATTGCAAGTGGGTGTTTGGGTTGTACGGCATGTCAACCGTCCTTGGGTCATTTTATGCCTAAATATACATATGTTTTGTATATGATTGGTTTGTAAATTAATTTATTTTGTTGACGTATATTTCGTAAACAAATAGTCTTCAAGCGATATTTCTACTTAACCAATTTCTAGGAGCATGACGGATACTACCATTCCATGTCAGAGAGGATATTGCCTTAGTGACAATGCCACACCAAAGATTCCAAATTGGAGCCTTGCCACTTGATTTTGTTTTGTGTTATACCAAGGACCGTTGGAGGGGGAGAGCTTGAGTACTTGATAGAAATAGTGAAATAGAGTCGCAGAAAAAAGGAAGAACGCGTTGGTAAAAATGAATTTCGATGCGGTGAGGTGGGGTAGAGGCGAAGGCCATGTCCTAAGGGTTTCCAAGGTATTTTAGTGTCACACCTGGACTAAATACTATTTAACCCATAGATGTGACCCAGACAGGTAGTACTACTTCGGTTTAAAGTGAGTCTGGGAAGAATGGTAACTAAGGGGTAGCTCCTTTCTCCCCCAAAGCTCCCAAACTGTGGATTCACCCTCAGATGCACTCCAAGCTCATACATAGAACCTATATAATAATTCATTTAATCCTGACCACCAATAGCTGCACATTTGAATTTGGATATAACATTGAAATATGGAAGTATACAAAGAAAACTGACTAAAGGAATTGAAGGATCTTGATAATAAAAAATATGTGCAATATTTAAGTTTTACTACTTTACAGAAAAAAATTGAGATCTTTAAAATAATTAATGGGTTATCTAAATATGGAACCAACTTTTGTAGTGATCATTTATTGACAAGGCAGATAAAGAAAAACATAATTTGTATATATATAAAACTCAACGTATGTGTGTATGTGTGTGTTCCCTATAGAAAGAAAGGTTAGAGAATCTACATAAAATCTAAAAGTGTATTTTTCTTTAAAATCATCCGGAGAAGATAATGGAAGTATTTCCAAATTTTTAAGGGGGCTATGGGGCAAAAATCAACGGGGTGGGGTCGAGTATTTTTATGTAATTATGTAATAATTTAGAAAGAAAATTCAAAGAGAGAGAGGACAAAAAACTCGGAAATACTAAACAAACATATTGTAGAATTTAGACCCAAATAGCATTATATGTTACGCATCGATATTTGATTCCGTCTAGCCGTTTTGTTTTTGTTTCCTTCGAGTATGTGTTATTGATAATACCAAAAATGTCTTTAGCTTCAGTTTATTTGAAACAATATTCCCGTTATAAAGACGGTGACAATAATCTTAAAAAATAAATCAATAAAATGAGATTAAAATATGACTTATTTCCCTTTAATTATGTGATGCATTATTGAGCATTTTCTTTCATCTATTCCTTTTCTCCTCCATATTTACTCTATATAATATTTTCTGACAAATTTGTGTGTTTCTGTGCATGTGTGTGTTTCTTCTTCTTCTTCTTCTTCTTATTATTATTATTATTAGTAGTAGTAGTAGTAGTAGTAGTAGTAGTAGTAGTAGTAGTAGTAGTAGTAGTATTTACAGTAATTGCTCAATGATAATAATCCGTGGTGTTTCCTGGGGGTCTAAGTAACAAGTCTCCCCAGATATCCAGTACTCTCCACCTCTTTCAATAACCATTGCAAATGACTTTGCGTTATCGCAACAGCTGCTTACCATTGATTTTTCGCTTATAACAACAGTTCTCTCTCTCTCTCTCTCTCTCTCTCTCTCTCTATCTGGAATTCGAGTGGCAATAAGCCTGCCCAAGATTAAAGTACTCTCCGCGCGTATATTATATATATATATAATATTTATAAATAAATATTAAATTACTTGTATATATATATATATATATATATATATATATATATATATATATATATATATATATATATATATATATACCCACCCGCACACTCTGCCTAAATATATTAACATTTACCTACGCATTTTGATGCAAGATAATTGCCATTTGAGCCAAATTTGATATCGTACTGTCAGACGCAACCCGTAATGAAGGGAATATTGATTTTGACACAAAACTACTTTTACTTTTCCCAAATCGATACAACGAACACAGTCTTGGAATTCTCCAGGAGAAAGGGAGAATAATACTTGCTCGACCAACCAACCAGTTCGCCGGTGCGACACTCTTTGGGAAAGAAACGAGTACGTCTGGACGTGACGAGAAAATTTCCCCTCATTGTAATGACTAACACCGGGGCCAGTTGGAGGGTGTTTTTGTATTCTCGACCAGTCCTTGTGTGTGCGCTCCTCAATAACTAATGGTGAAACGGCAGGGATAATTTTTTTTAAATAAATAAATAATTTATCTATCTATCTATCTATCTATCTATCTATCTATCTATCTATCTATCTATCTATTACTAGATGTACCCGTAACTCGTTGGGTCACCACCACAACCACTATTTATTCACCTTTGATTTCTTTCTTTTTGAATAACTAAGAATAATAAGTGTATTTATTTCGATATTTGTACTTTATATATACATCTAACCCTAAGCCCATACCTCGTACCTCGTACCTGGTGTGGCATTCACCCTGGTCGAGTTGAGGCGGCTTTCTCCAAAAGAGGGAGTTTCTATTCACAAGCGGTCCCCAGTCGTATCTATCACTATTATATCATATATATCATTATTTATTATTTTTTATATAGAAGTAAATAGACTTATTATTTTGCCATATAATTTACATACGTTTTTGTGGTATCTACACATACGAATAACTACATTATATTTTGATTACAGCCGGTATAATATCATGGTGTCTGCGTTGGTGCGTAATATCTATATAAAGAAAATACGAATTCTTACTTTATTTCATTTTATTAATAATTTGAAAATTATAAAAATGATAAAACAAGAATAGAAATTCTCATATGCGATTCACGGTTTTGATGTCCTCATTCATTGCTAATAAATTCCAGGTGAGCCTCAAGGGGGTTAAAGACTTATACATTTACCGAAAATTATTTCAATACATGTTTCAGTACTTAGACAATCTCTCAATAAAATCTTTAATATCATATAGGATAAAAAATAGAATAAAAAAGGTAATATGTTTTAGAGACTAAAGGCAGGAGGTATAGGTTACTTTATATCGATACTTGATTCGGATTAGCCTAAATAAATTATTCTACTATTTTATTTGAAAAAATATATTGCATGTCACTTCATTTTTTTCTGAAACTACTTTTTCCTGCTAAGAACCGTTGAAGTAGAGACATTTCTATTTACTCACCGAAACAGATTAAAGGGAAGTTATCGTGTGTACTTATATTGTGTTCTCTTACTCGAGTTCTTAAAAAATAAATATATACATTAATTAAATTGTGCCACTTCCAGCGGGTCTGTATATAAGTGTGTTTCTCGCTTCCAGATTAATTACACATTGTTATTTGTTTTTTATCATTAACCGATTAAACGCCAAGTACTAAGAAAAAAATGTAAATTCCTATTTTACAAAATAATTTGATTGTAAAATCTAAGTTACCAAAATTAATTTAAACAAATTAGTCATATTTATTATGTGGCAGCACCAGACCCAAGTTGATTTTACCAGTGATCCTGCCACATCAAATTTAGTATACTAATATACACATAAGTAAAAGACTAATAAACTGGAGTTTACCTTATTTTAGACGTGTGGAAATGGATTGCCTGCATCTAATTGGATGGAGTGTTTGAGAGGAAATATCTAAGTCAGTTTCTTATGTCAAACGTTTTTTAATTACTTCCGTTGGAATGTCGTATCGCTTGCGTTATAAGCTGGTATGTAATCTGTATCAGCTGAGTCGCCTGTGTCGATCTGTCTTATGTTGCAAGCCCCGAAACCCTTAATGATCTCAGACCTAAAACATTCCTGATAGTGATGTGGCCCCTGCCATGTAAGCGATATATTTTAGGACGTACAATGTTAGTCAGAGTAGGGTTCCTCTTTTAGTCTATGAGCTGTACTTTGTGAAACCAAGGCTATTGAAAATAGACATATTGAACTCTGTAACTGGAAGAAAGAGCGACAGTGTGTATAATTACTGAATATGAACGGCAGATTATATGGTTTATCTTAATTAGGTTTTAATTAAATAATTTCTATAACTAATAGCATCCTTATGTGGTTATTCATTAAGTATACAGGATGTTTCGAAAATCTGGATCATATTCTATATACGTAAAGAAGTCTCTTTACGATGGGAGTTGCTTTTGTAAGAGCACTCTATTACTAGTTCCATTTCTGTTGGGTCCATCTCTTCCTCTGCGTGGTCTTTGGATTGTGCTGATAATATTTAATTGCCTACATCTGGTCTGTCGTATTTTATTACTCGAAATAAGAAGAGTAAACATTTGCAGGATGCCGACCTGGTCCCCCATGTTGGCTATCAAAGGATCCCCTGCCGATCATGACACTCAGATCTTTCTTCTGGGCGCCACAGCTTTTATATTTGTTTTGTGTCATTTTTAATCGTTTTGTTAGTCTAGGTGACAACACCAGGCCCAGGCGTATTTTACATATCATTCTATCCCATATGTACACATAATAGTGCACTATCACATACATGTAACGTGTTCGATACTTAAAATAAAGATTTTTTTTACTAATCAAAGTCCAAATGTCACTCGAGGATAAGGATTAATGAGATTGTCTGTTGGCGATGAACAATACTATGAGAGGATTGGAAACGATGTGTAAAATGGTTGGAATTTGATTATTTAGGCGGACGGCGGTAAAATTAGTGGCTGCTATTCCGAATTCATAATGGTAAGCCGCCATCAATAGACCGTTTCTTGTACCAGACGGGCATAAACAACTTTTTAAGTTTAATTTAGACGCTTTCAAACCAATATAAATGATTGCACACAAATAAAAAATTAAATTTAAAAGAAACAATTTTTTTATTTGAATTATTTGATGTTTACGGTAAAAATTCCATATTACATATTAAGTTAAAATGGAATAATTTGCATAAAAAATCGATTGTTTTTTATTTTAAATTCTTTTAGTGTGCAATCAGTTATATCGGTTTAAATGATACTTAAGACGTTGTTTATACCCGTTTGCTACAAGAGAAACGGTCTATGGGTGGCGGCTTACGGACGGTTATGAATTCGGAATAGCAGCCATTAGGTACGATAATTCAATTTTACCCGGACAACTCTACACGAATTTTTTTAACATTGGATTTGAAAATGACCATGTTGTAGTCAGTTGCGAAGCAGCCTGTGGTATTGTATTCCACAGATGCGAAGTTCTTGAAAATAAACTTTGTTGATTGAAGTCACTTTTAGTTTTATGATAGAAGAAGAAACGAACATTCTCTACAATGGTTGTAGAGAGACGAGTTTTTGCGCTGAATCTTTTACAGGGGAGGAACAAGCGATTGGAGCTCAGTCGAGCACTTACCATGGAAATAACGATAGAGTAGAGAAAGATGTTGATCAGCATTTGATTCAATGGCCTATAACTTTGAAAACAACTTACATAAACAATTAGAAGATAATCACGGAGTTATGTCATCCATTTTCTAAACAATTCGGGGGTAAACTTTCTTATCAACTAGTCTTGTAACCCCTTTCCTTCCCTATGGGACTTTTGAAGGGTTTACCTTTTGGCTAGTCTGTTTTGAGTCTATGGTATTTAATGGCGGTTTTGGGGTCTCTTTCATGCTTTGTTTGTCTATTAACTGGCAGATAAAGAAAGTAGTTAAGTATCCTTGGTGTTGTATAGCCGTCCCGGAATGGGCTGCGGCAGTTCTCGCTTAAACAACTGGTCATTTTTAACACCAAAAATGTATATGTTGCATACCTTTTAATTTCTCGTACCTTCTCTCTTTCCTCGTTGCGTGGAGGGGTGTTGTCTCGATGTCGTCTAGTTTCTCGTATCTTTTCTTCTTCCTCGCGTGGAAGGGTGTGTCTCGATGTCGTGTGCTGTGTCTGCAACAAAAACCTTCATACCACTTTTCACGAGACAAACACTCTTTTAAACTTTTGATTCTTTTATTTCAGGCGTCAGTTATCATCGATGCCGGAGATGCTTCGCTAACGTCGAGGGAGAGACAACATTACTACTCTATCGTAGTTAATTCCTATTTAAGTCCTTAGCCATTCGAGGAGGGGGGATTCATGCCTGTATTCTCTTAGTGAAATAAATTCCCATTTCTCATTTCGGACTACATAGGGAAACAGGTCTGTTCGATTTGCTTCCACTAACCAGACTAGCAAAACTCGGCTTCCCATACAAAAGTCCGTGACGTCACAGAACCCCCATGCGCAGATGCATTCACCACACCCTGACTCCCTAGAACTCCCGGCTTAAAAGGTCTCATCAAAATGGTGGCCTGTCAACGTCTGTGAGCCTTGACTGTGAGAACCAGTCTATTTTGCACTCGACTGTACGGGTCCACCAGCACTAAATCGCGCAAGCCGAACCAAACGATTTTCCACAGATACGTCCACTTCAAGATGCGTCCGGCCCCACATGGCTATTATCCAACACTTGGTAGACGGCGAGGTCATAGTGGGTATTCTGGTCAACATTGCCCGGGTGGTAACACAGAAGACTGAACTCAGGGGTTGCTCTTTGAGAGGTTTCACCATCAGCAGTTGCTAAATGTTAGGGTATTCTCAAGTACCATGTTACGCATGGATGTGTGTCCGCTGGCGTATTTTCGATGTGGATGACTGGGTCATCATTGCCATGCCAATGTTTTGACTTTAGGTTCGATTCATTTTGATCTGAATGTATCACTGTCAGTTAAAAAAACGTACCTTGTTTTGAAGTGATTCTACCTTCCTCTCCCTTTTTGTTATTACGTAACTGAATCGTCTTTCGTTCTTTTTAGCTTCTTACATGAAGTAGCTTCATGTCTTTTCCTGAGCTACTTCCATTAAAAGGACACTCTGTATAAATCGTACTTGGTACATTGTTTGCTATTACAGGAAGGCACATTAAAATCGCTAGTTTGGAGAAAGGGAGAGAGTGTGTACATACATAGGAAATTAGAATGGCGGGAAATGTAATTAAAACAAAAATAAATAACTGATATAATTTATTGCGTCTGTCAGAGAAGGGTTACTCATTTAGTCTATAAACCGTACTTAATAGACAAAATCTTATTGCAGAAAGACATATGGACCTCGCTAATTCGAAGAAGGGATTCGGATGTGTACATTTACGAAAGTGTATAAATAACTGCAAATTTCCGGTCTGACTCTTATAAATGATAGATTTAAAAAAAAAATAAAATAAAATAAATAAAATTAGGAGTGGCGTAGTGTAATGGTTACAAGCGCGAATTATGGGCTCGGCGTGCTGGGTTCCAGACCTGTCGAGGCTACTGCGTCACTTTAATTTAATACCCTTGTGAAAGATATGAGTCGGTATATGTTACATTCGGCTATGGGTTAAATAGTAGGTTAAACTAGACTCACAAGCTTTAGTTGGGTAACTAGTCTAGGAGAAGAAAAACTCCGAAATAACACGAGCCTTTTTTTGTTTATCTCGGCATTATTTTTAGTCATCCTGGTCATTTTGCCCCTGGACTCACATAATGCCAGTTCAGGGGAGTTGACGGTTGGGGGTTATAGTTCTTGTTTGTTTGTCTGTTCGTTTCTTCACAAACTCCTAAAGTTTTGGAGATAGACAACCATAAGTAAATATATTCTGAAAAATACATTACCCAAGGTACTTAGATGAGTACATTTCATTTTGATCAAAGCCAGTAAAATAATATCATGAAGTCTGCGTTTTGCTGAAAATCCATAAAACAGAAATACGAATTCTTACTTTATTTTATTTTATTAATAATTTGAAAATTATAAAAAATTTAAAAAATAAGGATAAAAAGGTTAATATGGGATTCACGGTTTGTATGTCTTCATTCATTCCTGATAAATGCCGGGTGTGCCTCAAAAGGGTTACAAACAAATACGTTTACCGTAAATTATTTTAATAAATGTCACAGTACTTATACCATCTCTCAATAAAAACTTAACAACGTTGAGATTAACGTTGGGGACAGTAAAATAATATCATGAAGTCTGCGTTTTGCTGAAAATCCATAAAACAGAAATACGAATTCTTACTTTATTTTATTTTATTAATAATTTGAAAATTATAAAAAATTTAAAAAATAAGGATAGAAAGGTTAATATGGGATTCACGGTTTGTATGTCTTCATTCATTCCTGATAAATGCCGGGTGTGCCTCAAGAGGGTTACAAACAAATACGTTTACCGTAAATTATTTTAATAAATGTCACAGTACTTATACCATCTCTCAATAAAAACTTAACAACGTTGAGATTAACGTTGGGGACAGTAAAATAATATCATGAAGTCTGCGTTTTGCTGAAAATCCATAAAACAGAAATACGAATTCTTACTTTATTTTATTTTATTAATAATTTGAAAATTATAAAAAATTTAAAAAATAAGGATAGAAAGGTTAATATGGGATTCACGGTTTGTATGTCTTCATTCATTCCTGATAAATGCCGGGTGTGCCTCAAGAGGGTTACAAACAAATACGTTTACCGTAAATTATTTTAATAAATGTCACAGTACTTATACCATCTCTCAATAAAAACTTAACAACGTTGAGATTAACGTTGGGGACAGTAAAATAATATCATGAAGTCTGCGTTTTGCTGAAAATCCATAAAACAGAAATACGAATTCTTACTTTATTTTATTTTATTAATAATTTGAAAATTATAAAAAATTTAAAAAATAAGGATAGAAAGGTTAATATGGGATTCACGGTTTGTATGTCTTCATTCATTCCTGATAAATGCCGGGTGTGCCTCAAGAGGGTTACAAACAAATACGTTTACCGTAAATTATTTTAATAAATGTCACAGTACTTATACCATCTCTCAATAAAAACTTAACAACGTTGAGATTAACGTTGGGGACAGTAAAATAATATCATGAAGTCTGCGTTTTGCTGAAAATCCATAAAACAGAAATACGAATTCTTACTTTATTTTATTTTATTAATAATTTGAAAATTATAAAAAATTTAAAAAATAAGGATAGAAAGGTTAATATGGGATTCACGGTTTGTATGTCTTCATTCATTCCTGATAAATGCCGGGTGTGCCTCAAGAGGGTTACAAACAAATACGTTTACCGTAAATTATTTTAATAAATGTCACAGTACTTATACCATCTCTCAATAAAAACTTAACAACGTTGAGATTAACGTTGGGGACAGTAAAATAATATCATGAAGTCTGCGTTTTGCTGAAAATCCATAAAACAGAAATACGAATTCTTACTTTATTTTATTTTATTAATAATTTGAAAATTATAAAAAATTTAAAAAATAAGGATAGAAAGGTTAATATGGGATTCACGGTTTGTATGTCTTCATTCATTCCTGATAAATGCCGGGTGTGCCTCAAGAGGGTTACAAACAAATACGTTTACCGTAAATTATTTTAATAAATGTCACAGTACTTATACCATCTCTCAATAAAAACTTAACAACGTTGAGATTAACGTTGGGGACAGTAAAATAATATCATGAAGTCTGCGTTTTGCTGAAAATCCATAAAACAGAAATACGAATTCTTACTTTATTTTATTTTATTAATAATTTGAAAATTATAAAAAATTTTAAAAAATAAGGATAAAAAGGTTAATATGGGATTCACGGTTTGTATGTCTTCATTCATTCCTGATAAATGCCGGGTGTGCCTCAAGAGGGTTACAAACAAATACGTTTACCGTAAATTATTTTAATAAATGTCACAGTACTTATACCATCTCTCAATAAAAACTTAACAACGTTGAGATTAACGTTGGGGACAGTAAAATAATATCATGAAGTCTGCGTTTTGCTGAAAATCCATAAAACAGAAATACGAATTCTTACTTTATTTTATTTTATTAATAATTTGAAAATTATAAAAAATTTTAAAAAATAAGGATAAAAAGGTTAATATGGGATTCACGGTTTGTATGTCTTCATTCATTCCTGATAAATGCCGGGTGTGCCTCAAGAGGGTTACAAACAAATACGTTTACCGTAAAATTATTTTAATAAATGTCACAGTACTTATACCATCTCTCAATAAAAACTTAACAACGTTGAGATTAACGTTGGGGACAGTAAAATAATATCATGAAGTCTGCGTTTTGCTGAAAATCCATAAAACAGAAATACGAATTCTTACTTTATTTTATTTTATTAATAATTTGAAAATTATAAAAAATTTTAAAAAATAAGGATAAAAAGGTTAATATGGGATTCACGGTTTGTATGTCTTCATTCATTCCTGATAAATGCCGGGTGTGCCTCAAGAGGGTTACAAACAAATACGTTTACCGTAAAATTATTTTAATAAATGTCACAGTACTTATACCATCTCTCAATAAAAACTTAACAACGTTGAGATTAACGTTGGGGACAGTAAAATAATATCATGAAGTCTGCGTTTTGCTGAAAATCCATAAAACAGAAATACGAATTCTTACTTTATTTTATTTTATTAATAATTTGAAAATTATAAAAAATTTTAAAAAATAAGGATAAAAAGGTTAATATGGGATTCACGGTTTGTATGTCTTCATTCATTCCTGATAAATGCCGGGTGTGCCTCAAGAGGGTTACAAACAAATACGTTTACCGTAAAATTATTTTAATAAATGTCACAGTACTTATACCATCTCTCAATAAAAACTTAACAACGTTGAGATTAACGTTGGGGACAGTAAAATAATATCATGAAGTCTGCGTTTTGCTGAAAATCCATAAAACAGAAATACGAATTCTTACTTTATTTTATTTTATTAATAATTTAAAAATTATAAAAAAAATTTAAAATAAGGATAGAAAGTTTAATATGGGATTCACGGTTTGTATGTCTTCATTCATTCCTGATAAATGCCGGGTGTGCCTCAAGATGGTTACAAACAAATATGTTTACCGTAAATTATTTTAATAAATGTCACAGTACTTATACCATCTCTCAATAAAAACTTAACAACGTTGAGATCAACGTTGGGGACAAATTGCGATAAAAAAAAATTGTATATAGGCGATAAAAATGGTTTTATGTTTTATAAAGTCATTTTTTTAAGAGATGGCGGAATATTATGCCACTATCTCTGAATACGTCGCTTATACTAGCATATTTACTCATTGAAAAACTGTTTTCTTCAAATTTCATGGATAATAAATACTAAATCGATTTTAACTCCAAAAGGTTCATCATGTAACAAACTTTTTTTTTTAATCATTTTTATTGTCTATACGCATTTTTTTTTATCGTAATCTGTCCCCGACGCTAATCTCAGCGTTTACAAAAAAAATGTAATATTATGTAGTGTAAAAATAGAATAAAAAGGGTAATATAGTCTTATGGGCTAAAGGAAAGAGATCATAGGTTACTTTATATCGATACTTGGTTCGGATTAGCCTAATTTATTTTCCTTCTACTATTTTATTAGCACAAATATATTTAATATCGCTTTATTTATTTTTTTTAATATACTTATTCCGGCTAAGAAAACTGTTAAACTGGAGATATTATCCTTATTGTGTATGTGTGTTTTCTTCGCATCCACTTTTATTACACATTATTTATTGTTATTTACTATTAATCGTTTAACGTCAAACACTGAAACAAACTTTTTAAAACTCGTATTTCGCAAACTAATTTGATTACAAAAATAAAGTCACCAACATTAATTTTCGTTTATTCGTAAACAAAGGCAATCATTGTTATTCTTTTATTCCCGGGTAACGTCGGTAGACACAGCTATTAAGAATATGCAAAGACGATAGATACGTTGATAGATAAATAGAAATATACAAAGGTAGATAGATGGATATATATTTTTCTGCTTGACATACTATTCTCTTAAAGAGATTTTCTTATTCAGCTAAGAGCGTTAATATCGAGTAAATGTAATTATTGATTAATCTGTATGGGTGCGTGTGGGGATATACGTATAAGTAGATTTAGACGCTGACCGACTGATGTCCTTCTTCCTTTAAATTGAAATATTAAGTTCTAGTAGCATGAAAAATCAAAATAAGAAAAAGAAAACTCCATATTATAATCATCGCAGGTGTGTTGCGTGTTCAGTGGGTCTATGTGAGATGATCTTTTTAGGTATTAACTTATATATTATACATCTTTTTAATCAATAATCACGCATCAACTTTTAATGAAGATGTTATGTTCAACTAGTTGTACTTACCAGGAGTTGCCCGGAATGCAGTAAGAGGGTTAGATCCTCCCATCTTCTCTATAATATTTGTAATCAAAAAAAAAAAAATATGTTGATCGGATTAAATATAAAATTCGATAAAATCGATTAGAAATGAAATATTTTTTTAAAAACCACAGATCAATATTTGCCCAAACTAACTGATTGGCCAGATTTTAGTATGTGCGTTTTGTTAACAAATCTATTACTCATCATGGCATCCGTCCAGTTTCAAGAGACAATGGATACCCGTGTAATTGTGAAGCAATGGTTGCGCAATCTCCATCGACACCTCTTCTCTCCTGAGTCGAAATTGACTGATTCCAGTGGCAAGGAGAAGTTCAGAAGGACTGGAAACAATGCTGAGATAAGCAAAGAACACGTACAGCACCTGGTATTCCCAAATGGTCACCCATTTTAGTACTGACCAGGCTCAACGTTACTTAACTTCGGTGATCTAATGGTGTGTCAACGTGATTATGCCGTATGTCTTGGCATGTTAATTACTCCTGTGCGTTGTTTAATACTTATCAGTTTCGACAACAAAAATACGCGTTCTCATTTGATCGGGAGTTTTTATTTATCTACCTCCCACAAGGTAAGATGTGACACAAGGTCGGGAAAGTGGGATTAGATAAGCCAGCGCTCGAGAGGTGAGCACTTTGGCTTTTTAAAAATTGCCTGGGCAGCCCCGTCGGCATTCCCCGGTAGGGGCGCCTCAGGCGATTAGCAATAAACTAACCCCTTCTCAAAGAGCGAGAAAGCAAAGCCTGGGAGGGTGGACCTCCTAGAACTGCACAGGACAGACCCATAGACCGGCGTAAATCAAGCCCCGAAGACCAAGACAATACCAGTCCATGGAGTGTAGCATCCATCGGAACAGATACTACACTTTGATCTTAGCCAAAAGGCCAAGAAAAGTGAACCATCTCAGATCAACGTGTAGTAACTGAACTCATATATGGTTCCGTTCTTCTTCGGTGGGTGGATTGTTTAATAACCCTGAACGTTTAAAGGTCTCCGTTTGGTCTCGAGAGACAATGGGTATCCTCTGCAAGGGTGCCTGATCTGGGAATCGTTTGTGAAGCAAGGGTTTCACAATCACGACCACACCTCTCCTGATCTGGTATTGCTTCAGTCCAGAAGCAAATAGAAGTTACAGTGTCGGATAAGCAGAGAGTCCTTCCACATACAGCACCTGGTATTCCCAAATGATCATCTATTTTAGTAGTGATCAGGCTCAATGTCGCTTAACATCGGTGATCTAATGGAAACCGGTGTGTCAACGTGATAACACCATACAGCTATTAGCTTCAAATAAATAAAGTATAAGTGTTTAAATTAGAAATGAAAGTTTTGTTTTAAAAATACAGACCAATATTTGCCCAAACTAACTGTTTGACCAGATTTGAGTATGTACCTTTTGTTGACAAGGCTATTAACGTCAAATAAATACAGTAAAACTGTTTTTTTACTATATATATAACTAGCTGTTCTTACCCGGTGTTGCTTGCGATGCAGTGAAGTCATTTTAGTTTTTTAATTTTTATTTGTTTGCACGTTTTTAAATGTAAAGAAGTAGAAACTCCTATTATACTCTTAAATTTAAAATAAGTTATCCCCATGCTGATTTTTTTTTTATTTAGGTGATTATTTAAAAATATTTCATATTAGTAGTCGTCTTGTAATTTTTTAATGAATTGTCGCGAAGTTCGTTATTTTATTGCCAATAACATGGTGCAACGATAACAGCTGAAAATTGGCTAAGTTTGATTTGTCAGCTGAAATTATATTTGGGTTTGATTTTGCAAATCCGACAAGATAAATTCATATGTTAGATTAGGAATATAAATTTTAAAATTTAACATTATAACGTTTTCTCAAGAGTTGAATTTTCACAGAAATGTAATTTTCGCCTGATTAACACTCGTGCGCAGTAACTTTATTGCTATGAATTTAACGTGTAAATATGCATCTAGTTGACGTCTGTACAGCATAATAACGTTGACACACTGGTTTCCGTTATATCACCAAAGTTAAGCGTCGTTGAGCCTGGGCAGTACCAGATGGGTGATCATTTGGGAATACCATGGGATGTATGTGTGAGGATGACGACACCTTCCTGCAAAAAGTAACGTCATAAAAATCATCTTTCGAGGATCGATAGTGACTTCAATAGGCGTAACATGGCTCCAACCCGGCACTAATCTTGAATTGAACTGAATTTCATTGAATTGTGTATCTGTGTATCAAAATGTGCACGTTTAGATCGAACCAGCTGTACGTACACATTGGTGCCCGGACGTCGTTTTACTTTAATTATTGTTTCGCTCATTGCACCCCTACACACCCTTTGTCTTTTCTCTTAATTAAATCGATCAGGAATCTTTAAATATCATAAATACTTTCCTTTTTATTTTTAACAATGCCGAATTTTTGGTGCTTGTTTAAAAAAAGTCCGAAAAAAAGTTTTTTTTGTCTTTTACTGTTTGAGAGGTAAATAAGGGGCAGGTAACTCTTACAACGAATTTTAAACACAATTTTCCAGTAATCAAAACTGATGGCTTTAATTTGCGTTGCACATGTGGCTACTGTGCAAGGAGAACGTCGATTAGACATAAAAGGGTAAGGGTTAGGGTTAGAATTAGGGTTTAGGGTTAGGGTTAGGGTTTAGGGTTAGAGTTAGGGTTAGAAAAATATTGTTCGAAAGCTAGAGCTGTTGTGAAGAGTTACCTGCCCCTTATTTACCTCTCAAACAGTAAAAGACAAAAAAAAACTTATTTTCGGACTTTTATTATACAAGAACCGAAATATTTTACCATATTTTAGTATAATTTTGAGAGTTACATTTAATTATTACGGTATTGTTTTGTAATATTAATTATTAATCGAACCAAACGATAGGTAGATCGAGAATCGGTAGATTCTCTAGTTTTGAAAGATCGATCGAAGCGAAAACAAATCGGGGGAAAACTGATCAATCTGAACCGGTTAAAAGCTCGATTTCGTTTAGACAGACTATTCCTAGTCTGAATCTGTTTATCCCGGCTAAAAAGACCGTCTGGTTCGGAAACGACAGTCGATCTACGATTTAAAAAAAAAAACGAAAAGTAAAAATTAAATAAAAAACATCAACTAAAACGCAGCTAGATGACATGTTTACAAAATCAGAAAGCAGATAGAGAAAGGTAGTATGCTGATTAAATGGCGAATTAAGGAAGGGGGACTGATTACGTAGTGTGCATTTTCCGTGTGAGCGAAGGGGGTAAAGTTCGAAATTCTGCATAGGTTCCCTAATTCTACATAATGATTCACGTGTTCGAAAAGATACACCTGAATAAGGTCAAAAGGTCGTAGGTTACATCGACCGCAATATTGTGTAAAAATAACAACAAAGATGAGAATAGTAGTCCGAATCATCCAAATAATACACATTTAAAAGAAGATTCTTGTTTTTTTGTTTTTTAACGAAAATGCCAGAGTAAGGGAAATTATGAAATCGCCCTCCCTCTCCTTCTCTCTCTTTCTCTTTCTTTCCCCCCCCCCCTCCCTCTCTCTCTCTCTCTCTCTCTCTCTCTCCCTCTCTCACTCTCTCTCTCTCTATCTAAGTAGTTTATTGAAAATGAGACTTTTAAGTGAAACAGCACGGAAAAATGTGCAAAATAACGAAATGACGAAATACGAAATGATGACTCAATGTAAAAATGGCCCACCCTGATACAAACAAAAATAAGAGAATTCTCACTAAAAAAGGAAACTAATAGAAAATAAAGAATAAAGAAAAATATTTCATATAGTTAAAATCTTAAATCGAATGCACGTGCCGACATTCATTTAAATAGGAGTTTTCTTTTAATCCAGTGAATAAAAGAAGAAAACCCCACACACATACAGACAAATTCGGGCGCCATCTTGAAAAGAAAGATGAGCCTCGGATATTTTCACTTGATCTCTTTTCAAAACAAAATTACGTCATTGATACGATGTTGCAAAGAGGAATGACTAAATAGACACTGTTATATCTAAATTAGTTTTCTTTCCTTCTTATTTGATTTTATTTGATTTCTTCCACATCTGCTTTTTAAGTTTTTTTCTCATTCATCACAGTCGGTTAGTGGCGGGTTAGGGAACGGGGGATATGTTTTTTTTTCATAAACGATTTTGAAATTTAAAAAAAAATGTTTCTTCTTTCTTTCTCTGTTTACTCAAACGTCTGTTTATCTTCGGCTTCTGGTTCAACTCGGGCAACTGCCACTTAATTAAGAACTCATGTTTCTCTGTGTTTATTCATTATTATCATTATATCATTTAATTTGTATTCATTTATTTATGATGGCGTACATATTTCATCGCTTTCAACTTGTCTACAACTTTTATAACAAAAACATACGCCAGTCGTGATACTGCACACCTCTGCCTGACAACGTAAGGAAGGGCTAATTTTATCTCACATCTTTATATTGTATGAAGTATTTCCGAAGTTATGTCATGAAAACGTTGATTACTCAAATACTACTTATCTGATCGGGCGGAAATTTTCACGGTGTTATCAAAGAGCATCAGATCCATACGTCCAATTTAAAATAATTGGAAGTTGAAATTCTGTCAAAATTTCGACTATGACTTAAGTTAATATCAAATGTAAATATAAAGTTTATATAAGATGCGAGACTTCATTGGTTATAATATGGGCCAAGTAGATAGTCTTTACGATTAACAAAATCGAAATTATTGCAAAATGAGTGACTTTCACTTTTTCTATTACCTTGAAACTATGGGTGATTAGGTGGGTTTATATGTTACATAATTACCGATAATCTCACAGAATCAGTAAAGACTTTTTCCTATATATTTTAAAAGCACAAAATTATTGCAAAATGAGTGACTTTCACCTTTTCTATGACCTTGAAAGTAGGGGTGATTATCTCACAGAATCAGTAAACACCTTTTTCTTATATATTTTAAAAGCACAAAATACATGCTAAAATATTCCTTAGTTTTGGGATTGAATTATGTTTGAAAAATGTTTGAATTGTTCTATTCGCTGCAATCTGTAATTAACTAAACAAGTCACCCACCCCTCTCTTTGCGATATCTCTTGTCCCCTCTCCCTCTATATCTGTACACACTACAAACACGCATGTAAATTAGATGGCAAAATATGAAGTCTCTTTACTTCTATATTATCTGAAAGAGATTAATTATATTTAGGGATGTGAAAAGGATGTATTAAAAGATATGCTACAATTTATGAATTTTTGAATGAAATAAAAGTAGAATAGCTACAGTGGTTGTGACCCAACGGGGCATCAATACATATAATATATAATATTAATAAACATACGTTTTCTCAAATATTTGATAAGAGAGAAAACAAACATTTTCTTGAAAATATATTCTTTTACACTTATTTCTAAATTCGTTCATTTTTTTTTAATTTCAATTTACCCAATTATATATACTCACAAGTGTACACTCTCTGTAAAAAAAATTACGACAAAAAATTATGCTCTGCTAGTGTTCACAGTAATGTTCATATTCATATACAATGATGTCTAAGTCGGTGAAGTTAAAAACTGAGAGAAAAAAAGATAGAAAGAAAACGTCTCAAAGTGAAAAGGTAAAAAAAAAAAACATATCAATCGATCAAGAAAAAAGAAAAGAAAAAGAAAGAAAAGTTCCCATTATGGAAATAGAGTGAATGGTTTATTTTCGAAATCATTTAAACGGTGGGGTGTTCTCTGATTTTCTATTTACTTTCTCACTTCCCTAAACACATGAAATGGTTTCGTTCGGCAGATTTTTACTCGCTACATTTTGTGTGACGAGGCCAATATATATATATATATATATATATATATATATATATATATATATATATACGAATTTTTTATTTAAAAACTATACATTACGTATTTCAGAGACGTATTATGGTTTCATTTACATATACTGGCCTTTTATCTGTTTAGAAAAGGCCGTTACAATCCATTCCAATTCGTTAGCGACTCACGGAATGAAAAGAAATCGAAGGAAGAGTTTGATTTGTTTTTATTTCGTAAGTCGCTGAAGAATTAGGATCGATTGTAACGACCTTTTTCAAACAGTGAAAAGGCTAGTCTATGTTGATGAAACCATGGTACGTTTCTGAAATATGTAACGTATAATTTTCAAATAAATTATTTGTATTTTGGCTCTGAAATTCTCTCTAT
Organism: Sepiola atlantica; assembly: GCA_963556195.1. Taxonomy (NCBI): domain Eukaryota; kingdom Metazoa; phylum Mollusca; class Cephalopoda; order Sepiida; family Sepiolidae; genus Sepiola; species Sepiola atlantica. The sequence goes on from OY744534.1 coordinate 43,524,440, forward strand.
TTTTTCTTTTGTCTACCTTTCGACCGGCTTCCTTGTATTATGCCTTCAACGCATATTTTGCATAGCCCTACACTGGAACTATTAACGTGACCAAACAATCTCAAGACTTTACATTTGATGACAGAATATATTGATGGGATTCCGACCCCAATCCGATCGACTTTTTCTATAGTACGCATTACGGAAATAGGCAATCGGAAAAAGGCATCAGGGAGATTTATGAGGGGTTTTTTTTCATTTGATCCGAAACATCAGCCCCACATGACGAAAAAATGCGTGAAATTTGAATTAAACCCGTTTTCTTCCAAATTTAACTTTTCATATATGTATTTTTTACTGAGTCACCACTTATCAAGGCCCAAAGGCCATTCGAGAGTATTGGTTAATGAGTGTCAAGTGGCCGTGAGACAACACCGTGATGATTGGTAGTGATGGTGGATGTTTGGGAGAATTTGATTATATAGAAAGACGGCTTAACAAGTATTTGTTTACATTAAGTATAAAAACGAAAATGTTGAAGTCAGCTGGGCAGCAGTCCTGCGGTATTGAGTTCCACATACGGGTTATTCTAGGAAATAAACTTTGTTCATGGAAGTTTTGTTTCGAGATGGAGAAAGGTAAATTATTGACAGTGGTAGTAGCTAGTCGAGTTTTTGTTGTAAATATTTTACATGAGGGAGGGGGGGAATGGATTGAAGTTGAGCTGAGCACCTGCGATGAAAATAACGATAAAGTAGAGAAAGACTAGCTACGTTTCTTCTGTGAGAAAGAGGTAGTAGGGATGAGACCTAAAAAAAACACCAACCGGTGATTTTTTATTTAGAGTTGGGGATTTTTTTCCGAATTCATTTCAAACGGTGGGGTTGTCTGAATTGCTATTTGATTTCTCGCTGACACTCAACACTTGAAATGATTTCGCCCAGCAAGGTTTTACTTGCTAACTTTTTCGTGGCGGGATAGAAGTACATATCTCTATTTCTATAAAGTTAGATATGTGTATATGTTTATATATCTGTATGTAGAGAATTCACTCCTAAACTAATTAACCGATCATTATGAATTTCTGAAAAAGGGTGATACGCGTAAAGAGGTCGTAATATAGGCTATATTTAGTTTACCTTAGTTTTACGCAAAGGGGGCAAAATTTCAAATACTTGCGATGTTCATGAAATTTTAACAATAAATATTAAACATTATAACAAATATTCACCAGATTTCAGTTCCTTTTGGGTATTTTAAAGGGTTTTAAGGGCTTAGTATGGGTACAATCTCCCATTTGAAAATTCAAATTGAATTTGATCCATACTCATTAGACACCAATTAACCAATTAAGCAAGATTCCTTAAATAAAAAATTCTTCTTAAGACCCCTTAAGTTTAAGCCTTTAATATTAGACATTTAATAGAATCAAAATCATGTAATAGATTTTGATCACAATTGGAATAAGAATTATAGACATAAGGTTTAGTATCATTATATCTATGGGACATAAAAGTAGTGCAAAACTATTCTGTTCGGGGAATTAATTTTATTCGTTCTGGAATGGGTATTTTCTAGTATTTCTCTATGTATAGATCCCGTTGAAGACTAGACTCCGTCTCTAGAACGTGTACTGCGTGTCCATCATGCTCTACAATAGCAACAGCTGGGCAATAACAAAAGCCATGCTTGACAAGCTGGATGCATGCCACCGCAGACACCTCCGTTCCATCGCAGGTCACTGCTGGCCGAAAAAACTTATCAGCAACAAGGCACTATACGAGCTGTGCAACGAAAAACCCCTCTCCACAAAAGTCGCTGAACAAAGATGGTCGCACAGAGGGCACTAGACTTTGCCGTTACTGGCTTGCAAGCCTACCAACCGCGACTAGGATGGCACTGCACAAATCTGCTGGGAACACTACGTGCTGTCCTCAAGCAGGCGGGACTGGGACCATTACGTACAGCGAAACAACTTCATTGCCTACGACAACTTGCGCATGACAAGGCCAGATGGCCTGGGACTAGCATGGAGGACTGATTGCAGCTGTTTACTCAATTCTAAAAATATTCAATCATTATATAAAACTAACTATTCATATCCGACGTTGTCCGGGAGTCTTTTTTACTTCGATTTTTGTTTTGCTTTTTAATCTACTCCGTTTTTTTTTTTTTTTACTAAATTATTTTTAATGTGATTTTGAAAATAAAATTAAATTGTTACGGTATAAATTGGTTATTAAATTGTTAATTAAACCAAATTGTCATAAAACTATAACTAATTTTCTTAAGATGATGTTTTTTAATCTCTATTTGTAAACTAATTTGATGTAAATAGCTTTCAAAACGTTAACTATTTTAATACATGAGAATTTGCTCAGAATTTTAATCCATATATGACAGTTTAAATGTTTTCAAATTCCTTTCAAATTTCGGAAGGTCACGAAGTAAGTAATTATTTTTTTCAACGATTAACAAAAGATTAAAATGGCTGACTTATTTACGAAGAATCTGCAACGATTTCTGCTGAATTTAATTTCGAAATTAAATGATTTTTAAAGGGTTTTTAAAATTTCGTTTTATTTTACGCTCTTTTTTCAAAGAATATTTGATTAATAGTAAATACAACGAAAATAATTCATCGTGTAATTATCAAAATTCGAGAAATACGCACACAAAAACGTGAAGTTGTCTCATAATTTTATTAATATAGAGATATATCATATTTTCATTAACAAATGCCCTGATTCATTTATATTGAAAAATATTAGGAATGGGTATCCAGAGATTTTCAATCGTGACGTAGTTATGACGTAAATAGTTCTGACTACGAGCGGAGAAAGCCGAATCAAGTTCCGATGTTTCTACATAATACGAACCAAATTAAACCGACTTTTATCAAACTAAACCTAAAACTTAGGTTAGGGTTAGGGTAACAAGAAACAGTTCGGTACAGAATACACTTAAATACAAGATGACATCAATAGTTTCTTTCGTTAAATAAGTTGTTCACAAAAAAAAAACGCTTATAATACATTCAGTTTGCTCGGCGAAGTTCGTTAATGTTCGCCAATCTCGGAAGTCTTCGGTGAAACTAGGAATGGATGACGTAAGTACTGAAAATGTCTTGGATACCTATTCCTAAAGTGTTCCGAAATAGTATTGAAAACTGGTTATTTTTACGGATTACCAGATCTAAGTTTCTATTGTCGCACTTCCAGGAATCGGAACCGCTAAGCCTTTTTTTCTGTCATAATAGGAACTCTGGGTGCGTATTGTTTGAAATTGGTTCCAGTCCAAGTTTCAGTAATTTTTCTAAAGTGTTTTTGTGATCGTTATTTTCCGTAATGTGTTTATCGACCTTGACCCTTACACTTTATGTGTACTAACAGTTTTGCCGAATTATTATTCACTAGAGGGATCCCGTAAGAAATTCGACGGTGCTTTCTTTATCAATCTGTATAATTTATGGTTTATAATAATATTCCCTTTGAAATAATAAATGTTTGTCAGGGTGAATACTCTGAAGAAAAAATGACACTTTTCTGCTTTCGTAAACATAATTATCATTCTCAGCTAAATATTATTTGAATAAATAAAACTAATATGTCTCGTCTTTATTTATTTAAATTGTAACAATTTAATATTTTTTTAAATAATAAATAGCCTCTGTCTTGTTACCGTAAAAGTAATTATCAGCTAAATATTCTTCAAATCAATATAAACGAATGTCACTTTTTAAAAATGTATTTATTATAAATTGTATTGTTTTAGTCGCTGAGACGACATAATTTGATTTTAGAACGATTCATTTTAAAATAGGTAAAGTCGATTTTTTATCTTACTGATATCAGATTAATCCCGAGGCCACAACCCCATATATGAAGACTCGGCTAATAGTTCATTTGTGTGAGCTTACTGGCATCAAACAAACACCCACTTTGACCAACCTACTATGTCAAAAATCGAAACATATTACTACAAAAAAAGAAGCAACAAGTTCCAACCAGACATCCACCTAAAAAAAACACATTCGCTTGAGGCTTGCATTCACAAATACTCAAGGGGTTAGAACCAAAAACGATGACGTAAAATCGTTTCTCCTAGTATACTCCCCGGATATCCTAGCACTAAGTGAATCTAACCTACACCCCTCAACTTCCTCTAATCGTTTTGACATGACTCTCACTCTACCGTATTGACTTGGAGAAACATATGCACGGACTCGGAGTTTTTATTCCCTTGGTCTAGAATCAGACGATCAAGCCAACATGTGCCTTAGATTCACCTTACAACACAGCAGTAGTTACTTATATTTCATCTGCCGTTCTCCTTCGACCAAGGACTGTACCCTGTTCGACTTTGTCTCTTATAGTGTATGCGCAGCACTCTCCTTAAATACGAGCACCCAAATCCATGTAGTTAGAGATGTTAATGTCAACCACTGTGATTTGCTTGGATTTTCGAGCTACACAGACGCAGCTGGTAACAGCACGCATAGTTTCACCATTGCACACACCCTTCCACAAACTGTCACTTTCCCGATCCGCCTCCCAAACCGTGTAAACCAGCCAGCTCCACTTCTTGATTTATTCTTGACCGAGGCCTGTGTGACGGATGCCCATAACTCACTCGGAAACGCCGATATCCTTGTGATAATGGTTGATATCACCCTAAAGTCTCGACCCAAGCTGAATAGCCGTTGCTCAAAATGACGAGATACTTCAAATGGGCAGATCGGGAATCCATCAGAGATCACATCATAGACGTTCCCTGGAGTAAAACATTTTCCCTCCTTGCTGATCAGTGCGCAAATGAGGTAACCGAATTGGTCAAAGCAAACATTGACGCACATGTCCCAAACGCGGAAATTGTATAGCAAGTCCAACTCCCCCCCCCCAATGGTTCAATTCGACCTGTGCAGCTGTTATTGCTCATAGGCAGCAAACATTCCGTCGATTCAACTGCCATAATTCAACTACAAATATACAGAGATGTATAACATCAAAAATCATTGTAAGACTGTAATGATAGCAGCTAAGAAAAAGTATACCTAGATGACCAGAAAACGCATTAAGTCACAGAAATTAGAAACTCGCGATTTCTGAAAAATCTACAATAGTGTGGTGAATAATGAGCACTCAACAATTCCCCCGCTATCCAAACATAATGGGGACGTTTGCACGGCAACTGATGAGGTTGAACTACTTGCACAGTGGTTCGCATTTCACTCCATCTTGGACTCCCTCCCTCATTTCCAACTGTGGGTTGAAGCACCAAATAACAACTTGATCATCAATCGTTTCTATGTCTGGGATATCATAAGAAACCTTGAAACCTTCAAAGCATGTGTACTTGATCTTATACCTGCTATATTAATAAAGAAATGCTCTGCTGAACTGGCCGCTGTTATCGCCAAACTCTACAACAAATGCCTTACGGAATCTCGCTTCTCTGATGGCTGGAAAATTTCCTCTGTCGTCCCAGTCTTCAAGAATTCTGCTGAAAGAAATGGCTCTAAAAATTATCGCCCTATCAGTCTCTTCCTGCTCTTCGCTAAAATCTTTGAATCTTTAATCAATCGAACGATAGTCCACCACTTCGTTAATGCTAAACTTCTTTCTGACCATCAGTATGGATTTAGGCAAGCACGTTCTACTACATATATACTAGCAGTCATCTGTGAACGCATATACCAAACACTGGACAAGACAGGTGAAGCTAGAGCGGTAGCGCGTGCTATATCTAAAGCCTTTGACAAGGTCTGGCATGAAGGTATTATCATGGAAATTAATGCGTATGGTATTAATAGACTAATATTAAACATAATCAGATCCTTCCTAGCCAGAAGAAAATGTATGACCTTTATTGTTTCTGATCTTCATAAACGGCTTCTCTGATAGAAATTGTGTCCGAGATGGGTATATTTGCTGATGAAATCACGCTCTATTCTCGAAATGTGGGTAAAACAAACGCGCACATATCCAAGGCAATGAGTAAATCCTTAGAAAACAATATTCTGTCTGTTATTGAATGAGGACATAAATGGATGGTAACATCTAAGACTACTAAGACAAAGGTAATTTCCTTATAATTATAAGAAACCGTTTCAACCACCGATTATCATGGCTAATAGAAACCTTCCGGAAAGTCAAACATGCATACTACTCGGCCTAAAATTCACATGCAACATGAATTCGAACAAATACATAGAATATACTGCCAAGGCTGCTGCAAGGAAGGTGGGCTCTCTCTACCGCCTTGAAAACTTCTCACACCTATCTCTACAAAGCCATAGAGTATTGTTGTCACGTCTGGGCTGGTGCGCTAATAACTAGTCTTTCCCTTTTAGACAGGGTAAAAAAAGTCGGTAATTTAATAGTTCCAACACTGTCTACCAAGTTTCAGCCCCTATCCCCATCGCCACAATGTTGCATCCCTGTGCTTGTTTCACAAGTATTTCAATGGAATATGCTCAGATGAACTTGCTGCTTTGGTGCCCCCCCCCTAGACGTAAATACACCCGACAACCCTGCCAATCAGCTAAATCCAACCCTTCACGGTAGAGATCCCAAGATGCCGGAGGGCTTTCTACTTTAATAGCTTCTTTCCCCAAAATGCTAGCCTTAGGAATTCCCTTCCTGTTTCCGGCTTCCCTGACTGTACCAACATGCAGGAATTTAAATGAAATGTGAACAGTGAACAGACATCTCGCTGCAAAACTCTCAAATTAGGATATGACCCCCTAATTCACAGTAGTCCCTTACATGTAAGTGGCAATATGCCTTGTTTGGGGTGGATTAAAGTTTTTTTTAAATAGAAAAATCACCATCTTTGCTGATCGGACGATCTCTATATTTTAATGTGTGTGAAAGGTGATTACATACGTACACACATGATATGTTTTAGTATATTATTTTTCATGACTGCCATTTAATGATCTTTGGGGTCATATAAGGTCACGTAAACATGGAGTGGATCTGATTGGTTAGTTTTTTTTTGTCTATTACGTACCTTAGGTCGTCATCGAGTTGACATTATATTATCAATTTGTTCCAAAAAGTCATTCAATGATTAATACTTAAATAAACTCGAAATCATAATTATCTTATAGTCGGCATCGTTATTGCGCGTGAGTGTATGTTGTCTCCTCAAAGGACTGTGGTAATTTCGTTAGCTGCAATCAAAAGCTATCTGACATGCTTATCACATTAATTATTCGATTAATTAATTAAACAACAGGATCTTTGAAGATGAATGACTTATTCTCCAATGATGTCCAGTAAGATGCAAGTTCAAGAGGAGCGGGTGAAAGTGAGAGAGACTTCAATTACTTTTTAAGCGCATGGCTTAATTATTCTTTTGTTACCAGATTATTTTAATGCGTCTTCTCAGCCCAATCGCTTCCTCCAAACTGTTGAAGTAATAGCACCGACTATTATCTCTGTCGTATGTCTGACGTCACATCCAACTCATTTTATGGACTTCCTTTCTCACGATTTTGTCTTTTGTAATTAGTTCGTAATCTTTGTCTGAAACGTATCCTATTTTAAAACATAATGCTAGACTTATCTAAGTGAATATAGTTTAGCTCATTTTCATACTAGCAAACGTTCCCACCAATATTTACCGTGTGTAACATAAAGGGGATTTGAATTTGAATAAGAATTTATCGTCAGAATTTGAGTAAAGGAGTATTTTTCTTCATATCCTACTTGAGAAGGAGATTTAGACTCATGTGAGGGTGATAAAAATCGGAGGAACTCTTCGCTGAGGAAATGTGGATAAACATCCAATTAAAATGAATAAAATATAATTAAAATGTTAACTGTCTTTGCCGTCATCTAAAATGATGTAGGTATTACTACACACACACACACACACACACACACATATATATATATATATATATATATATATATATATATATATATATATATATATATATATATTCTGAGTTCGATTGAAAAATTTCCGAGTTTGACAAGATTTACCTAAAGAATGTCAGAGGTTACATCGGCCAAAACGTATTGAGAATAACATTCAAGATAAAAATAGTAGTCCGAATAATTAAAATAATACAAATTATAAACCCTCATCGCAAAAATTCCGAAACTCTTTGAAATTGTATGTTATTTTATCTTTTGTTATTCTATCAGTTACCCGTCTCGAGGAAATAATCAATAGAGAAAATATCCAATCCTGGTCAAGGGAGTGAAAGAGAGAGAGATAAAAGGGCAGTGAAATAGCCCACTTTCACCATCGGATATCTAACATATCAACGTCCTGATATCTTGGAAGAAATATACTCACAAGTTGTTCTATCGTAACATTCGCAATGAGGAATCGGTCAATTTGTTGCATATTATTAATGGCAACTTCATTCAGAGTGTTTGGAAAATCGATGGCATTATTTTGGGATTAGTTTCTATAAGTGTAAAAGAGCCTCATTGTGTGGGGGTTGCGATTGTAATAACATTTCAGTGTTAGTGTAATTTCCTTTGAAGTCAATTTTTTCATATGCGTGATTTTTGGTTAATGCTGATCATATATATTTACCTGTATTTGGTATGTTGTATTCTGTGACTCGAAATAAGGGCTGACATTCGCAGGATGCCGACCGAGACGCCATGTTAGCTATCAAATAAGCCCGTGCCAACCATAACGCTCAGATCTTTCCTCATGCTCTTTGCTTCTTTTATATTTGGTTGGTGTCATTTTTTAGAGGCGAACACCTTGCCCGAGTGAGTTGCATGTCGTTCCTGGGAATACGTGTCTACATTAACTGAATATGTTACATTGTTTTATATCTGATAATAGAAATAAACCATTTATGTAAGTTCACACGCATATTTAAGGGATATAAAATCCTCAATGTTGTAGAAAATCTGCTCCTTTTTCGGGATCAAACATTTATCCTTCTCGTAGGAGCCTGACCCTTGAAGAAAATTGCAATTATTCCGACATATGCAACTGGGTAATAATAAGAATGAATAGATAGCTGACAGGATGTGCTATGGTTGAAATAAAATGCGGTTACCTTTGAGTAACACGTATCAAACCGACTGTTAGAAAACTGACAACAACCGTTGTGATCTATATTTGCATTGATCATAACCTGCTAGACCTGCGGCTGATCCGGGTAAAATCGATACCGATGATCGCTGATCGAGCGTCAAAACCCTTCTGAGATCAAAACGGCGCGCTGCTTCACATTACTTTGTCAGCCCCGCCCCCCCCTCAACATTCCCTCTTACCCAGCGTCGGTTTCTTAACTTCTGTGCAAAAAAAAAGAAAAAGTGAGTTACTATTTTGTAATAATGGAAGGTTGAGTCGGAGCAAGTGATTGTGATGTCGATGGCCTAATTTATTCGATGTGGTGAGGAAGGTGCGATGGAGCTATTTAAAGAGAGGATAAGACAAGACAAGGAAATCCGAAGAGGGAAAGAAAAGTCCGTATTTACAAGTAAAAGAATGCAAAAAGAATGGAAATAGAATGGAAATAGAATGGAAATAGAATTAGGAAACAAAGGAAAGATATACTGATGGAATAACAAAAGATAAAATAACATACAATTTCAAAGAGTTTCGGAATTTTTGCGATGAGGGTTTATAATTTGTATTATTTTAATTATTCGGACTACTATTCTTATCTTGGATGTTATTCTCAATACGTTTTGGCCGATGTAACCTCTGACATTCTTTAGGTAAATCTTGTCGAACTCGGAAATCTTTCTATCAAACTCAGAAATATATATATATATATATATATATATATATATATAGAGAGAGAGAGAGAGAGAGAGAGAGAGAGAGAGAGAGAGAGAAAAGAGGATATTGCAGTATTAGTGCAGTTCCAACGAGAAAAAAGTATATATGTAAAGGAGTAAGGCTACCAACATTTGTAAAATGTTTTTTTCAACATTTATTTATTATTTTGTTATTTTATCATTTTATAATTTTATATAACTCGTTTCAAGCGGTGGTCTGCTATCATCAGATATGTAAATGGATTTACATATCTGATGAAAGCGGACCACCGCTTGAAACGCGTTATATAAAATTATAAAATGATACAATAACAAAATAATAAATAAATGTTGAAAAAAACATTTTACAAATGTTGGTAGCCTTACTCCTTTACATATATATATATATATATATATATATATATATGTAAAGGAGTAAGGCTACCAACATTTGTAAAATATATATATATATATATATATATATATATATATATATATATATATATATATGTGTGTGTGTGTGTGTGTGTGTGTGTGTGTAGTAATACCTACATCACTTTACCATTTAGTTATAATACTAATTCACTATCCTGCATTTCTCCGATCACCCGTGGTAATTTCGTTACATCTATTTACTTGCCTCTCCGCAATGGCAAAGTTATACACAATTTCTGTTTTTAAATGTCGGAAAAATCAGCTCCCCGAAACGGGGCACATTGGATGAGAACAAATATACCTGTATACACTTTTCGACATTCCCTGACTATTGAAGGTGCCCCAGACCACACCCAATAAACCCATTCCAAGGAAAGGAACGGGTAATGCATCGGAGAATTATCTCGTTGGACCGAAGAGATACCACACTATGATCCTAGCCAACAGACCGATAGGTGTCTGTAACATAAATTTATGCACTTAAAAGAAACATGGACCGGAGGAGGACCGCTTTCTTTTATCGGAATCTCTGCACCTTGGAAATGACTTCTATCAGATTTAGTAAATGCGCCAAGAACGCAACAATTCAAGGCGAAATTAGACAACTGCTGGTCTACTGTATCCTCTTCTGTGTAAAATTATATCCCTCTTTTCTTACATGGCAATTGAAGGATGCTTGTTTGAGTTTTTGCCAAATTTATTGAATTGAATTGAATTGAATCTCCTTGCTGTCCATCGATAACAGTTCGACTTGTGAGATGACTTCCACACATGATTTACTCAGCGTTGCTTTCTTAACTTGTGCAAAAGAAAAACCAACATTATTTTGTAATAATGTAAATCGAAACGGTAGAAGCTGCGGCGATGTGAGTGACCTGATTATTCGATGACGATGTATTTCTTATATTCTATTCATATTCTTATTTCCATCGTCGACAGTCGACTTAATTTTGATCTTAATATACATTATTAAACAGCATTATGTTTGTGTTATAAAACAATTCATTATATTTAAAAACGCATGTATTCTCTGATTATTCGATGACCATGTGGGATCGTGCGACGCAGATTTTAACGAGAGGACAAGTCAAAGACAGCGTATTTTTAGATACAAGGAAATAAGAGCGAATATTTTAATCTACGCGTTGGTATAATAGAAAGTGATTGTGAAGAGTTCGAGAAGACGGATAACTGAGGGGAGATAAGACTATCTAGACATCTACGAGGAATACTAAAATTTTGAGGAGCTTTATTGTCACTCAAAGTTTTAAAAAATCTATCGACCATGTTCAGCAAGAAAATGATAAACGGCTGGTGTGAGAACACCAAGTGATTTGCAATGATGAAAGAAAGAATTTGAAAGTACTGGAAATCCGGGGTGTTTGCTGCAACTCGGATTCCAAAGCGAGAGATTACTAGTAATAACTGGTGTGTCAAGTATTAGAACTTTTACTAAAGTAAACTTAATGTATATATATATATATATATATATATATATATATATATATATGTGTGTGTGTGTGTGTGTGTGTGTGTGTGTGCGTGTGTGTGTGTGTATTATGCTGTAATATAGTACATTGCTGTTCATCTGTTTTTGTTCTTGTATCTGAACATTTATTCATGCTCCATGTTAAGCATATATACTTTGTTACATATATTATTAAAAGATTTAGGCGGAAGAATACCTCCTTATGAGGGAAATCATCTTTCACTTTAACATGCCTATGTTTTGTATATTTGATCTAATCTAATATATACATTTTTTGTCGGATTTTAGAATTTAGTCCGAAATATCATCGCATCAAACACATCGATATTTGATTCTACCTAACCATTTTGTCTTTTTTCCTTTCAACATGTTTTTTTTACAATACCGAAATGTCTTTGGCTTCAGTTTATTGGAATTTATTTTTTATTCCGGCTAAGAAAATTTTAGCAGTGGAGATAATTTTAAATACTGAATCAAATAATGTAAAGAGAATAAATATCTTCCCCTTAAAATATGACTTATTTCCATTATCTTATTTGAATTATAATTGAGCATTTTCTTCCATTTCTTTTCTTCTCTTCTCTATCTTTTCTCTATATTAATTATATTTTGTATCCACTCCACGTGTTTCTGTGCATGTGTGTGTTTCACGCCTATACGTGACTTACACATTATTATTTTTTTGTATTTGTTTATCGCCTACTTTTAAAATGTTTAATTTAAATGAATTAAAAATGTGCAACCAATGAATCCCGGGCAATGTCGGGTAGTATTAAATAAAGAGGTTTATTATTACTATTTAGTCACCAGCAGTTTTCACACGGGTCATTATCAGTGATTCCTCACTGGCAGTAACAAGTGATGTTCCCTGCAATCTGAGTGACAACAAGTCTCTTCAAATTTACAATACTCTCCACTTCTTTCGATAACAATTGCAAATCACTTCGCGTTATCGCAGTAGCCGTTTACCATTGATTTATCGCTGATAACAACCGTTGGCCCTCTCTGAAATCTGAGTGGCAATAAACCTGCCCAAGTTTTCAGTACTCTCCGCAAACTTTCAGCGGAGGTCTGTGTGGTGCACTCCCTTTTCAGCATTTGCATACTTAGTGACCCTTCAAAACTAGTTTGCGTGGTACCAGCCGAGACTGGTGACATCATTTTTTTTTTTGGGGGGGGGGGTGTATTATAAGATTTCTGATGATTATTATTATTATTATTATTATTATTATTATTATTATTATTATTGTTATTATTATTATTGTTGTTATTATTATTGTTGTAGGCTTCCAGTAAATGTCTGTATGGTGCTCTCCCTAAGTCTTTCCATTCTATTTGACCCTTCACGACCATTTTGTGTGGTATCAACCAAGACTGGTGACATAAATTTTGTTATGGGGAAGGGGGCAACTTATATGATTTCTGTTAGTTTCTATTTTTATTAAATATTTATTATTATTATTATTACTTACTTACTATGGTGGGCTTTAATACTTGATCTCTATATGAGATACATAGATATCCGAGTGTTCCATTAAAGCCCACCTTTACCTATCAAACGTTGAGTTAGTAAAGAAGCGTAGAACATACATTTTCCTCTTCCCAATTGACAAGTTAACTATGTTATAGTATATCTTTCTTGTGATCTCTTGGTCTTACCGGATTCTAGGACAAGAATTAATCTAGTCTGGTGGAGTATCCCACTAAGTGCCGTTACTAGAGACAACATCACTTAGAGAAGCTGCACCATTTCTTGTATAAGCCAATGTGGTGTTGCCATACTGAATGGACCTTATTTGGACTTCGAATACTATGTTATTTTGAATATTTGGTCAGGGTTTACTTGCAGGGGAAGTGTATATATATATATATATATATATATATATATATATATATATATATAAAATGAAAAAAGGAAAACCAAAAATAGTATTTATGTATTCATCAACGTTTCGTCTTTATTTCAAGATTTCCTCAGGATGATTGGTCTGAAGAAAATAACACACAAAATACAAAATATTTGAAACAATGGAGGTAGGAGGAGAAAAGCTGAAAAACACCGCTTATGAAAAGATAAATTATGAGCTACAAATAGATGGTAGCAGTGGGAGAAGTTGAATTAACTGTGGAAAGTGTGGGGGAATGATGGCGGTCGGAGTTATTAAACCATTAGGGATAATAAAATTATATTATATATGGAATAGTAGTTCCATTTTTTATCATATATATTCTGGTAGCTGAGAGGCAATTAAAAAGAACAAATATACCATTATTTGCCTCTGGGGTTTAATTTATTTTCTCTGGTCATTTACAGCAATGTGCATATAGATGGGCTGTAATTTCCCGCTCTATCCCTATAGGGATCATGGGCCTTGAAAAAAGACATCTGCTCGTTTTGACATCGTAAACCCAAAAGAAAGCAAAATTAATCTCGCTTCTTTGCCACGTACTTCCTCTCCTGACGTAATATCCTGTGACGTGACTAATTCTAGCCTGTTAACTTCTAATAGTATTTCTCACTTATGCTTACTCTAGCCTCGTTTGGAAAACTATTGTTTTCAACATTATTTTTACGCACCCGTCTCTAATCTTGATATATATATAAACACAAGTAATAAAAATAAAAATCCTGAAAGTGGAATTTGAGGTTCGGACTACATAAAAGATTCTGGGCGTTTTAAGAATCAAATTATATATTCGACACGTCATTCAGAAATAGACATTTTATTTGATGCCGACTGTTTTGAGATCGGGCCAAGCGTCTCTTGCCAAAATGGGCGATGAGGGTGTCTGGACTTTTGGAAATGTTGGCATCTGGACAACATCTGTTAGAGAAAACACACTCATTCTAATATCGATGAAAGCAGATAGATTGAGAGATTCACTAATTGATTGATTGATCCTCATTACGAAGACGTAATCTCTCCCTTCATCGATAATTCAGTGATAATTGGTTGATTTATACGGCGTTGCCAGGGTGTCGAATTCGTAGAATTAAGAATCGTTGAGTTTAACTAACAATAAACAGCCTTGCGGCATTGCTATATATACTAGCTAGTCAATGCTAGCTTTCGGTCGTATAAATTTTCTAGTGTTTCAGACACTTATTATATAAATTTTAAGTAGAGTAAGTGAAATGATGTTGCGTGGTTCCTAGATTGGATAGGATATAGACGACGATCTCGTCTTTACAAAACCCACGCTGGCAACTAAAATGATTATTAGATGGCGTAAGAGAAAAAATAGATAAAAATGATTGTTGTGAATAAGAAGGGTCACCAAGTGCAAAATTCACAAATAAATGAAAGAAAGAGATAAAAGATAATTAACAGACTAAACATATGGATGAATTTTCAATTGAACGATGAAGAATATTGTGAGAGGATAAAACATGATGAATAAAGCTTGATTTCTTCTGGGGATTGTTTATGAGAAGTATTTGTTGACATTGTATTTGAAGACAACCATATTGTAGTTCACAGGGAAGCAATCCCATGCTAATGTATACTTATTAACCCATAGGTGGAGAGAGAAGAGACATAATGAGCGAGAGAAAGAGATGGGGTATAGCGAACCACTGGTTATGTAGAAGCTCATATTTTTAAGTGAATAGTAGAAAAAGAGTTGTCTCCCTTAGAATTAAAGTTTTATTTCTTTTTCTGTATACGTTTTTTTAAATGTGCAAACAAATAAATGTGCAAACTAATAAAATGTTCAAAGCTAAAATGGCTTCACTTCAATAGCTATGTCGGATTAGTACAGCTAATATATATATATATATATATATATATATATATATATATATATATATATATATATATATATATATATATTTGTGTTCACCCTCCTTCAAAAAATTACGGAAACTGTTATGCTCCGCCACTGTTCGCACTCTCTATTTATCTATATTACTAAAATATCCACATAGTAGCACAGTATTAAGTCAATAATTTAATTTTTCATATATAAATGATTGTTATAATTTCTGATTACCTAAAAACACACCCAACTGTTTTTGTTTTTTTATTATAGACGGGAGGATTTCTTTCCGAATTTATTTCAGGCGGCGTGGTAAGTTTTAGATGGTTGTGTTACTTGATATTTGGGGGGGATTGGGGGATTTCTCCTCACCACTTGTAATGTTTTCGTCCTGGGGCTAGAAAAGGGCACGTGTTTTACTCGTTAACGTTTGCATGACTGGATGGACGTATATATGTATGTATATATATATATATAGTCTCGGAAGTTTCTCAACCATTAAAACTATATTAAAAAAATATATATATAAAAAAAAAAAAAAATAAATAAAAATAAAAAAACTTTTAAAAAAACTTATAGTCTCAAGTCTTCCAATGGAAAATCACTCATGTAAGTCAATTTATTTTTTACAGTTATTATATTAGTTAGTTTCTAACACTATTTTAAGGGATCATCAGTTGTTTACCATGAAAAACTGTTTCGGGAATTTAAAAACAAGACAGTATTTAATTTCATGGCTTCCCAGCAGAGTTGATCAGACCCCACTTCCCTTAAAAGACATATATATATATATATATATATATATATATACATACCTGAAAGAGATCCTACTACCAGCATTCAATCCACTGACTCTAAACTAGCTAGCCAAAAGGTAAGCCCTTTAAAAGAACCATAGGGAAGGATAGGGTTACGAGGCTAGCTGACAAGAAAATCTTCCCCTAAAGTGTTTAGAAAATCGATGGCATAACCTCGGGATTATCTTCTGTATGTATGTGTATATAGGTTGTTTTTTCCAAGTTATAGGACATTGAAACAAATACTGATTAACATCCTTCCTTACTCTATCGTTATTTCCATGGTAGATGCTCGACTGAGCTCCAATCCCTGGACCCCCTGTAAAACATTCACAGCAAGAACTCGTCTAGCTGCAACCACTGTGAAGAATTTTGTGTCCTTCCTCTGCGTACCCAAAACTAAACGGATCTTCCATGAACAAAGCTTATTTCCATAAACACCCTATCTGTTGAATACAACATCACGTGGCTGCTTCCCAGCTGACTACAACATGTTCAATGTTAACAAAGTTTTGTCGAGCCGTCCACCTAAATAATCAAATTCTGACCATTTTACCTATTGTTTCCTAGCCTCTCAAAATCTTGTTCATCGTTCAACTGACACTCAGAAACCCTTATCCTCAAGTGGCCTTTGGGCCTTGATAAGCGTTGACCCATTAGTTTAAAAGAAAATGTAATTCTTTATTTAAAGCATATTGCACGTACAATGTGTGTGATAGTGCGCCGTTATTTATACACATGGGATATTTCCAATAGAGAAAAAAGGGATTACAAGGCTGGCTGACAAAAAATGTCTGCCTCCAAAAGCTTACCTTTTTATTACAGAGTCAAGTATAAGAATAAACATAATTGTCAAATGTATTCATATTACCATTCTTTGAAGAGCCAAAACAAGGTATAACACAGAAGCGAAAAATATGATGCATCGGGTAAAAATGTTGGTCACTTCTGATTTAGATAGATAGATAGATAGATAGATAGATAGATAGATAGATGTTACAATCTACGATTGAATGACAATAGCGGGGAGAAGAACAATGGAAGACTGTCGGTGTCTTCGGTGTTAATTAACGGAACACGTGCTTTCACAGGTAAGCAGTAAATCAACTAACGATGGAGCCATCTGTTCTCACTAGCACGACGCACAACGTCACATTAAAAGTGAGCGAAAGATCATAAGGCTTCAAATATGTCAAGTGCTTTGCCATTTATAATAAAAACAAAGAATCCTACGCATACTTAGTTGGGTGAGCACCCTCAAGAGAACAGACCTAAAATAAATGTGGGTCATCACTTCTCGAATATTAATAATTAAAAAAACTACGTAATATGATAACATTAACGAAATAGTGTTATTGCTAGGACCATATATAAATTGGGTACCCCAGTTATTCCAGGAACTAGTTTTGCATTATATCGTATTAGATATCACAGCAAGAACCCGTCTTTTTATCCCAAACTGCAAAAAAAACTTCCCTTTCATCCTCTGTGTGCCTGACATCAAACAGAATTTCCATGAACAAATGTTCTTTCCAAGAGTTTCCGATCTGTGAAACACGTTTTTTTTTGGGGGGGGGCGTGTTTTTTTATTTTTGCTTTAATGCACCTCAAACAAGGCAAACTGCCATTGAGACGTAAAGGGGTTATTGTGAATTAGGGGCCAGATTTATAGGGGCCATCCTAAGTGGGAAGTCGGGCAGAAATATACTTGTTCATGTCACATTTGAATTAATGAATGTGTGTAAAGTCGGGGAAACAGGGAGCAGGGAGGGAATTCCAGAGGTAAGCGGTTCGAGGAAAGAAGCTATTACAGTAGAAAACCTTTCAGCATCTTGAGACCTCTTCAGTAAATGAGTGTTATTTTGCTGCTTGTCAGGTTGGTATGGGAGTATTTACGTTGAGAAATTGCTTCTCTGCGAGCTACAACATGGTCGTCGTCAAATTTAATGTCAACAAATCCTTGTCACAAACCAATCTCATAAGTAATCAAATGCTGTTCATTCCATTTATATTTCTTACAAAATGTAAATACAGTTTTAATTTGCAAAAGTTACTTCATAAACACACGAATAATTATTTTCACACCAAATTATTAAAAAGGTGAAATATAGTTTAAAAAATATCTCACGATCACAAGTTTGAAATAGTTTTTTATTTTTAGGTGATTATTTAAAAATAAATCATATTTTCAGTCATCTGGGCCGGACTAAGTAATTTTTAACATAAATCGTAGCGAAGTATGTTATTATATTGCCAATAACAAATGAAAATTAGCTAGTCAGAAGCAAAGTTTGATATGGCAGATTAAATGCTATTTGGGTCTGACTAAAACTCAAACACGATAACTTCATATGTTGAGTGTAAACATACACTTATATATATATATATATATATATATATATATATATATATATATATATATATATATATATATATATATATATATATAAAGTGGTGAACTAAAAGCGAACTTTTAGGAAAGGTAAAACCTATTGTGAAAAGTATACAGCTCAATATCCAGGATAGAGCCGATAGATATGTAGAAGGAAAAGGAAAAATTTAATTTGAATAAATTGCTTTTTTGCGGAATATACCTTGCTCTGAGCAACTGAATTGAAAAAAGATTTGACTTTTTCTTTTCTAATTCCTTTTCATCCTTCTACATATATATATATATATATATATATATATATATATATAGTTTATTTTTAAATAATCACCTAAAAATAAAAAGCATTTTAGCCTGAAGATCTCCCCTAGGGATGAAACGCGGGAGCCTCTGTGTAGCTTAATTGCCATAAATATATTTGCATTGCTTACTACCTAGCTCTACTTACGTATCGAGCACTGTTGAAGTAAATACTGAAAATTGATACATAAAAAAATTATATCTCCTTATAATATTTTATGTGAATACATAAAATACTGATATATATATATATATATATATATATATATATATATATATATATATATATATATATATATATAGAAAAGAGGGTAGTGCAGTATTAGTGCAGTTCCAACGAGAGAAAAGTATATATGTAAAGGAGTAAGGCTACCAACATTTGTAGAATGTTTTTTTCAACATTTATTTATTATTTTGTTGTTTTTTTCCAAAAAAAAACAACAAAATAATAAATAAATGTTTTTTTCCAAAAAAAAAACAACAAAATAATAAATAAATGTTGAAAAAAACATTCTACAAATGTTGGTAGCCTTACTCCTTTACATATATATATATATATATATATATATATATATATATATATATATATATATATATATATATATATATATATATAAGGGAACCTTTTTAAGTTAGTGAACTAAACAATTCATGAGTTGTCCTGGGTAAGATCTATATACTTTATACTTTTACTAAAACATATATATTATGTGCTCAGGATACTCAAAATATAGCAGTTAAAATAAGCTCAATGATTAATAGGTTATATCAATCAGAGTTTTCATATATTACTTACCGGAACTGTATTATTATATTTGAAATAATGGTTCATTTTTTTTTATCTACCCAATTTATATATATGTTTTTGAATGTGTGTGTGCATATATATATATAATATATATATATATATATATATATATATATATATGTTTACGTATGCAGGCCTACTAGACGTACTCACCCGGCGTTAACCGGGAGTCGTTAACTTTCATTTTTGTTTCGCTTTTGTTTTTGTTTTTCGATGTTTTTAATCAGATTATTATTTGTATTAAATAGGATTTGTTAATGTATTACGGTATAGTTTAATCATGAAACGATTAATCGAACTAAATTCTAAATAATTTGTTAAAGACGTATTGTTTTAATCGGTTTACTAGAATTATTGGATATAAATGGATTCAAGAACTTAAAATCATTTAAGATATTTGCGACAATGTTAAAGGCAAAAATACGTTCTTAAAGACTTCAAGATACATGTATATTTTACTGCGGAAACGAGTTAAGATTTAACAAAAAAAGGGATATGATTCCATGCGTGCCAAAAAGGTGTTATTCCCGAGATTATAATGACGTTGCGTTTTTTATCTTTATTGATATTGTCTTTTCCTTTTTTGAAGAAAATGATTAATGTCCATATTAATGAACTGATAAATGATTTAAAATCCTATTAAAAGTGTAATTGTAATTAAAGTGTAATTTAATTAGATAATTGTAGAAAGTGCGATCTATTAATCGAAACAAAACTCAAACTAATTTGTGAAGCTAATGTTGAATTAATTTCTATTTTAAACTGATTGGATGTAAATGGCTTCAAAAGCTTCAAATATTTACAGACATTTGCTCAGAATGTTAAAGGCAGAAATGTCTTACTATTTAACAGTTTTAAAGGCTTTCAAATTGTTTACAAATTTCGAAGTGTCAACAAATAATTATTTTTTCTTATTAATATAGAGAAGTATATATTTTACTGTGACGCACGTCAAGAAAGATTATTTTAGTGATGTTAATGACGTGCTTTTATGCCAATCCATAGTGTACCTAATTTTAATTCCATGAAAATGGTTAATGTATATATTGATGAAATGATAAGACAACGTTGCGTGCGCATGCGTGTGCGTGTTTTCCTCGCTACCATTTGATATAATTGATTTAAAATCTTATTTAAAGCATCCGTATGTAATTGTAGATTGTTTGTTGCAGTACCTCTCCACGGACATAGACTTTCTAGAAGTCACAAATTAAATAACATGTCGAACTTTTATTATTATGAGTCCGCAAATGCGAAAGGTGTTTACGTTCTGTTTTTGTAAATGTCTAGTTTAGCAAGTTTTTAATTCTTTTTATTTATATACTTATTATCCTTTTTTTAATTTTATCCCCATTCATACCGTACGTTTTAATTTGTAGTAATTTGAATGAAATGGTTGATGTCTATATAAATGAATTGATACGTCCTAATTTACTGAGCAAATGAGGACGCCATTTGCAATTTATAATTTTAACAAACGGAGCGATTTCATTGGATAATCACGTATCTAAATTATCCAATGAATATTAACGATGCCTCCAGAGAAATATCTGTTATTAACAGAAATATTGGACCGGATAGAATATGCAATCGATGAAATAGAGTGAAACGTATTTTTTGTAAAGAAACACAGACTGATAATTACCGTAATTGAGTGGCTATTCAGAATTAAATATATATTTTTGTAGAAGAACGTATCAATGACAACCTTCAGGTATTCGACTAACTTTACTTTATTATATAGATATATAATTTTATTCAGAGAAGTCGTAAAATCAATCTAATGAACTTTAGAGTATTTATTTAATAGTGCTCAATAACAAGTAGAGCTGTATCGTTTTTTAATATTTTTTATTTATACAAAATACTATGCTACGAAACCATACACGTGTTTCAACCCAAGAAATTTGGATGATACCCAAATGTATTTTGTGCAATTCTGTCAATTATCTTTGGAGCCTACAAGTGTTTGTTGATTTTAGTATTAGCTGTGGTAGTAGTTGTAGTAGTATGATTGTCATTTGTTTTACTCCCTCTAAAGAATGCTTCGTGTCAAATTCGGTTCTATTCTGTTGAATATTTTTGGAACCTAAATGTGACCAACAGACAGGGAGACAGACAAAAAATGCCCCATATTTGATGATATTTCTGCGATGGGGTTTTATAATTAAGCTTATTAACATGATCCGTACTCTATTCCTCAACTTGGTCGTTATAGATAGCTAGTGTCAGTTGATTTTTTTTTCTTTGGTTCCTTCATCGGGGATCGAACTGAAGATGAATCTGCCGCAGTGAATTGAATAAAAGTCCAGTTCAAAATTCCTAGGAGGTGACCGACATTGACTACAGGCACTTCTTAAGCAACACGAACTGAATGAGTACATAGAAAATGTTGCCAAGACTACTGCAAATAAGGTAGTCTCCCTTTACCAGGTTAGAAAACTTCTTACACCTCTCAGTATCCTATATTTATACAAAGCAACTATTCGCCTGCGCATGAAGTACTGTTGCCGCATATCGGCCTGGTGCATCAACTACTAGCCTCTCCCTCTTGGACAGCATCCAAAAAAGAATTTCTAGCTTAATAGCTCCCGCACAGTCTCCCTAGCTCCAGCTCCTGTCGCATCGCCACAGAGTTGCATCTCCGTGTTAAGTTTACAAGTACTTCCACGGAATATGCTTCGATTAACTTACTGCTCTTTTACCTCCTAAACGAAAATACCCCCGACTAGTTGCTAAATCCCGCCCCTTCACTGTAGAGGTTCCTCGGTACCGGACATTTTTTTAATTCTAATAGCTTCTTTCCTTGGATGTTTGCCTTTGGAATTGCCTCCCTGCTCCCTATTTCTCAAACAATAGCAACATGCAGAAACTTAAATGTAATGTGAACAAACATGTTGCCTAACTCCTCGCGCAGGTTTGCTCCTACAAATCTAGCCCCTATCACAGTCGCCTTTTACGTTTTAGTGGCAATATGCATCGTTTGTAAAATATAAGTAAATAAAAAAATGTTCAAACTACGGTTGAAATCTTCTAAAGATACCAACAACCAAGATAAGGAAAACAGTCCGAAAAATAATGTCAATAATATAACATTTAGAGAGAAATCATACTATAATGGAGTGTCTGTGTCTGCAAAGAAAAAACTCGGATTTTTATATAAAAGAAACATGGCGTCCACTTCCAAAATGATTATGACAGTCCGAATTATCAGATGGCATCCATGCATCAATGTGTTTAAAGTGAACGCAACCCACTCTCTCCACCAAACATATGCTGACTGTAAACGTGTGAATAATCTAGTATAGATTCTTTCTATTATATCTTTACCGGATTTTGATTTACGCAATAATTAAATGAATAGTAAAAAGTGAAATTTGGTTTTACGTTGGGCAACCTCGTAGCTCTCGCTCCCGCCTCTTTTTTTTTTGTGTCCGTTAGTCTTCAAATTCAATGAGCGGAGTTCCTAACCAAGTAGGGAGAAGTACTATTTTCTGGGGCAACTGTTTTTTTTTGGGGGGGGGGGGGGATGGTATGTGAAGATTTTCAATCCTGTCATTCAATCTATCCATCTCATTGACCCTTATCCTCGAGTTGTTTTAAACTTAATAAATTGTGATTCATTAGTAAAAAAAAAAGTAACAATTATAAATGTTATCTAATTGTTTCATTAATAACTAATATTATTAATAATAAATTAAAATTTAATGTAATATTTATTTTCATGTATCTATATATAGATATCAAATTGTGTGTTTGTTTGTTTCCAAACTCCTTCTAGGGTTTTTGGAGATAGAACTCCATAACCAAATAAATTCTGGGTACCGGTACAGCTTTAGAACGGGACAAACACCGAATAGGTAAAAGTTAGTTTATGATTAGGGTTTTTAAAAATACAATTCGTTTTTTTTTTTTTGTCCGGTTCAAAAGCTATACCAGTACCATATTCTGTAACTAAAATACCCAGGAGACTTGGAGAACTATATTTCAGTTTTATCAAATAAGTTGCAACATTATCAGTGGGTCTACGTTCGCGTTTGACATCCATGAAAAGGAAAAACATATTACTTTATTTAATTTTATTTATAACATGAAAATATAGAAATTTTAATTTAAAGAAATGAGGGGTACCGTTTTTGGAAGAGGGGTGCACAGGGGTCCTCATTGATTATCAGTAAACATCAGGTATGTTTCGAAGGGGTTGACGACTTTAAATTTATTAAAAATTATTTCAATAAATGCAACTGCACACACACACTCCTTCCCATACAATCTATGTGTTGAGTGCATCTGTGGGCTTCGCCAAATAAATTGAATATTATAAATAAAATTATAAAAGTAGGAATAAGAACGGTTATATTGTACTATAACCTGGCGACACGCCGACGCATGTTTCCTGATTTAATCCCGGGGAACGGCGAGTATTCCTGCTACTATTTTATAATCTCGTTAAACGAAATCGTTTTCATCGCATCAATGTGTATTAATCTATGGGTCCTTTTATTGTTCTCTGAGCTAACATTTCGACTGTCGGTAATCTTTCATTAACGGCCGAGAAATCTAAAATATAAAAATACAACTAATAACTTTCATCAAACGCATTACGATTTATTTTTTACAGACCTGTACACTTTTAAAGTGTGGAAACTGATTATAAAATTTATTATCTCTGAATTTATTATCGTTAATTGACTTATCGAAGCATGAAAAAAATGGCGTCGATTTTTTAAGTGGTCGCTTAGCTTTACAAAACTTTAGGCTGAAAAGATATTTTTTAAATGACTTACCCTAC
Source organism: Sepiola atlantica (assembly GCA_963556195.1). Lineage (NCBI taxonomy): Eukaryota > Metazoa > Mollusca > Cephalopoda > Sepiida > Sepiolidae > Sepiola > Sepiola atlantica. Next base: position 43,548,937 of record OY744534.1, read on the forward strand.
CATTAACCCTAAGTCCGGGGATAGATATAGAGTAAGTCTGAATACAGTAAAAAAAAAATTACTATTTTTTAAGGAATGAAGATCAACAAACAAAAGAGGGCCAAACAGCCATTTTGTTTCTCGTGTGGCGGAAAAGAGAGCTTTGAACGAATCATAATTTTGAAACAAAAAAACAAACAAACTGAAAAATGGTTTCAGAACATTAAAAGTATACAGGCCGGGAGAAAATTTTATTTTTTATGCGTTTGGTAAAAGTCATTTGTATATTTTGTTTTTGTAGGGTTTTTTCTCGTTTTTAATTATACTGCAAGATTACCCGACCGTCTATCAGTATAAGCATACATATTGTGTAATCGATCGATCGATCGGTGTGTAATTCCTTTTCTTTTCAATATTCCTATATATCTATCTTTGAATATTCCGATACATCTATTTATGTATTGATTTTTTTACCAATCTACCAACCAATCTGTTTAACTCTCTGTATCAACGTGCTTATTGTGTAATCTATTTAACAATCTAATTTCATAGTATTTATATATCCAATCAAATAAATGACTATATCTTCTTCCTCGTGTAACTGACGTTTTCACAATTAGTTGCTCATCTACGCATGCGCGAACCCTCTTCGATAGTCGTACCTGGTATTCGTGACGCTGAAGGCTCATTTCCGGCAATTTCTACAAACAAGCAGTTTCAGGAATCAAGAAAGCCATAATACGTTTCCATCAATAATTGCTCAAAGAATCGTTACCAACCAATTACAAAGAAGGCATTTTAATTCGGGGGAGGGGGTAGGAGAGGGTCGCAAAGAATTTACTAATGCAAATCTACGTTAATCAGTGCACACACATACGCCCATCTACATACCTATTTACTTATACAACTAGAAGAATACCCGTCTCAGGGCGGGTAAAATTAATTCTCCGAACAGAAGAGTTTTGTACGACCCTTACGAAGATTAAAATCAATATATAATGATACTACACCTTATTTCAAGAATCCTTATTCTAATTTTGATCAAACCCCATTATATGATTTTGATTCTAGAAAATGTCTACAATTTAAGGCTTAAGCTTAATGGATCTTAAGAAGAAATTGAAATTCAGGGAATCTTGCTTAATTGGTGTCTAATGACTGCGGATAAAATTCAATGCAAATCTGATTTTTTTTTTCATTTTAAAATAGCTGTGTCCATATTAACTATGTCCCATGAACAGCCTTTAAAATACCCTAAAGAAACTTAAATGTGGGGAATATTCATTATACCTATTGTCGAATTTCTCACAAAAATCGGAGGTATCTGAATTTTCACGTAGAGATTCAACCCCCTTTTACCCTCTTTGCGTAAAACTAAATTAAAGTAAATATAGCTCACATTTAACCTCTTACATCTGGCAACTGTGTTAAAAAATCATAATGACAAGTTAATTAGTTTAGGAGTGAATCTTTTATATACAAATATATAAACACATAAACATACGTAACTTTGTAACGATAGAAAGTAGGAGATACTGACATTGATTGATTATAAAACCTCTCTTTCGAAGGCATTTCTGGCGATCAGATATATATTATTATCACGATTATATATATATATATATATATATATACACACACTAGCAGGACCCGTATATCGATATATATACTAGCAAGACCTGTATTCCGGCGTTGCCCAAGATGAAATATAAAATAATAATTTAATTATAAAATATAAGTATTAACGTATTAATTCTGAAAAAGCTGGGAAGAACCAATTTCACTATAAGTAATTTAGGTGATTAAAATAATATTAATCCATTTTTTTGCGTTGACCCGCGGAAAATATAAAATTATTATTTAATTTAATAAAAAGAAATAACATAGATTTCTGGGGGACTGCGCTAACCAATTAAAAGGTGAATGTGACGCAATAATATTATTGAAGCTGCGCAGTCAGTGAAGGAGAAATCCTTCTAAACTGAAGCAACTGTAATTGTGCCTCCATTGAGTGGACATTCGGCAAATATGTAACCATTTAAATTTAAAAGGAAATCGTCTGCCATGAATATTTAAACAAATATCAACTGGTGTTTATTTTTATGTCCCATCTGAATATTGGCCAACTTTAGAATATGTTTTTCTTTTCGGTTTAGTTTTATGTTAATTTTCAAAGTAGAATCAACGTTAAAGTGTAGTATCTGTTCTGCTACTATACTTAACCTTTTTTTCTTCTCGGTGAGTGAAGGAGAAATCCTTATAGACTGCGGAATAGGGACTTGCCAACATGATTATTCAGCAGTTCGTGACATTTTAGATCACTTAAAAAAGTGATCTTAAATTTCAAGAACTGCTGAATAATCATGTTGGCAAGTCCCTATTCTTAAAAAGGAATCAACGAAAGAATTTGTAAAAATGACCCAACTCTCTCTCTCTCTCTCTCTCTCTCTCTCTCTCTCTCTCTCTCTCTCTATCTATCTATCTATCTCTCTCTCTCTATCTCTCTCTCTCTATCTCTCTCTCTCTCTCTCTCTCTCTCTATCTCTCTCTCTCTATCTCTCTCTCTATCTCTCTTTATGTTTACGAAATTATTTCTTGATAGAAACTTGAGATACAGAGTGACTTCACAGAAAAATTACAATGATTTGTTAAGAAAAATAATGAAAATTATCCCTGGTTGGATTCGAATCCATGACCTGTGTATTAGAAGTCCAGTGCGTTATACCCTGCACTACTTGATTAATCAGCATTTCCTGAAATCTTAGCCCACTTTTTGATTATCTTAAAAAGAATGCAATGACGGTGTTAGCTATGAAAATTATCATATGAAGAATAAGTCCCGGTGGCGGGTATAGTTGTTTTGTGCATTTGAGTAAAAGATACTCCAACTTCCTCGATGTATGACTATTTTGTGAGAGTCGGTATGCTGGAAATAATGTATGAAATTATTAAATCGATTGAAGCGGACTGATAATTTCCTGAGATGTAATAAGCTGCTATGATGTGGGGGCCAGATTTATAGGAGACATCTTTAGTTGTGTAGCAAGATATTTGTTCAAATTACATTTAAATTTCTGGATATTGGTGCAGTCGGGGAACAGAGGATAGGGAGGGAATTCTAAAAACAATCGATCTGAGAAAAGAAGCTGTGAAAGTAGAAAGTTTTCCGGCATCTGATGACCTCTACATTGAAGGGATTGGATGGTGCGGCTAGTCGGGTTGATTGAGAATATTTACGTTGAGGGGGTACAAATGCAGTAAGTTCATCGGAGCACATTCCGTGGAAGTACTTGTAAAACAAGCACATGGATGCCTCGCTTCGGCGATTAGACAGGGTCTCGAACTTGGTAGACAGTGCGAGACCTATTAGGTTAGAGACTTTTTTCTGCACCTTGTCCAAGGAGATACTAGTGGTTTGTGCGCCAGCCCAGATATGGTCGCAATACTCTATGCATTGCTGAATGCTGGCTTTATAGAGATAAAAAAAAATACTAACAGGTGTGAGAAGTTTTCTAGCACAGTAGAGGGATACCGCCTTTTTGCACCAGACTTGGCAGTATCTTATATGTATTTGTTGCAATTCATGTTGCCTGTGAATATTACTACCAAGAGTTCAATAAATAATATCAGTAATTAATAATATATAATCTAACATATAAATTTATCTTATCGGAATTTTCAAAGTCAGACCGAGCAATCCGTCTGACATATCGATAACTACTACACAATAGCCTATGTTTCTTTGTTTCTTTTCAATATGGCATGAATATATTTTATTTCCTTCCGATTTTATTGACAATACTTATTCCGGTTAAGAAAAGTGTTAGAGTGGAGACATTTTTCCTTACTTACCGAAACAGATGAAATGGAAGTTATCGAGTGCAAGTATACTGATTTTATATATATATATATATATATATATATATATATATATATATATATATATATATATATATATACGTGTGTGTGTGTGTGTGTGTGTGTGTACAGAAAGAGAGAGAGTCAATTGAAATAAACAAAATGATGACATATTATTTATATAAGTTCTAGGAATTCAACATAAACAATATATTCCTGGAACAGATATAAATATGTCATAATTTTGTTTATTTTAATTGACTGTATAATAGCTCTGTTTGACCGAATGGTTCAACCATTGAGCTGATCTGATACCTGTAGTATTTCTAAATATATGTTACTATGAGCTTGATTGAACCTCCCTTTATATATTAAGGTGCGTGTAAGATTTCTCTTTTTATACTACCTAAGTCTGAACATTTAACTTATCTATCTATCTATCTATCTATCTATCCATCTCCCTCTCTCTCTCTCTCTATATATATATATATATTTTATATATTAATGTTATACATAGATACATGTTTCTGGCTCACAGTCGTCAGCATAGCTAACTTAGACAAGGATCGAACCTTCGATATTTATGTTTAAAGTCCAGCGTCTTGCCATTGAACTAAGACGCCCTGCCTAGAAATATGTACTATTTTCATCAACTTAATATTTAATGTATTTTTATGTAGTTGTTTTTATTGGTGATTGCAGTGTTTGTTGTTTTTGCTTACTACTACTATTTCGATTGTTTCACTTCCTAACTTATTAAGATGCAGAAAATTGTATTAATAGTCGCCTTTAACTTTATAGGATGTATATTTCGCTAATATATATATTTTTTATTAATTTTATACGTACATAAAAATAATCCATGGACACGTGTTTCTGGCTCACAGCCGTCATAAAGTTAAATATATATATATATTAACAAAAAATATGACGGCTGTGAGCCAGAAACACGTGTCCATGGATAACTTTTATATAGTAAGTAGTAAGCAAAAACAACGAACGCTCCAGTAACCAATAAAAACAATTAAATAAACATACATTATATATATATATATATATATATATATATATATATAAAAGGAGATTGTAGTTTGCTTGAAGCATTGCTGGTAAATATAAGTGCAGATTAGTCGTCCGAGGCTGTAGCAATGCGATGTAGTTGCCGCAATGCGATGTAGTTCCATCTTACGGCAACTACACCGCATTGCCACAGCCTCGGACGACTAAGCTGCACTTAGAGAGTTGGACCTATTGTGAAATGACTTACCATATATATATATATATATATATATATATATATATATATATATATATATATATATATGATCTAAGTTTAAGATCGGATTAAAATCTCCTGATGAGATCTCAGTTTATAAAAGCTGCTGATCGATAACATCGACATGCCAGTGTCGCAGATTTTGTACATGTCTGTTTAAATAAAAATAATCATATATAAAAGCTCTATTTAATATTGAGCACTTTTTATAGGCCCGGTTGAAATTCTTCCGATTACTATCCTGTGGATGTTTACCTTGCCTTAATTATTATTATTATTATTATTATTATTATTATTATTATTATTATTATTATTATTATTATTATTATTATTATTATTATTATTATTTTTACTATTACTATTACTATTACTATTATTATTATTATTATTATTATTTTTACTATTACTATTACTATTACTATTATTATTATTATTATTATTATTATTATTATTATTATTATTATTATTATTATTATTATTATTATTATTATTATTATAATAATAATAATAATAATAATAATAATAATAATAATAATAATAATTATTATTATTATTATTATTATTATTATTA
>OY744534.1:43559620-43589620 GCA_963556195.1 Sepiola atlantica
CAACTCCCACGTAATGACCAGCCTTCTTATTTTCGGTTCTAAATAAACCGGAAAACAGTCTAATTTCTTAGAAAGGGCTTAACTAACAATTTTTCTATGCCTCTCCTCATTATATTCCTATGAATTTGTATATATATATATTTGTTTCTAAATAAAACATTTTAGGCTACACATTTGAAGACATATTTCGGTCCTAGCTGGAAGTCAACTAGACCTCTCCAGGTGTCTGTAGTATTATACTAAAAAATTTCATTTTTATTCCAGTATTGTATCCACTAAAAACGAAGGGATGAGGAGATCGAGTTGATTTCCAGCTAAGACCGAAATATATCTACAAACGTGTAGACAAAAATGTTTGTATAAATAGGAAATTTTATACCTAATATATATATATATATATATATATATATATATATATATACAGGACGTTACGGAGCCCTCCAAAAAGGAGCGCGCTCCAGGAGAACGCTCCTTTTTGCTGGAGCGAAGGAGAGGAGGGCTCATTTTATATTCAGCGGGAGTGGAGCGGGAGCAACTCCATTTGGGACTAAGGAGCGGTGATTTTAGCGCTCCGCGCTCCTCACTCCAAAATTATTTGATTTTTTTTTCTTTTAAACATTAGTTTTTTATTCAGCAATATAAAAGAAAAAGAAAAAAATGTCTCAGAGTTTACTCTGAGTTATTTTTTAAAATTATATCTGGTAAATGTATATGAGATAGGGAGAGGGAGAGGGAGGGAGAGACAGGGAGAAAGGAGAATATTTGAAATACTCAGATTTTTACATCTATGTGTTAAATTTTTGATGGGACATTTTCTTAAGGCAGAAGACAGACAATTTGTCACCAACTGTCTTTAAAGGCGCCAGTAAGTCTATAGACGTCTTTGAAGTTATTTTCTTATAGATTTGATTTTTTTATTTATGACAACGGGTTTTATTGTGATTGAATAAATAAGCCAATTTTTCTTTTAATTCGTGTTTTTAAATGAAGAATTTTAGGTTCTATTATACTATAGGGGCCGTTGGATTTTCTCGCCCATTTCGCTCGGTATTCACCCAAATATTCGATAAAATCGATTTTTGGCGTGAAATGGTACATTTTGTCCTGACAAAAAATTCTAATTTATTTTTTAGCATATATCAAATTGAATTGTTATGCCGCATTTTTACCCGCTGTTGATGTTCTTTTTATATTTGCTTTTAAATTCGTTAAATTCCGTTAAAACTTGCTTTTGTAAATAGAATGTTCAAAGTTTTTTTTTGTGTGTAATAAAATGTGAAAGCAGTAAAAATATCTTTAGTCCAAGGAAAAAATATATTTAGTCCAAGGAAAAAAACCAATAAAAACCAACATGGCCGCCAGCGATTAAAACCTGGAATTAAAGTTAGATTCTCAACATTTTAAAAAGTAAATGAGAATTTTATTTTAGGACCAAAAATACAATTAATACCAGCAATCAGTTTCATCCTAAATTTGGGAGAAAACCAAGCGAAATGAGCGAAAGAAAACAGCGGTCCCTATTCTACAATTAAACCGATGTTTAAACTTACTTAAATTAAAGAAAATATCTTAAATTTTAATTTTAAAATGCAAATAATTAGATTTTCTGGCAAATTTTGTGTTTTTTTAGAACCGAAAGTAGATTAGATATCTTTCTTTATCTTAAAAAATCTATTATCGAATATTAAAATTGTAAACAGTTTGCTTTTGTTAGATATTTCAAATATAGATGTTTTCACCTTTTTTTTTTCAAATTTTTCATTTTAATAAATGTTTTGCCCGACCTAGGAAAACTTGCTCCAATTAATTTTATTTGGGGGGGGGGGGGGATTTGACCCGATAATTTTTCAACTCCCAAGGTTTAGGCCAGATATTTTGTATGAAATTTTAAGACATTAAATGGATCTCTGAATTGTTTATTGACAATTTATTGATATTTTTGGGGCAACTTATAAAAACTATTTTTTTTATTCAATCCTTAAAAAATAAACTTCATTGGTTTTTTTTCGCCCCAAATTGTACTATAGAAAAAAATGGATGAATCGATTTGTTTGAAAGAACTTGCGCGTTTCTCTGTTATAAATAATGATATACATTATACGATATAGTTACGTTCGTAAAACAAACAAATATTAAACAACAACATGACGAGTAATGTTGCCCTGGCTGTCTCTCCTTTTCCAGAGAAATGTTTTCTTTAAAAAGAAAATAATCACTAATAATGTTTAAAAGTAAAACTTTATTTACTTAAAACAAAAGAAAAAATATCGGGTCAAATTTTCCTTTCCTGAAAAAATAGGTTGTTAATGTAATGAAAATTAAAATTGTTTTAAAATGCTTCGGGGATGTTTCTATTTCTATTTTATACCTCAGGAAACGAAAATTTACGTATAATCTTATACTTCGTCCGACATGTTCTCCTATAACTCTCAAAATATTAGCGACATTTTGTTAAATATTATCTTACGGTCTTACAATTAAAGTGACATCCCAACACATATCGATGAGATCCTTTGACGCCCACCCCTATACTTCGACCATTCATTGACAGAATAGAACGTTTATGAAAGAAGGTACATTTTCATTATGGAGCGCTGAAAAAGAGCCGCTCATTTTTTATAGGAGTTGAAGCAGGAGCGGCTCCTTTTTGAAAATGGGGAGCGTGAGAGGAGCCAGCTCCAATTTTCGGCGTTGGAGCAGGAGCGGGAGCAGCTCCAAAAGTAGTGGAGCGCGTAAAGCCCTGTGTATATATATATATATATATATATATATATATATATATATATATATATATCATGCTAATATATAAATTATGCTAATTTTCGACAAAAACAAGCTTTTGTATCAAGTAAAATTGGTTGTAATTTTTTAAAATAACAGCTGTTTCTTCATAGCTACCCAATTAGAAAATTGGCAATAAAAAATTCTGAATATTATAGACAAATAAATCTTCCAATTTAAAGAAACAAAAATACTATTTAACATGTGCACGAAAAACATCAAACTTTTCCCTTTCGATTTCAATAAAATATCCGTTTTTCTTCGATACACGTTGCGAATAATATCCACGATACGCCATTTTTTTAAATTTTAGTCTGTCCGCCTTAAACTATTCCACGCAGAGTTATATTTCCTAAAAATAAAGCAAAACCACAGAACCAACAACCACCGGCGCTCATATATATATATATATATATATATATATATATATATATATATATATGGCATTGAAGAGAAATATTTATTACTCATAATGAATTAAGAAATTAAAAAGATGAAAGGGCAGCTGACCGGTGTCGACTTATTCTCCATTCTCAGTAAGTCGCACTCTCCCTATCATCTCAAGATCCTAGAAACAATCTATATTAAGTCCTTGAGACCTTCTCTTTGCAAGCAAAGAGAAAATCTCCTCTGACTTAATGTTGTTTCTATTTGATTGAACTTCTTTTTTTTTTCTTTTGTTTTACCCCTTTCCCTCGCTATAATTCTCATAGCATCTTTTTATATTTGTTATACGATACCTCGATATTTGGCTCTGTTGAGCGAGGTACGAAACCGGTCAGCTGCCCTTTCATCTTTTTAATTTCTTAATTCATGATGAGTAATAAATATTGTCTCTTCAATGCCATTTTAAAGTTCTGTACGACAAAGAAAATATATATATATATATATATATATATATATATATATATATATATATATATATATATATATATATATATATATATATATATATATATATATATATATATATGCTGATGAGTCCCGATTATAAAGGACGAAACTTATACGTACATAGATAATAAACAAAACAAATATTTATTATTTGTAGCTCCTAGAAACCCCCTCTAGATAGGCACTGTAAGTGTAGTATTAAAACAGCATGATGTCGCTAGCTATAAATACATCGTTCCTTTCATTAAGTTGAACGCTCTTATGACGTCATGCCGCCGGATAAAGTGTTAAAATGTATACCAGTGTTTGTGTGTGATTGTATATATTTCTAGAATAGCGAAATAAAATCTTACATTAGATAGCACAATCGTCGCATATTCTTCCCAAGAGACAACTTCAAAAATAAAAAGTGTCGCATAGTGTCGCGGAGTTAATCTTTTTCCTTTATTATTGAATATCACATTTCCAACATATTTATATGCATATATTTACATTAAACGTGTAAACAAACTGCGACCTAAGACAAAGTAGATTTTAGGTGATGTTATATGTATTTACTAGCAGGAAGACCCGACGTTGCTCGGGATTGAATGGGGATTACTACTATGTACTTTTTCACTATGCTCATATCACAATATTACTTTTTTGTTGTTTTTACTGAACCCTCTTCCAATTTCTCACCCTAATCTAATTGGAAGACATAAAATGTTGGAAAACTCCCTGAAATGTCATATAGTTCAAATTTCGATACAATCGGATATACGTATTTAAAGTTTAATGAGTTCTGTCCCCAGTGGGTCACTTAGAGGTGGGGGCACATATATATTCGGCACTTAGAGGTTAACGTAAAGACTCAGGACCACTTCTATTGTCTTCCCGGGAGAATTTTATACATATGGTATAAATTTCATCAAAATAGAATATAATTTAAGTTTTAAAGGAGGTTCGGCCCCTATAGCTCCCTTGGGTTAGGAGGGCACTTAGAGATTCGGAACCACTTCTATTGTCTTACCCAGAAAATGTTATACATATAATCTAAATTTCATATAAATAGAATATATTTCAAGTTTTAATAGAGTTATTCCCTCATAGCCCCTTTAGGGGTGTACTTAGAGAACACTTCCATTGTCTTCCCCAGTAAATGTTACATAGGAATACACTTTTGATATTTTATGTAGATTCTCTATCATTTTTTTCTATAGGGAACACACAAACATCACACACACATACACACAGACATTAAGTTATATATATATATATATATATATATATCTATATACTACTAAAAGTCTATGGGTCTTGTATGTTTGCAATCAGCTTTCAGCTTTCCGGTTTTCAACATCCGGTTGCGCATGCGTAAATAGCATCGTCTTCCAATCTGTTATTCCAATTCCGTTGAACTCCTTTTATTAACGAACGCATGAAATTTTTCATTCTGGAAATGTTTATATCGCTTTAAATATAAAACAATTACATTTAATTTCATCAAATAGTTTTTTTGTTTTCTCCACGGCTAAAAACATTCAACGGCAGGACTTTGTAAAGTCTGTCGCAGTTTCAAAAAAGCTCCACCCTTTTAAAAAACAAAAACAAACAAACAAAACAACAACAATCATTATTAATATCAATAGCGGCGGTGACGAAACCACCTCCCACTTTTCCTCTCACAGATTTCACCACTCCTACTCCCTCTGTTTTCGTTACGTACGCGAGACAGCCGGTTGTACCCCCTTCCTTTCTCACCTGTTCAGTGCATATTTACCTATAAGTATGGCCAACCACTTATAATTCAGTAACTATAATTAAAAAAAAAACAATTATAATAAACAGAACGACGCATAGAAATCTATCTATATTCTTTTTTAAACAATTACATTTAATTTCATCAAATAGTTTTTTTGTTTTCTCCACAAGTGTCACGCACATACATGAATTCCATAGCTAATATAACAAACTGACCCAACGGGTCACGGGTGGTCTAGTATATATATATATATTACTAAAGAGTAACCACTTATCAAGGCCCAAAGGTCACTCGAGGATAAGGGTTAATGAGTGTCAGATAGACGGCAAGACAACACTATGATGATTGGCAATGATCATGGAAGTTTGGCAAAATCTGACTATTTAAGAGGACGCCTAACAAGAGTTTTTTTTTACATTTGGCCTTGAAAATGATAATGTTGTAGGAAGCAGCCCAGCGGCATTGTGTTCCACAGACGGATGATTCTAGGAAAGAAAGTTTGCTCATTAAAGTTTCGTTTAATTTCAAGCACAGACAGAGAAAGGGAAATTATTGACAGTGGTTGTAGATAGACGAGCTACCGCCGTGAATGTCTTACATGGGGGAACCATGGATTGAAGCTCAGTCGAGCACCTGCCATTAAAATACCGATAGAGTAGAGAAAGACTAGCTACATCTCTCCTGTGAGAAAGAGAATGAGAGGAAGAGGACATCGCCTACAAGATTTTAGAGTCGGTTTTGTACTCTGTCAAGGCAGAAAAGGATGCTCTGAGCAGCACCTCCCCAGATGTGGCAATAGTACTCCATCTTACGACATATTTGGCTCTTATAGAGGTAAAGGATTGCGTTAGTAGTGAGATACTTCTCGAGCGGTAGAATGATCCAACCATTTTCCAGCAACCTTGCCAGTGAATTTGATGTAAGTCTTCCATTTCAGGTCTGAAGTGAAGCTCAGTTTAAGAAGCTTGTCAAAGCGTCTTCAAGACGAAAGACATTCATTTCAATTGGGGCCAAGTGGGGATATGAGTTTTGGTAGTAAAAAGACGCATTAAAAGTAACCAGCCACCTTTTCCCCCATTGCACTACGTGCTCAAGGTCAGAAAGAGATCATAGTCCGGAGGTAAAACGCCAGACTATAGACATCAATAACTAAGGTTCGATCCTTGTCCAAGGTAGCCATGCTGATGACGGCTGTGAGCCAGAAACACGTGTCAATGGATTACTTTATATATACATATATATAATATTAAATTAGATTTTTAAAATATTTTACCTACGTACGACGTTATTTCGAGCTTACGGCTCTCATCAGCGCAGGGATATAACAAGCACAGACGGTCACAGGGCGCGAACACGGTTTACAGAGACACCTTGCATCTGTACGCGTTCACTTAATCCTTGGGGCAACGAGAGATTGTCACGTGATTACGGAGAAATTAAATGATATTTAAACTGAAAGCGGCGAGTATAAATATCTAGACATACGATAGAACTCAACGAGTCGGAGTATTGCACTAGGGCCTCATGTGAATGTCTATTTTTAAGGAGGTAGCATGTGTTTGCTAGTATATATGGCGAAGGAACATATAAAAAAAACTGTAGCCCAAAAGGAGTGTATTATGCTATCATAATAACAGAACAGATACTACATGACCCCCCCCTAAAAAAAGAAGAAGAAGCTAATTCCTGCAAGGATTATATCAGGAACACAGAACAGATACTATACTATCCGCCTCTTACACAAAATAGGAGAAAGTAATGCCTTTGAGGATGGTATTATTACAACAGAACAGATACTACACTACCACACCTTAATTGAGCATTGAAAGATAGTACATTAGTCTGAAATACTATAGTTAACTGAATTGAGTACTAAAAGATAATAATAGTATAGTTTCGGTTTCTCCATTAGTGATAGGTGTGTGTGTGTGTGTGTGTGTGTGTGTACTTAAAAACCGGCACTTCCTGTTCCATACAAAGTTTCTACTTCCAAAAGTGTTTCATTAAATTAAAATATATTAAATATTTATTGATCAATATTACGTTTATATTGAAGATCTGAAACTAATCCGCAGACAGTATCATCAAACAATGAATTTTGTTCGGTAGGAACAATGGATGCTCTTAGCATTATTTCCACCTTATTTCTTCTCTATATTTAGCTATATTTATAAAGTTAGTTATATATATATATATATACATATAAATATATATATATATATATATATATATATATATATATATATATATATATATATATATATTGTACCCACACAGAAACATCTTCAGATACAAAAGCAAGGCAAATAGGGCACTTGCGACCCGGATATGGCAACTTAAAGATGAAAAGACACCCTTCACCATCAAATGGAAAGTAATAGAGAGAAGACCATCCTTTTCTCCAGCCATAAATAGATGTCTTCTGCGTGATGCAAAAATACCATATATTAAGGGTCATTAGTGATCCAAATACAATCTGTTTGAATATTAGAGATGAAATCTTTAAAGGATGTACCACAGGAGATGCTTTATAGAACTTACATTTTATTAACATATATATATATATATATATATATATATATATATATATATATATATATATATATATATATATATATATATATATATATATATATATATATATATATATATGGGGTCTTTGACAATCTTCTAAACTTATGAACGGATATTTTGAATTTAAGAATATACCTTATCAGCAACCCAGTGTATAGCACGGTCACATTATATTTTTGTAAACTTTACAATTTAAGAGGAGCTCCCATCTAAACTCACACGTGTCTTCAAAAATATGTTTTGAAATAAGTTAAATAAATAAAAAAAATTAATAAAGAAGATAATTGCTATACATACATTTTTTTAATTATATTAATAATACAATTTTAAAAGGATTGGTGCGCGTGCATAAGCGTCAATAATATGTATTTGCTTGGTAAAATCCTCAAGTATTGAACTCGTCATTATGAAGTATGGAAAATATATCCTAAGCAACATAGTGTTTAATGTGGGCACATTATTTATTTGTAAACTTACAAACCGTACCATAACCCCACAAAGAAAGAAAAAAAATTAAACTAATGCTATATTTATTGTTTATATCCGTCCTAGACGAGTATTCTACTAGTGTCAACACGAGTTTCAGGGGATTTGAAACACCCATATTTGATAAAGAGGTCTTACCTCGAACTATATTTTGAAACACTGTCATACACATTAGATCACTGTGTAGACATTGTGACGAAACAAGTAAGATTTACTTTTTTTTTAATTGTTTAAAAAAGAGAATTACATTTTGGCCTATTTCTAAACACCGGTATATTTTCACTTTTTGCATTTTGATAGCCTTCTATAACTCCTCTATATAGATATTACACACAACGCTTCAAGTAAACTACATATCCTTATCATATATATAATAGTATTGTACGCGGTAGTTGTTTACTATAAAGAATGTTGATAAGAATGTGTTTCCGATATACACATATAGAACAGAATCCCGAAGTTATTTGGTCGATGCTCCATATATATATATATATATATATATATATATATATATATATATATATATATATATATATATATATATATATATATATGTATATATATATATATATATATAAGAGAAAGGAAGAGGGGGAGATATATACTTTATTACTATTTACAGTCGAACACCTGCCATGAACATAACGATCAAGTTGAGAGAAGCTAGCAACATCTCTTTTATGTGAAAAAAGCTACAGGGTAAGGAAAAGATCATTCCCCAGTAGGTTGCGAAGTTAGGTATATATATATATATATATATATATATATATATATATATATATATATATATATATGTGTGTGTGTGTGTATTCATATATATATATATATATATATATATATATATATATATATATATATATGTGTGTGTGTGTGTGTGTGTGTATTCATATATATATATATATATATGTATGAATTATTTTTTATTTTTTCCTTTAATATTTCTCTTTTAATATTTTCCTGATGTCTTTCAAAACAAATGGCTCTCTTCAGCGCAAAGAGTAGTAACAATTTCAGACGGGCATAGGGCGCGAACTCGGTTCTGTAAGCGTTCACTCAGTCCCACTACGCCATGAGGGATTGTCACGTAATAACAGAGAAATTAAGTGATATTTACACTGAAAGCGACGAACATAGATATCTAAACATTTCTATAGTACTCATCGACAGAGTCGGAGCATTACTCTGAGGTTTTAAGGTGAATGTTTATTTTTAATCTTTCAATTTTACTTCAAATAATAATATTAAATTAGTTTTAATATTTTACCTACGTATATATATATATATATATATATATATATATATACCATATTAATGTTAAGTAAATAACATTAAATTATTTTTACCTACGTACGCCAGCGTTTCAAGCTTTTGCTCTCATCAGTTTAGGGAATGATAATTGCACGGTTCGAACTCCTGCCACAGAATCAATCTATATATATATATATATATATATATATATATATATATATATATATATATATATATATATATATATATATATATATATATATACTAGCAAAAACATCCGGGCAACAATTACTGAGACAGTAGTTTTCTTTACAGAAACAATAATTTCTATTTTGGTAATTTGGAGAAAAATAACAAAAATATGATCGTCGTAGTGATATATTCCAATGTTGTGGAAGTTTAATGTGCATTAACATAGTCAAATTTAATTTTGAAAAAAAATGATAAAAAAGGTTAATTGATATGGTTTTATAAGATATTCAAAGTCGATGAATTTGATTTTGTTTCAGCATAAAAATGAAAATTAATTCCTCATTAAAAACTGGTCATATGATAAAATGAACAAATGAAAGAGTAGAACGTAGATTGGTCAAATAAAATAATCCGAAATGGTTACTTTGTGCTTTTCGCTTTTATTATTAAAGACAGACAAAAGACTTAATGAATAGTAAAAAAAATAATTTTATTTGTAATTTAGAAAGATTAGAGTACGTCTTTTTTTTCTTTTTCATGACAAATTTTAAAGTAATCATCATCACCATCATCATCAGGTTTTCAGGGTATTCACACGTAATCGCCTTAAAAGTATAATCTTATTTTGGAAGCTGAGGGTGTCAATCTACAATAATACACCAACTTTTAACATTTTTATTTACACCTTAAAAATAAGATATTTAATTAGCCAATCTGAAAGAAGTTATTTATTTAATTTTCACGGGAAAGGTAATCACAACTAAACAAATCAATTGTTTAAAATTAAAATTTTAAATGGGAATGTATAGTGACAAAAATATAAAGAAAGAAAATATGGGTAAATTTTTAGATTAACAGCCTCTAACGCTTTTTAGGTGATTAAGTGTGAAGAGTGAACACTGTGGAAAACGAAAAGACAAAAAAGTTTTTTTTAGAATGGGCGATCTGCTTCATATATATTTAACGTAAAATAATCCCCCATCCCCGGGCCATTCTAACTTTATAGGGAATTTAATCAAATTTGTTAACCACTAACCCTAAGTCCATGTGGCAAGGTGACAAAACCATAGGTAAAGTAGACTCATCCCCCAAACAAAACGCAACGGATGTAGCTCACATAGCAAAAAATAATAATAATTTAGTTATGCCCTAAAACGCTAGAATTGTCCGGAAATTAGGGGATCATTTTAAATTAAATGTATATAAGAAACTGATGCCCACTCTAAATTATAAAAGAATCGTTTTTCATTTTTCCTTTACGCTAAGATTTTAAGGGTAATCGCTTAAAAAAGAAGAAGCTATTTTTATGGTTTGTTGAAGGTGCGGTGATTTAACAGATGATATTAATTTACAATTATACTATGAATCTAGTTGTTTTCGTAATTTGGACAGTTTGTAAACAAAACATTTTTCACAGAAAATGTAAAATCTACGAAAATTAAATGCTGAAATAATTTTTTTAAAGTATTTTAAAAAGCGTTTAGTTATAAAATAATGAATACTGCTATTTTAGGAAAAACTATGCTTTAAAAATGAGGTATATAAAAATAATAAGCTAAGTTAAAAACAACAACTTGTTTGGCTTGTCGATTGGCGGCGTAAGAGAAATAGAAATAAATAATTTCTCAAAAGAAATTATACCCCTTGCAGGAGGGAAGGGACGCACGTTCTTTGAAAAATAATAAATATTGGTTCAATTTTGGGTCATTTTGTGTTATTATAACTTTAATTAATTACTGATAATATCAACAAAACTGTTCCATATATATAAGCAAATATGAGAATCAAATTATAAACGAATAACACGAACCATTATTTATTTTGAACTGTTTTAAAATATAATTATGCAAATTAGGTAAACAAAAGATTTTGTTTGCAACTTTGATTGACTATAAATAGAATATTTCAAAATAATAAAGTGTATTAATTATTTAAATTAGAGTAACCTGTTTTGATTGTAATATAGGACTGATAAATAAGAAAAACATTCGCATTTATTCATATATATATATATATATATATATATATATATTTAAAATGTGTGTGTATTTATATATATATATATATATATATATATATATATATATATATATATATGTATATATATATAAATACACACACATTTAAATGTTTATATAAAGTATATTATATTTATAAAGATGAAAAAATATAAGTATAAAAAATATTGGTATAAGTTCATTTTAGTCACTAATATGAATTTGATCAATTTATATATACATATATATATATATTAATTTATTTTATACGTACATAAAAGTAATCCATGGACACGTGTTTCTGGCTCACAGTCGTCATCAGCATGGCTAACTTAGACAGAGATCGAGCGTTCTACCACTGGACTAAGACGCTCTGTCTAGAAATATGTACGATTTTATCACCTAAATATTTAATGTAATTTTATGTAATTATTTTTATTGGTGATTGTAGCGTTCCTTGTTTATTTGCTTACTATTATTTCGATTGTCTCACTTCCTAAGTGATTAAGATGCAGAAAATTGCATTATTAGTCGCCCTTAACTTCATAGGACGTATTTCTCGTTAATATATATATATTTTTATTTATTTTATACATACATAAAAGTAATCCATGGACACGTGTTTCTGGTTCACAGCCGTCATCAGCATGACTAACTTAGACAGAGGTCGAACCTGTCAGCCAGAAACACATGTCCATGGATTACTTTTATGTACGTATAAAATAAATAAAAATATATATATTAACGAAAAATACGTCCTATGAAGTTAAGGGCGACTAATAATGCAATTTTCTGCATTTTAATCACTTAGGAAGTGAGACAATCGAAATAATAGTAAGCAAAATAATAATAATTACATAAAAATACATTATATATAGAGATAGATAGATAGATAGATAGATAGATAGATAGATAGATAGATGTGTGTGTTACTATATATCATCTAAAATCCTAGTCCATCAGCTTCCCATATCTTATCCTACCCCTCCCAAGCGGCAACACAGCCCGTCGAAGTTATCGATTAATAAATAATAGCCATGAGATTTACGGCTAGCAAAGAAAGTGTCGCATCGATAAAAAAAAAAAAAAAAAAAAGCGCTTGTGAAATGAATCTGCTTCGTCGTTTGATGTCACGTGTCAACTTTCCAACATGTCTACCCAAGTAATTGAGCGCGGTTGCACCGCAGGAGACGCGCCATTTTACCAGGCACATCAAAGGGATTGATATGGGAACGGTTTTGTTTTTTGCCGGGCGGGGAGTAAATGAATGAAGAATGGGGATACTAGTATTAACTCTGTGGTGTAATAACAATTTTTTTAAATAAGTGATTGGGTGCAAGTGCATCACCAACGGAAAAGAAAAAAAAATGATTTGTCCCCGCTTGATAATTTGATTAAAACGAGTTCCCTTTTTTTTTCGTAAACATAAGCATATAGTATATGAAAGGACTGTATGCATATGTTTATAATTCATTTAGAAGATGACTGGGTTAGTTCAAAGCTCAGGAAATGAAGGAAAAGTGCAGAAAGTCAAAACGACATGACTTTTAGCAAAAGATTTATTTTCCATTAGCCTATAATCAGCCACTTTCTCGGGACTGTCGATAATTAAGTTTTTTAAAATGCATAAGAGAAATAAGGAAATAATAAAAGTGTGTGTAGATAGTTTTTATTAACTATTTTTTAATACTAACTATACTTTTTTAACGATACTTCTTTTTAGCGAAACTCTTTTTAACGAAACTCTTTTTAACGAAACTCCTTTCAACGAAACTCTTTTTAACTAAACTCTTTTTAACAAAACTCCTTTTAACGAAACTCTTTTTAACTAAACTCTTTTTAACGAAACTCTTTTTAACGAAACTTCTTTTAACGAAACTCTTTTTAACGAAACTCCTTTCAACGAAAATCCTTTTAACTAAACTCTTTTTAACAAAACTCCTTTTAACGAAACTCCTTTTAACGAAACTCTTTTTAACGAAACTCTTTTTAACGAAACTCTTTTTAACGAAACTTCTTTTAACGAAACTCTTTTTAACGAAACTCCTTTCAACGAAAATCCTTTTAACGAAACTCTTTTTAACGAAACTCTTTTTAACGAAACTCCTTTCAACGAAACTCTTTTTAACGAAACTCCTTTTAACGAAACTCTTTTTAACGAAACTCCTTTTGACGAAACTCTTTTTAACGAAACTTCTTTTAACGAAACTCTTTTTAACGAAACTCCTTTTAACGAAACTCTTTTTAACGAAAATCCTTTTAACGAAACTCTTTTTAACGAAACTCTTTTTAACGAAACTTTTTTTACCGAAACTCCTTTTAACGAAACTCTTTTTAACGAAACTTCTTTTAACGAAACTCTTTTTAATTAAACTCTTTTCAACGAAACTCTTTTGAACTAAACTCTTTTTAACGAAACTCTTTTTAACGAAACTCCTTTTAGCGAAACTCCTTTTAACGAAACTCTTTTTAACGAAACTCTTTTTAGCGAAATTCATTTTAACGAAACTCTTTTTAACGAAACTTCTTTTAACGAAACTCTTTTTAATTAAACTCTTTTCAACGAAACTCTTTTGAACTAAACTCTTTTTAACGAAACTCTTTTTAACGAAACTCCTTTTAGCGAAACTCCTTTTAACGAAACTCTTTTTAACGAAACTCTTTTTAGCGGAGCTCTTTTTAGCGAAATTCATTTTAACGAAACTCTTTTTAACGAAACTCTTTTTAACGAAACTCTTTTAAGCGAAACTCCCCTCACGCAGATCTTATTTGGAGAAAATTGAGCAAAATTAACTAACTTTTATTAACTATGTTTACATTCTAATTATATTTCTTTTTCATGATGCTCTACTCTCCCTGTAGTTGTACAGCGATCTTCTCGGAAACTATTTAGAAAAGTAAACAAGCTTTTGTTAACTATTTCTACATACTAATGATACTTCATTAACTGGCTCATTTGGCATAATAGTAAGATGTTTGTCTAATGGATCGGGGTACCAGAGTACACTCCTTGGTCGAGTCATACCAAAGACTTGAAGAAAATGGTACTTGATGCCCTCTTGCTAAAAACTCAGCATTACAAGGTGTAGGATAAAGGGTAAGTGGATTGATTTGGGGAAATGAGTGGCACCCCCTCCCCTCCACTTCGTTGTAGTAGCTAATGGAAAGTCGCCCTCGACTATAGTCGACACTTTACGTTTTTTAATGATACTCCTCAGTACTTGTACAACGATATTCTTGAAGACAATTTTGAAAACTTATTAAGCTTTTATTAACTATTTTAACATTCCAACGATACTCCTTTTACTAGTACGATTAGCAAAAATGAAAAAGCTTTTATTTTTTTTTTTTTATTCTACAGATTCTCATTTAAGTAGTTCGGTGATCTTCGAAGACGGTTTAGCAAAAATGAACAAGCTTTTATTAACTATTTTCTTGTTTTTCTTTTTGTTCCCTAAAAACAAGGAATATTGTCACTGATGCACAAGGAGCGTCTGTAATAGGGGCCAGATTTATAGTGTCAACTTGGGAGGTGGAGTTTGGTAGCAAGATTTTTGTTCATATTGCATTTAAATGGTCAGTTAAACAGAGATAATGAATGGAATTCCAAAAGCAGGCGGTCCAACGAAAGAAGCTATCATAGAAAAAAAATCTTCTGGCATATAGGGACCTCTACATTGAAGGGTGGGATTTTGCTGCTTATCGGGTGATTCGGGTGCGTTTTCTATGAGGGAATACAAGTGCAGTAATTTTATCGGAACATATTCCGTGGAACTACTTGTAAAACAAACACAGGGGTGCAATACTGCGGCGATGCGACAGGAGATAGAGCTTGGCAGACAGTGCGGTATATATTAGGTTAGAAATTTATTTTTTGCACTCTGTCCAAGAGAGAGAAGCTAGCGGTTGGTGCACCAGCAAGATGTGGCAACAATACTCCATGCATGGGCGGATGGTAACTTTATAGAGATATAGGATACTAACAGGTTAGAAATTTTCTAGCCCAGTAGAGGGAGCCTACCGTCTTTGCAGTAGACTTGGCAACATCTTCTATGTACTTATTCCATTTCATGTAGCCTCAGAATGTCAAGCTGAGGAGTTTAAATGTTGGGGTTTCGGGAAGGGTGCTATGAACCATGACAATTGATCGTCAAAAAGGCTTCTCATGGTTGTTGAGGGAAAGTGGCAGTAAATGTGACCATCCATTTTTGGCCCCATTCAACTGCAGACTGAAGGTCAACTTCTAAGGATTCGGCAATTGCCTTGCATATGTGTGCATTGGATTTGCCATCATGCCAGGAATAGAGCGTGATTTCATCAGCAAATACACCCATCTCTTTTATATTCTGACGATACTCTACTGATGAAAATTAGTTATACGAAGAATTTAGCAAATAGAACAAACTTTTATTAACTATTTTTAAAATTCTAACCATACTCCACGGGTGAATGTAGTTATGCCAACATGTTATTTGCAGAGAATTCAGCAAAATTAAGTTTATTTTTAAACTATTGCTTTACGTATTATTTGAATTATTCAAACTACTGTTCTCATCTTGGATTCGACCGATGTAATCTCCGACCTTCCTTGGATGCGTCTTATCGAACTCTGGAATATGTGCGGAATTTCGAACGGAACCCTTTATTTAATCCATGTAGCTTGCTCTCGTTCCGCCGGCCAGGGAGAAGTCTTAAGTAATTTGCAATTTTATTCTTAGTATCGCCCGTACTCAGGATCGAAACTTCAACCACCAGAGGACTGTCACATAGAACTGCTTATACTTTTATCCGTTGAGCAACGGGTCCTTGCGAACAGGACGCACCTGAAGAATTCTTCTTTGTTTTTTCATCTTTAGTTGTAACATCGTGTCCAAGGATCTATTCATTAATTCGGTGCGTTAAGGTGTAAGTACCGTGACATTTGTTGGAATAATGTTCGCTACATTTGGAGTCTTTAACACTCTCAAAGTGTACCCGTCGTTTTCTGGAAATGGATTGGAACCCTCTGTGTACTCTTGTTCTAAGCCCCAAATTACATATTACCATATCCATTCTTTTTTTCTTTCAATAATTTTGAAAATAAATAAAATAAAATAAAGTAAAATGTCGTATTTCATTTTTATGGATGTCCGATGCGAACAGAGATCCCACAATAATGTTGTACCCCTTTTGATCAAAGCAATATTCCCTGAATTTCAATTTCTTCTTAAGAACTCTTAAGCTTAAGCCTTAAATTCTATACATTTTATAAAATCAAAATAAGGTAATGACTTTTGATCAAAATTAGAATAATGATTCTAGACACGAGGTTTAGTATCATTATATCTTGACTTTAATCTTGGAAAACGGGTATAAAAGTGGTGCAAATCTCTTCTGTTCAGGAATTCATTTCACACGTCTTGGGACGGGTATTCTCGTATATATATATATATATATATATATATATATATATATATATATATATATATATGAGAGAGAGAGAGAGAAAGAGAGAGAAATGTTTACATTCTAACGACACTCCTCTGATAAATGTCAGTGAAAAGTTCATCTTTTTACGGGATAATTTACTAAAATTAAATTAAATTGTTTATCACCTTCTGTTATGTCTGTCTGTTTAATTTCCAGTTTGTTCCCCTTATGTAATTTATGATATTTTAATAATAATAATAATAATAATAATAATAATAATAATAATAATAATAATAATAATAATAATAATAATAATAATAATAATAACAACAATCTGTCTTGTTTCCCCTTGACCAGTATCAGCTCTGCAAACCCGTTCCACCTTTTTCGCGATTACATCTGATCTTTTTTCTGTTTGCTATATTTTGTTATTGATAGGCTCTCTACCTCTTCTACTACTACTACTTCTACTAAGTGACTTACAGAGATGAGACAGCTTTCATTCGGAGCCTGGGTTTTACTGCCATGGTTGGCCGTGACACCATTCCATTGGCAATTTGGCGTAGAAGGTAAGCTGGACAATATTGTAGGTATAAATATATATATGTATATATAACTGTTGTCTATTGGTCTTTTTGTTTGCATGTAGACACATACTTATTGGTGGTATCTGTTGTTAACTAATTTTTCGCACGAAGCCATCGATCGATCTGCAATCCTAGGTTCAAATTAAAAATTCATTTTCTTGTATCTAAATTTTTTCCTTCTTGGAAAAGTGTAAAAAATGTATATTTCATATCTCAAGGTTTTTGTATCAGAGTAGAAATTTTTATGTCCCTTTACAACGATAAAAATCAACATATAATGATACTTAACTTTGTGTCCAGAAGCTTTATTCCAATCTTTATCAATTACATAATTTTGTACTCTAGAAAATGTCTCTAACTTAAAACTTAAACTTAAGGGATGTTATGAAGAAATTGAAATTTAGGAAATCTAATATATTTGAATTTTCAAATATCCCAGAGAAATTGATGTCATGGGAATATTTATTAGTCGATGTCTGATACTTATTGTTAAAATTTGACAAAATCGGAGGTAACATTTGAATTTTCACGAAGGCCTTCCACCGCCTTTTTGACCAATTTGCATAGAACTAAATTAAACTCAATAAGGCCCTCATTACGACCCTTTATGTCTAGCAGTTGTGTTCGAAACTTCATAATGATCAGTTAATTAGTTTAGGAATAAACTATATACATAAAAATATATAAACATATAAACATACCCAAACTTTATATCGAGATATTTTCCAAAATAAATTAAGTAAGCAACACATTAACCAATCTAACGCACTTCCATAGTACGAGAGGGTGTTATGGCCCTTGGTTGTCCCCAAAATGTAATTTAATCAGTTAAAAAGAGTGAGCTCCCCTTCCTTCACCACAATTTGGTACGCTTACCTCCTTAACTCCCCTATTAAATAGCACATCTGGAGGTCAAAAGAGGCATTTTCTAAGTTAAGTATAGTGATCTCTTTTTCCGTTAACACGATTTCGTTACAATTAACTTCTTTAAAATCCTATCAAATAACATAACTAGAGGTTAAAACAATATTAGTTTAACAACAGGTACATATTGTTTTATAAAATATGTATTCAATCAGTTAATTTATTAACCAAACATTGCTATAATAATTACTTTCTAGCTTTTATTTTTAAAATAACATTTTGTAAAAAAAATCATAGTTTTAAAATAATTTGTTTTTAATTAGTTATTAAATAAATGGTGATGTAACAATTAAATTTAACTTTCAGCTTTATATTTAACAACAAAATGTAATACTTTGGAAAAAAGAAAGTGCATAGTTTGAGTAGACTAAACAAAAAAGTAAAAACATCCCGGGAAACGCCGGGTGTGGACAGCTAGTATGTATAAATATGTATGTTAAAATTCTCTCTATTGTTAGTGTTGTCCCTTTTGTTTGCATGTCAACATATAATTCTCGGTGGTTGTTGTTGTTAACTCTTTTTTTCTAACGGCTTTAGTTATCGATGTTCAAGGGGTTCTTAGTGATTGCTTTTAGTACATATAAGGTCTTCATTTATTTTAAAGTTGTCTCCCTCTATTTGTTGTGGCTTATGTTTGTTCGTTTGTTTGTTCTCGAACCTTTCCTAGGGTTTTGGAAATAGACCCTCATAACCATATATATTTTGAAACTACCCAGGAGGCTTGGATAAGTATATTTCATTTGGATAAAAGGGAGCGCAAGAATATCGTGGATTGATCGATAACTTAAAATCTATAGAAGTGTAAAAAAAAAAGAGAAGAATTAATTCCCGGAAAACGTCAATTGTCTCGATGGGCTTAAAGTCTATATACTTACAGAAACTTATTTCAATAAATGGCATCTTTCAGCCCCACAACAAAAATTGCATATTATAAAATAAAAGAAATAACAATAGATAGTATTATATGGTGTTATGTGCTGTAATCGACCTGCTAGTGTATCTAAAATGGGTTAATCAACGTTTGTTTCCCTAAGGCTTTTCCTATATATTTTAATCACATAAAATGCTAAAATATTCCATAATTAACTGTAATTTGCAATTAACTCACCAAGTGATTCATCTCTTACTAAGTTTCTGTCTATCACTCTCAGCCTCTCTCACTTGATGTTGTTTGACAACCAACTCTTATTTTATACATTTGCTTGCGTCACTCCCTTCTCTATCCCATTCTCTCTCTCTCTCTCTCCTCTCTCCCTCTCTCTCTCTCTCTCTCTCTCTCTCTCTCTCTGTGGATGTTTATTAAAAGTCAAATGTAATAAAACTATGGAATAGTCTATTATAAACAAAAGAGAATATCACCACGGTTATTAATACTATTTAATCCATAGCTAGTCGAAAAAGAGAGACTTATATTTTATTTTGTCTTTTTATTTTTATTATTTAACTGACTTTGCAAACTCACTTTTTGTTCAAACAATTTAAAATGAGTTATCCTCTTACTGATTTTTATTTTTAGGTGATTATTTAAAAATGTTTCATATTAACAGTCGAACAAAGTATTTTTTTAATAAATTATGGCGAAGTACGTTATTCCATTGTCAATAACAAGTGAAATTGTCTAGTTAAAAGGAAAGGTTGATTTGTCAACTTAAATGCTATTTGGGTTTGACTGAAATATAGTTTAATTATTATAATAACTTTTTGAAAATGTTATTACCTCTGCCAAAGAGGGTATGTTTTCAGTCGAGTGAATTTATTGATTTGTGACAATGTTTGTGCACAGCCTAACGTCAACAGCGCTTTACAATTCGTCACCAACCTTGATCAAAATGTCAGTCATAGTCTTACGCAGAACTGATTTAATTTTCAGATATCTAGGTCAACGGTCAAGGTCACAGAAAAGATGAAAGTCACACTTTTAATGATAACTTTGGTCTTGTTTAACGTAGAGACTCGCTACATGGTCCATATTGTAGCCTTCTACTTTCTGGTGTTGGCATTAGTTTCCCCGATGTTTTTCCAGTTAGAAATCTTTCTGGAAATACATCAGGTACTTACGGGAAGGACCGCAAGAAGGTTGCCAACATCCCTAAGTGAAAGTAGTACTGTGGAACCGACTGGATTCGAACTTGGACCACCCAGGTCTTCAGGCCGTGTCGTTAGCCACTTAACCACCGCCATATTGTAGCCAATAAAGTCCCGCATATTATATAATCCATTTGAATATGACATTAAAAAGTTTGGTTAATATATAGACTTTGACGGAATTTCAACTTCCGATTTTTACAGATTTGATTTATGGATCTGAAATTCTTTGAGAACAGTAAACACCACGCCAAAGTGCACCCTCATCAGATTAATAGGTTTTTAGTTATCAACGTTTCCATGGTATAACTACGGGAATACTTCATATAATATGGAGAAGTAAGGCTCAAATAAGACTCTGGCCCATCTTTCCGTTGTCACGCAGAGCTATGCAGTCTCACGACTGACGTATGTTCTTGTAATCTATTAATAATGGAGATTATGTATCTGTCTGTCTGTCTACTGTCTGTCTGGAACCAAAACTATACTATTTAAGACTATTGTACTTATTATCAAATAGTATAGTATATACTATTTCAGACTAATGTACTATCTTTAAATGCTCAATTCAGGAGCATAGTGTGGTGTAATATGTTATGTTGCCATGATACCATCCTCCCAGACATTACCCCCTCCTCTTTTAAGAGGTGTGGAGGTAGTGTAGTATCTGTTCTGTTGTCATGATACCATCCTCCCAGGCATTATCTCCTCCTTTTTGGTGGGGAGATGTAGTATTTGTTCTGTGGTCATGATACTACTCTCCCAGGGATTACCTTCTCCTTTACTTATTTTGAGGCGAGGGTAGTGTAGTATCTGTTCTGTTGTCATTATACCATCCTCCTCCTTTTTAGGGGGGGGGGGGGGAATGTAGTATATGTCTTACCCGTCCTGTGATTATTTAGTATAATGTTCTATTTCGAACGCACAGAAAGTTCTATTTCAAGAAAGAGAGAGAGAGAGGGGGGAGGGACACAAGACAGGGGCGCGTTATTTGATTAATAACATGTAAACAACAGATTCTCTAAAATTTATCGCACGAGTCGCTCAAAAATTATATATTTACTTGGATTTTTTTATTAAAACGTTTTGGGTGTGTTTTTTGTTTTTAATATTATTAGAAATTATGTT
Organism: Sepiola atlantica; assembly: GCA_963556195.1. Classification (NCBI taxonomy): domain Eukaryota; kingdom Metazoa; phylum Mollusca; class Cephalopoda; order Sepiida; family Sepiolidae; genus Sepiola; species Sepiola atlantica. The sequence continues at coordinate 43,581,670 of OY744534.1, forward strand.
CTAGAGCACAAATTTATTGAATCAAATTATTTAATTTAAAAAGTAATTGATTAAGAAATTACTATTTTTTTGTAAGAAAACCCAAACACATTTTACTTAGAAATTAAATAACTGTATTTTATTTTTTTAATTGTTGATTTTATTTCATGGTATACCTTTTTGTTTTCGATTTGAAAAACTTGAAATATTATTATCTTTTTACGACCTTAAGTGAGTTTAGGATTTTTTGTTTTACATTTTACGCCGTAAAGGGTAAATTTTGTTTTAAAATTGTTTTTATTATTCTGTGGTTTATTTATTAAAATAAAGGATGGGGTAATTTTCTTTCTTTTTTTGTAAAGAAAAAACAAACCCATTTTACTGAGCAATTTAATAAAATAACTAGCAAAAATATGCTCCCTCCGGTCGCATATTTTTGCTAGTATATTATAATTAACTTTTGAAAAGTTTACTATTTTATATGAACATTTTTTTTATTTGAATGAACGAGATTTTGTGAGGAAATATTTACATGGTACTTATGTACGTGTGTGTGTGTGTGTGGAGGGCGTTTGAGATAAATTTGACAGTTTTCGAAAAGAAAAGCGTCATAAGTTGATCAGTAATTGATGATGTATTCTCAAAATTCAAAGTATATCTCTTAGAGTATTTTTTTTTTGTTTGTAAAAAAAAAGCTGCCCTGAGCCTCCAACAGGCGGAAGCTGAACCTGAAGCATGCGGGCTGCACGATGTCCTTCAATGGACGCCTGAACACCAGTTTGACTTTGGTAATCAGCTTGTCATTGGTGTACCAAGCGATACGGGTGGGGTGGGGTCTTTCTCAACTGCATCCCACACATAATAGTTCACGAGGTTGCAATCAGGCGAGTTAGAGACATCAGATTTTAGAGTTGCTGAATCCTGAAAGTTCTGAGACACCCATTTCTGGATTTTCCGGCGGTGTGATACAGGGGTGAGCCATGTTGTCACACGTATATCCTTCCAGCGGCCACACTCTCCACCCAATGCTTGAGAACTATGAATAGTCATCTGAATTGAGTCTGAATCCCTTTTCGAAGATGTGGGGCGGCATGACGTGGTTTTGCTGCTAATACACCCAAAACCATTACAGTTTGAGGGAACTCGGTCTTCATGGCGGCCAGGACTTTCTTCGGGCTGTCTCACACGTTGTGCAACTAGTCTAGAGAAAAACCAGAGCATTCCCGGCTTGGCTGGGTGTTTGGCATTGTTGAAGACTTTCTTGACTTTCGTTAGGCGGTTCCCTTGAGCGCTGGTAGTGAGTATTTGGCCCTTATGACTCTCTCGCCAAGAGCCGCATTATCTTGCCGTAATCTTGCCACATATTTTTGCAGCTTCCGATGATTTTCGCTGTGCAAACACAGTTAGAACGCCTTCTATAATCATTCCTTTCGGCCACTGGTTCCACATCTCCGTCACAATCCTTCAGTTTACATCCCACTGCCTTCAAGGTATTTAAAGAAGCACTAGGCTGCAGCTAAGATCTTTTAATCAGGCACGAATTATCATCATGCAGGTAATTGTCTTCCAATATTCAAATGCTTTCCAGTCATCCATTATCTCCAGCTTTAAACCGACCAATAATCCACAGAAACAGCTATCGTTGCCATATATATATATATATATATATATATATATATATATATATATATATATATATATATATATATATATGTGTGTGTGTGTGTGTGTGTGTGTGTGTGTGTGTGTGTGTGTGTTGGGGTATTACAGAAGATCAGAACAACATTAGTACCGTGGGTTTCAAATCTAAACTAAAGGGACCGATAATTCGTCTCCTTTACCGGACTCTCTTTATCCTCTGTTTATCTCTGTAACCCCGGAAATGGCGGCTCGCGCGTTGTGTGACTTTTTGACGATATTTCGATCCTTCCGGGGAGACAGACATAGACAGAGGCTGAAGAGAGTCTGGTAAAGGAGGCCTATTATATGCTCCCTTTCTTAAGATTTGAAACTGACGGTACCGGTGTTGTTCTTATATTCTATTATACATACATTAATAAATATTACGCTCTTATTTCTAACTTTTCTTAATAATCGAGCACTTCGCTCTCACTAACTTCACACACACACACACATATATATATATATATAAGTATACATTTTTATTTATACAAACATTATTGGTTACATATGTGCATACATGTTTCGGTTGCACTTTTCCCAGAAAGTCAACCTCATCAGACCAAGAATTTTCGAGAAATGGATGGATTTGAAGAATTTTCTCTCCTAAATAAATCTTTTTGGGGTTTAGTCATTTTCTATTTCTTATGAATTAGTATCGGATTACCTATTCCACTTGTTAACTTTTTTTGCTCGTGGTTGTCCTTTTTATTACTTTTTATGGCGTCTCTATCACCTTTAACTTTCCTTATTTTATTGCCCACTTCTTTCTGGGTTTCTTTAAACTCTTTAACCTACCAAGTTTTACAAACTCACTTCAGTATAAATATCGTATCTATGTAACAAGAATCACACATATATAAACAAACTCTAATAGATACGCAAGTACAAATAAATAAACAGACATTGATATACATACACAACTAAACATGGACACACACACAGATCCACAATCAATCGAGCATATATTCAAAATACATACGTGCTTATAAATATATTCTAGATGTATAAAAAAAAAAAATTTCAATACAAAAATTCATACGTCTACACAAACACACATATATACAGCTATATGCACCTACACACGCATATCTATACACACACACACACACACATATACACATATATACATATACATATATATACACACGCACACACACATATACATGCACATATATATATATATATATATATATATATATATATATAAGACTAACAAACGAATATATATATATATATATAATATTTGTTGTTGTTTATTATCTATGTACGTATACGTTTCGTCCCTTTTCAATCAAGACTCATCAGCATAGAGATATGACTATTCACTACTGGTCGTACAATTCGAAACCCTGGATTACAAGTATTTTTCAACTTACATCCAACGTCGTTAACCGCGCGCCCAATATTTGAATAGCCGATAAACAATGATAATTTAACACATATAAAAGCGGCTTGATGTCGAGGCATTCTACTTCTATTAAAGAAGGAATGATGCATATAAAGCAAGTGACGTCATGCTGTGTTTGTACTACCATTTAGAGTGCTCTACTTATTTTACGAGGAGCGACAAATATAAAATATAAAATATTTGTTGTTGTTTATTATCTATGTACGTATACATATATATATATAAGATATGATCCGCTCGGTCTCCTATTGAGCTCGGGTTAGATTGTTTTACTCAGGAAAACGTGAGTTTGCAAAGCCAGTTAAATGTATATAGTATTTAAAATAATAGAAAGACAAAATTGTAAATTAGTATCTTTCTGCTCACTGTATCTCGCGATCTCTTTCTCTCTTTTTCAAGCTACGGAGTAATAATAGTACTACGTCTGCTGATATGCCCTTTGTTTGTAATGAACTACACAAATCTTTTTATTTTTTCCTTTTATTGTTTTATTACCTTGGATTATTAATAAACACAGAGAGAGAGAGAGAGAGAGAGAGAGAGAGAGAGAGAGAAAGAGAGAGAGAAGCGAGAGTTACGGCTAGCGTCAAAAATAAAACAAAATACAGTAGAAGTGAGTGTGAATTATAGATAAAAGATAGTAAGAGGTGAGTTAATTGTGAATTACTACTAATTAGAACACTACAAATCGATTTCTTTTCAAACTTAATTCACTCTCAAAGCCAAGGAATATAGCATGTATTTTGCGTAATTAAAATATTTAAGAAAAGGCCTTGTGAGAACAAGGGTTGATTTACTCAACTATAGTATTGTATGTATATATATATATATATATATATATATATATATATATATATATATATATATATATATATATATATGTGTGTGTGTGTGTGTGTGTGTGTGTGTGTGTGTGTGTGTGTGTGTGTGTGTGTGTGTGTGTGTGTGTGTGATTAGCATCATGATTTCCTCGGGAATGAAGCATGGGCGTTTTTGTGTAGCTTATTTGACATAAGTATATTTTCATATTACTACTACTACTACTACTCTGTACTTCAAAAACACCTGCTTAATCTATGACATTGATTACTCTCGGGCAACATCAACTAAACACACTTGCTCTATCTAGGATATTGAGGGTTTTAGATTAACCTATGCAACTTATTATCATTTTATATAATACTATATAAAAATTATTATGGCTGCTTGGCAACATCGAGTTAACAAAAGGCAGATAAGTTCTTTTTCTTGGGCAACGCCGCGTTTAAACACACCTAGCTTATCTGAGATGTTGGCTTATTATAAACAACTTACCAAATGTAATACTGTTCTCTTAAACTTATTGCTCCGTTTTAGAGCACTGTTGAAAATAAATATTGAATATATATTTATAATATATCACATTAGTTTACATTATGTGTATATATATATATACATGAAATAGTAATATTTATGATATGTAATATATCTGAAAAGTAATGAAACTGAGTACGTTGTCTGATGTGCGATCTATGGGTGAAAGAGTGATATCGTGTTTTATCCTTATTTAACAGGATATCGTACGAGCATATAATTCCAATATTCGCTCTCTGCAACCATTGCATTTGTTTTCACGTGCTTTTATTTACATCTGTTTTCTCCACACCGACAATGCACTTCCCCACAACACCCTTAACATCCGGTATTTCTTGGTCTAAAAGAACATCGCCATGCTAGAACAAACACCCTATTCACCCGATATTGCTCCGTGACTTTTTCTATTTCCAACGCTCAATGTGATTATTAAGGGGATAGTCTTTAAGGCGCGGAAATGATCAGGGGGGGGGGCATAACGACAGAGCTAAAGGGGCGGGGGATGTCAAAGAAGAATCCTTTCACCAGTGTACAGTGTATATATGTGTGACAGAGAAGGGCTTTAAAGTTTATTAGGCTCGAGGGGGGGGGGTGATTACTTTTAAGTGGAAACCATGTAGTTTGCTGTTTTGGATCTAAATAAATAGTTTTTGAGACGCGTCCCGTTACTTTTCGGACAAACTTACAACTCACACCCCCTGTCCCAACATTACACAGGGTTTCGTTCATAGAAGAGACAATTATCAGATATTGCTTACGCTTTCGTTTAGTTCTTATTCCATTAACTTAATTTCTGTTTGTGTTTCATTTCCGTTTGCTTTTCTTTTTCGGTTTGTTTTCATTTTATTCAATATTTTCATTTAATTTGATATTTCATAATAAGGACTAAACAACGGCAGAAACAACATTTGACAAGTGTCTCTTATGAGGGGGCATGGGCACCCTGTGTAATGTTTGTACATGTAGAGTGAGTTTTAACTTTAAGAATGTTATCATCTACGAGTATTATATATATATATATATATATATATATATATATATATTTGATTTATAAAATTGATCTTTGATTCACACTAGCCATTTCCTTTTCTTTACCGTGCGCCCATGTTGTTAAGAACAATAAACTTTGATTCGCTTTCATTCAATTCAGAAAATATTTTATCCAACTAGGAATATTTTTCAGGTGGCTGCCATCTTTGTAATAAGCAGCAAATGTCAATTAGAATAGCCGCCATATTTGTTATCGACAGAAAAATGTAATAGTAATAGTAAATAATAGTAATACTTTATTAACTATATTGTTAGTAAATACCAGTTTAATGTGATATTATTATTGTTGTGAAGTAGTACAACAGTAAAAAGAAGAAGTCAAGTCGAGTTTGGGTTAAGATAACAAGTGTATTAACATAAAAGGTACAAAGGTAAGGAAACTGACTGGCACTCGGCTAGACAGTTATAATACTGTCCTTTTTCTCCCCGGTGATTGTCTACTCGCACTATTTATAGTGAGAACCGGTGTAGTTTCTCTTCTGTTAGAACGACCGGTGTAACAATTATAGAAACAGAGATGACAAAATATATTAATTCTCTGGAAAATTGGAATGTCCACTGTCACATCAGGTGATGTCACGCCTATTTTGTATATGGCATCAAAAGATTATTATGTTAAAAATGCGTTCTGATTTCTTCGTAAACATTTTCTTCTTTCGTTAATACTTGAAAACAAATATAAACTACAGAAGGCGCTCAACAGTGATGTTAACATCTTTAATTATTAGTTTCTGTTTTTAATTGTTTTAATGTGCCAATTTCGAATGCAGTGGCAAACAATTTATTACATTAAAACTGCATTCCGTTGTCTTTTTATTGCGCTGTCATATAAATTATTACATTAAAAATGCATTCCTATCTCTTCGGAGACAAGTTAAGATATTTTTCCCTTTTCGTTTATAGTTGAAGACAAATATGAATTACCGAAAGCGCTCAAACGTGGTTGTAGCACTTTCAATTATTATTTTCTTTACGTAATATTTTCTTGTATACGCCTACTTCGTACGCGGTGTAATATAAATTATTATCTGGTAATCTTACAGTATAGAAAACAGCCGATAAATCGAAAGAATATATATATATAACAAATAACTTTTATCAAACGTAATAAAAGTTTACTTTTTACTCAGCTGTATACGTTTAACGTTCTGAAATTGTTTTTATTTTTTTAAATAAAATTTCGTAAATATCTGTTTCAAACACATGAAAAAAATAAAACATGGCTGAAAACAGTTTTCGTTCAGCCTCGAGATCTTATAACAGTCAAGAAACATCCCCAAAAGATGCAATTAATAACTTTCACTAAACGCATTAAAATTTAATTTTCTACTAACCCATATACGTTTAATGTTCTGAAACTGTTTAAAAACATTTATTTTAAAATAAGTTGCAGTATATCGAAGCTTTTGGCCTCACGTAGTGTGCCATTATGGTTTTAGCATGACGATAAGACACACACACGAACATCGAAAGCAAATTCGGAAATTTAAAAAAATCTTACAAACTGTTTCAGCACGTTAAAAGTATACAGGTCGGTAGATAATAAAATTCTACTGCATTTGCTATAAGTTGTGTTGTTTTTGTTTACGATTTCTCGACTAACTACTGTATGATTACCTTATGTTAAAAATTCGTTCAGGTTTCTTCATAAACCAGTTACAAGCCATCTTATTATTTCGTTAATAATTGAAATTAATGATGAATTACCGAAAAAAGCTCAAACGTGATTTTAATACTTTTAATTATTCTTTTCATTATTTACTATTTTTTATATAAATAAGCAATTAAATCGGCATCTCCATCATTGTGTAAGTGTTACACTATAAAACATTTACATCTAACATTCATTTGTTTCTTCTTTTCTAAAACATGTACGTTGTTTCGTCTTCTTTGTTTTTGTTTTGTTTTTTATAATACAGCACCGGTTCCTTTACAGTTTTTTTCATTTTCTTTTACACACTGAATTATTTTTCATATAAATACTTTCAAAATCCTAATTAACAAAAGAAAATTGGTATGAATAAGTTTTTTTAAATGAAACTTAAAAGTCCCTGGCAACGCCGGGTTAGAACGGCTAGTATATATATATATATATATATATATATATATATATATATATATATATATATATATATATATATATATATATATATATAATATATATATATATATATATATATATATATATATATATATATATATATATATAATATATATATATATATATATATATAATATATATATATATATATATATAAAATATATATATATATTTATATAAAATATATATATATATATATTTATATAAAATATATATATATATATATATATATAGAGAGAGAGAGAGAGAGAGAGAGAGAGAGATATGCTGAACGGTAAAGAAAATAAAATGGCTAGTCAGAATCAAATATCAATTTGTCAAATTCAAATGTATCGATGAAAAAAGACTGGCTTCACTATATATATATATATATATAT
>OY744534.1:43597120-43649620 GCA_963556195.1 Sepiola atlantica
CTCTTTCCCTTCTTGATTTGTTCCTCTTTATAACATTTTCTTCTCATTATTATTTCACTTTCTTTATCTGTTCTCTTCTTCTTCCTTATTTCTCTTCGTATTCTTTCTATTCTTTCTTTCTTCGTCCTACTCATTTTCCTCTTCTTTTTGCCTTTTTTTGTCTTCTTTCATGTTCATTTCTCCTTCTTTGCATTTTCCTTTCGCTTCTTCTTTCTATTTTTCTTCTCTTTCTTCTGTACTCCCCTTCTTTGCATTTTTCTTCTTCTTTATCTTCTCCCTCCTCTTTCTTTGTATTCTTTTTCTCGCCTTCCATCTTCTTCTTCTTCTTCTTCTTCTTTTTCTTCTTCTTTGCATTCTCTCTTTTTTGCTCCTGGTTTCCGCATAGTTATGTGAGAAATGTACGCAAATACATACAAATATAAACACAAAATATACACAAAATAAACATATATATATAACATACAAAACAAAAGATACAACTATGATAGAAAGCCGTTTGTCTTGCCGCATTACCAAAATAGTGCGAAAGAATTAAAACATGCGATGCGTTTAAAAAGCCATCAAGACCGATTCCATATTTACCCAAACAAAAATGAACATTGAATGGAACCTGGATTTTATTCAAAATATACGATACACTCCAAAAAGGGTATCCAGACTGGAACCGCGTTTACTAAAAACAGGCACCACTTAATACGAATTTGAAGTGCCATGTAAAAGCTCTGAATTGACGTCTTATTGATCTTATTGATACGACCGCGTACGATAGAATTTACTATGCTGAGGTTCGAATCCCATCGGATCTTTTGTGGTCAATTAGGCTAGGCACTAATAGTGTTGGGAAAGGTATGAACCAAAAATGTCTCCAGAGCTTTGGGTAAAATAGCAATTTTTGTTCAATTAATCCTTCGCTCTATAATAAAGCATAATGTGTATTTATATGTCTATAAATATATTAATAAATATATAAACACTCCATCATACAAAATTTAGCGAATAAAAACGTTCAGAGGAAACTATTTCAAGTCTGGCAACTCCTGCCGTGTAAAATGAATGCGAAAAGAAATCATTCACTCTGTTTCCATAATGAGACGTTTTCTGTCTTTTTTCTTTCTATATCAATTGATACGTTTTTTCTTTCTTTTTTCAAGTTTGAGACGTTTTCTTTTTTAACTTCACTGACTGAAACGTTATTTTATATGAATATAAATATTAGTACGAACACTAGCGAAGCATAATTTTTCCGCCATTTCCGACGAAACATGTACACTCGTCAAACATATAAAGTTATATTGTCGTATTTCAAAGTCAGACCAAAATAGCATTTAAGCTGACAAATTAAACTTTACTTCTGACTAACCAATTTCTATGTGTTATTGTTGTACCGTGTTATTGACAGTATAATAACGTACTTCGCTACAATTTTTTTTAAATTATTTAGTTAGGCCCGGACGATTGATAATATGAAACATTTTAAATAATCACCTAAAAATAAAAATCAGCAAGGCGATAACTCATTTTAGATTAAAGTATACCTTAAGCTAAAAAATTATTGTTTCCCAATTTTTTACCATAACAGTTTTTTTTTACTGGGATTGATTTCCCAAATTTATGATCCTTTTAGCCAAAAAAGTTTATATATATATATATATATATATATATATATATATATATATATATATATATACTAGTACTTCATGTATCCACATAAAATATTATAAGGGGATATAATTTTTTATGTATCAGTTTTCAGTATTTACTTCAACAGTGCTCGATACGTAAGTAGAGCTAGGTAGTAAGCAATGAAAATATATATGGCATTTAGCCTGACGATTCCCCCCGGGGATGAAACACGGGAGCCTCTGTGTAGCTTGATTGCCATATATATATATATATATATATATATATATATATATATATATATATATATATATATATATATATATAAGTTTAATGTTATACATGTTGTACATTACCGATTTTTATCTTCTGATGAAAAGAATTTTTCATGGAAAATCCATGGATTAAGGATAATGAAATCGCTATTTGTTTTTTAACTTCTGAAGATTTAATAAATATTGTACTTGTACAACTTTTATTTTCATCATTCATTTTCTGAATGTATTGCTCTATCCAAAATATTGAGCTTTCTATTTCACGATAGATTATTATTTTATTCAATGTTATATATATACAGGGTGTTTCAAAAGTCTTGGGAACATAACTTTTTAATAACTCAAAAACTATTAGGAGTTGAAAAATGAAATTGGTACCATTGGAAAGGTTAAAGTTTCAAGTTTTGTGGGGAATCTTCAAAGTTGCTCAATATGAGCACCATTCGTCACACGGCAGACATCTAGTCGATAGTCCATTTCCTGCCAAACGCGTTCCAGCATCTTGACGTCAATGGTTCCCACAACTGCCGTTACTCGAGCCTTTAGTTCGTCAATATCTCTTGGAAGGGGCGGCACATAGACTTGTTGCTTGACAAAGCCCCCAAAGGAAAAAGTCACACGGGGTAAGATCTGGAGACCTAGGAGGCCAGGGCATGAGAACGTCATCACCTCGCCCAGATCTCCCAATCCATCTACCAGGCAGCCTTGTGTTAAGAAACTGCCTTACTCTAAGACTCCAGTGTAGTGGTGCACCATCTTGTTGAAAAATGAAGTCATCAGATTCTGCTTGTTCCAACTGAGCCATTAACCAGTCTTCCAGCATGTTGAGATAGGATTCACCAGTGATAGTTGCCTCTTCAAAGAAGAACGGTCCATAGACACCTTTCTTGGAAATTGCACAAAACACGTTCACTTTTGGTGAATCTCGCTCGTGCTCAAGAAGTTCATGAGGATTCTCAGTACCCCATATGCGAGTGTTATGCTTGTTAACTTTGCCATTCAGATGGAAGGTCGCCTCATTGCTAAAAACAAGCCGGTCATCAAAGCCGTTATCTTCCAACTTCTCTTGCATTGCAATGCAAAAGTCACGGCGAAGTGGCTTATCAGTGTCCTTCAACTTTTGGACCAACTTGAGCTTGTAAGGTACCATTTGCAGTCGTTTCCTTAAGACACGCCAGACAGTTGCTGGAGCAAGCTGAAGTTCCCTGCTGGCTCTTCTCACTGATTTACGGGGGCTCCGCTGAAAGGCTGTCCGAACTTGCTCAACTGCATCTTCTGAAGTTGAAGGGCGACCTGTTCGCTTACTTGGGCACAAACACCCATCTTTCACAAATTTAGCATGCCATCTGACAATGGATTTCCTTTCAGGGGCTTCTTTTTTAAATTTCCTGCGAAATGCACGCTGAACACATGTCCACGATTCAGTCTTTGCAAATTGGAGGACGCAAAATGCCTTGTCTTGTTTAGAGAACGCCATTACTGCACCTGGAAAGATAACATGAAAATCATTAGTATGACCAAAAACTTGATTAAGCAAGCTTTAAAATGGCACCAGTTTCATTTTTCTACCTGGAATAGTTCATGAGATATACGCATTTGTAATGTTCCCAAGACTTTTGAAACACCCTGTATATATATATATATATATATATATATATATATATATATATATATATCAGCCTAGTTTCAGGCTATATATATAGAGAGAATTTATTTAAAACCATATATATATATATATATATTAAGCTATGAAAATGTATTTATGGCAAATTTTAATATGAAACTATATTTATTAAGTATTATAAGCATTTAAGTATATTTTAACACTAGTACTAATATACTTAAATGCTTATAATACTTAATAAATATAGTTTCATATTTAAATTTTTCCCGCCATAATTAATTATAAATCTCACTCCAGGTCTCTACCTGTTTGACATTACTCCACTGAAGATGGACCCAGATGGGTCAGAAAGTACTCTGGACCAAAACGTTAATTACGGCAGTTTTATCAGCCTATTTTCTTCCGAGATTAAGACTTTAATCCGGAAAATTGAATGGATCAATACGAAAATATCCAGACAAGAATTGTCGGTTATTTTTAATAATACGTGTCTTAAGGAAAAAATGCTGCCTCGATACACACACACACATATATATATATATATATATATATATATATATATATATATATATATATATATATATATATATATCATGCATAAAGAGGCTATTTTTTTATGTTGATTTTTCTATATTTAACTAGCTTTGCAAACTTACTTTTTCCTGGTTCAAACAATTTTATCCGAGCTCAATGAATTACTGAACGTATCACATTTTTCTGTCTATCTATATAAGTCTGTTCATATCTATTTATGTATTTCTTGTTACTAACTGGCCGATATATACAATATAGGTTTTGAAGAATTCCGATGCCTTTAATGTTTTTGTTTTTCAAGGTGACTTACAAACAATGCAATTTTCTCTGTCTCTCAAGCAATAATAATTCCTTTAATCTTTGGTTCAACTTAAGGAATGGCACTTTGGCTATGCACACTTAGATTTCTAGTCAAATTGACCCAAAATATCACAGAAATATCTCTTGGAAAATTGTCAGCACGGCTTCGTTCTATGATTAGCATCAGTTCGTCTTGCTGAATACCAGCGCTCCGTTTAGGGTGAAATAATCGCTCAAACTTAATCTTAAGAAAATAAACTGGTATATTTTTATTGCCTCTTCAAAGTATATATTTGTTGATCTGAGCTAAGGCGAAACCGTGGAGCTTTTGTTTCCGGTGCACGATATGTCTGGTGCTGGAGAAGAAAGAGACTGATTCGATGTCTCTACTTTTCTTCGTGTTTTGTTTGTTTTACACATGCGCACACGTGTAATAACTTGAGCGTTTACATTATTTCATTATACATTCGTGTCCTCTGAGACTTGTATTTCTGTATCTGTTATTCTACTAAATGTCAGTTAATCAACGTTTGTTTCCCTAAGGCTTTTCATAGGAATAACGCAAATTTCATGCTAGAATATAACTTTGTTCTGGGATTGGGTTATGTTTGAAGAGCAATTCTATTTTAATTGTCCTAATTTGTCGTAATTTATAATTAACTGAACAAGTCACGTATCTCTAAATTAGTTATCTATTATTCCTCTCGCTCTACTCTCACTCTATGTTTATTCAACCACTCTCTAACATACCTTACTGTATCCGTGACCATTTAGAGAAAGAGTGACTTTCTGTTTTCAGCGTTGTTATCTAATTTACATACGTATGTTTGTGTATAACTGTCGTGAAGTCTATTATTATAGTGTCAATAACATGGTACAACAAGAAACAACTGAAAATTGGCTAGTCAGAATCAAAGATTGATATGTCAGCTTAAAAGTTATTTAGGTAAGGAAACTGACTGGCACTCGGCTACACAGTTACAATACTGTCCTTTTTTCTCCCTGGTGATTGTCTACTCGCACTATTTATAGTGAGAACTGGTGTAGTTTCTCTTCTGTTAGAACGGCCGGTGTAACAATAACGCAAACAGGTATGTAAATTAGATAGCAAAATAATAAGTTCCTTTGCTTCTATATAATAATAATAATAATAATAATAATAATAATAATAATAATAATAATAATAATAATATAGAAGTAAAAAGGCTTATTTTTAGTAATACAAGAATAATGTTTTAACAGATAATTCACAGTTTAATATATAAACAAAGGGACTTATTTTTAGTTATGCAAAAAGAATGTCTTCAAATCTATCTACATAAATAATATGAACTTTCGAATGGAATAAAAGTAGAATAGATAGATGTAGTTGTTGTGACCCAACGGGTCACAGATAGTCTAGTATCTTATATACTAATGATGGTGGGCAAGTTAAATTGGACTCCTAATCGGACAAACAACTCAATTCACTGTTTGTCGTAAATCAATCTATTACCCTATAAAAGTCAACTCATGGTCATATTCCATGAAAAATGGCAGTATACTGAAATCATATGCCCTTAATAGGGTTAAGATGAAAATTCATATACACTAAATGTACAAAAGCAAGGAAATTCCCAAATTTTTACACTTTTATTGTCATTAAGGGTATGCGAGTACAACAGGGCTATGTATTTTACTGGTAGGAATTTTTCTTCAGCGCACCTCACACACTTCATCCACTCATGCACAGAGATTAATACTGTAGTGATGTGATAATGAAATGGTTTGGTTGATATGACAATAAAAGTGTAAAAATTTGGGAATTTCCTTGCTTTTGTACATTTAGTGTATATGAATTTTCATCTTAACCCTGTTAAGTGCATATGATTTCAGTATACTGGCATTTTCATGGAATGTCACTACTTTTGTAAAAGATATGCCTCAATACAATGCCTTCTCATAAGGTTTTTTGGTATTTTCTGGAAAACTAAGGTATATAGTAAACTGAAATTAAAATGTCATCAACTAGACCCTAGAACCTCTATCTCTGCCAAGAATCAGCTGAATCCATCAAATAGTTGATGAGATACAGGGTGGCACATCCATACGTACGTACGTACGTACGTACACACAGATAACATGATTTCATGATTGAACTTTCTGGATCTCTGGGTTGCCTTGACTAATGATGCTGAAATTCTACACACTTATAGAACCTATCAAATAAATATTTTGTGCAAAGTTTTAACTAATTTGGTTTATCGGTTTTTGAGTTATGATTGATCAAAGAAATGAGATTTCCAGCATAGGCCATTCGTGCAGTCTATTAAGGGATAGAGCGCTCTCGCACCTCCCTTGATTCAATATTCATTTAATAAAGTATCCAGAATTCTAGCCGAAGTGACATTATTTATTCGCTGGGCCCAATAGGATAGAAAGTATGTTGACATGAAGGCTCGAAACTTTCAGCGATCCCATGAGACAAGAACTGCGTTTTGCTCAAGTTCGAGGTCATATTAGATCTTGATATGTTGTATGTCTTTCAATATTTCATATCTCGCGCAAATAGATGGAACTCATGGAAAAAATATGATGAAGAAAACGTTTGACTTCCCTAAGGGAACGGCGCGAGCCTAGCGTACGTTGATTTGTTCAGTCGTCCGTGGATGAACTACGTCCGCATATGAAACGGGGATGAATAGAGGTGGACGTCAATACTGTTTCGCGTTGATTTATTGTAGACAGGCTCTGTTTCTTTCGTTTTTGTGTTGTATTTAGTGAACATGGCACAATGAAGCGAACGTATTTCCGAGTAAATTTAATGAACGTAGAATAGATATGAGAAAAGTAATACTATTGCTGGGGAAAGAGGTTATTTTCTCTCATAGCTACATAGCTATGAGAGAAAATAACCTCTTTCCCCAGCAATAGTATTACTTAGTAGACATCTCGAACATAAATATTATAAATACTAATAAAATAAGGAAATGACTGTCAAATACAAGTTACACACTTATTACTATACATAACATTAATAAAAAGTTCTTACTCACGGGTAGTGGCCATTCTCTACAGGATATAGATCCCTATCTATAATAAAGACCAATGTGTATTTATTTGTATATGCATATTCATATATATAATTGTATTCCTTCGCGAAGAGTTAGCATCCGGACGAAACAATTTTAAGTGGTGAGAGGAAGCGGGAAGGCAAATAACAAGTCAAATAACATTTATTATTTGGATTTCTCGGACTACTGTTTTCATCTTGGATGTTATTCTCACAACGTTTCGGCCGATGTAACCTCCAAACATCTTCATGTGTATCTTGTCGAACTCGGGAATCTTTCTGCCGAACGAAGGTTACATCGGCTAAAACGTTGTGAGTATAACATCCAAGATGAGAACAGTAGTCCGAATAATCTAAATAATACAAAATATCAATCCTCATCTAAAAATTGCGACACATAAGTCAGATAACACCCTCAGATTTATCCCGCCGCCATAAATGAATTCAGAAAGAAATTTCCCCACTTTATTATAAAAAGTCAACGGTGGGTGTTTTTTTTTTCTTCTTTGGATCATCAGTAATGATAATAATAATTCAATAATGAAAAATTAAATTACTGACGTAACTATATTCTAGGAGTTTATATGAACATTTTAGTAATATATCTAGATAAATAGCGAGTGCGAACACTGGCGAAGCTTTTCCATTATTATTGAGGGAGAATGTCCGCTAATATCTGAATAACAAATATTCTCCCTTCTACCGGTCCTTCCGGCGTTACTACACGAAAGGGGCATAACTTGCTTGTCTCATGTAACCGGTGTATCCGGAGATTCGTTTCTCTCCCTGGCGGGTGTCTCTTCGTCGAACTGTATAATTAACTGTTAATGATATTTCTCTTGAAATAATAAATATCAGTATGGTTTAATAAGATGAAAGAAAATGTCTCTTTCTTCTTATGTAAAAATAATTGCAGTTATCAGCTAAATATTATCTAAATATATAAAAACGAATATGTCTCTCTTTATGTTTCGGCATTATTTTAGATTAGGATTGGTAATTTAGATTATTTGGATTATTCAGACTACTGTTCTCCGCAAAGACCAATAGCGTAACGGATACAGTGCTAAGTAATAATCAGTTCTAAGACAGTTTTCTGGAAGCTAGAGGTTCAATCCTCAGTGCAGGCGATACTAAGAATACAATTACGAATTACTTAAGACTTCTATCCAGTTGTCATGGTTGACGGAACGAGAGCAGGCTTAAATAAACGACTTCGTTCAAAGTTCCGTACAGATTCCGGAGTTCGACAGAAAGATTCTGGAGTTCGACAGAAAGATTCTGGAGTTCGACAGAAAGATTCTGGAGTTCGACAGAAAGATTCCGGAGATCGACACGATACACCTGAAGAAGGTCGAGGGTTACATCGGTCGAAACGTTGTGAGAATAAAATCCTAGATGATAACAGAGGACCAAATAATACATATCTCTCTTTTTATTTATTTAATAAACATTATAGCAATTTAAACATTTTGGAAACAATAACTATTCTCTTTCTTCTTGGCGTAAAATAATTGTTAACAAAATATTTTTCAGTGAGTAAAACGAACGTTTTAAACTTTTAATTTATTTATTTATTCGGCAAGGACAACTAACGAAACTTCCTGATATTTGTTTCGAAAAAGGAAAGCTATTAGTTTACTATTATTTGTTGTCACATTCCGTAAATGTTATTGACGTTCGACATTGTTCACTTTTATATATATATATATATATATATATATATATATATATATATATATATATATATATATATATATATATATATTCATTTGTAATGAATATCTTTCTTGTGTTAAGCAATAGATAATTATTTCAGAAGGAAAAATACATTTAATATATTAAGTTACCTTGTCGGATTTTCAAAGCCAGACTCAAATAGCATATAAGTTGACATATGCATATATATATATATATATATATATATATATATATATATATATATATATATATATATATATATATATATATATATTACCCCTATCAAAATATATATATATGTATATATATAAATACATGTATATATATGTATATATATATATACATATATACCTGTATATATATATATATATATATACATATATACCTGTATATATATATATATATATATATATATATATGTATATATATATATATATATATATATATATATATATATATATATATATATTGAACTTGACTGCGATAAATATGTCTTAATCAAGGAGGAGTAAACGAAGAAAGAAGAGGAAAAAATATGCTTATACTTTTGACAAGGGTGTATATCACCGAAAGTACTCAAGTTTTTAAAGTAAATAGATAATTTATTTTAAAAAACATTATTAAATGCGTTGTCCAGGTTTTCAAAATATTTTTCAAAATATTCTGATTATTATTGCCATTTCATCAACGCTTCCATGTGTGACTTTTCATATATATATATATATATATATATATATATATATATATATATATATATATATATATATATATATATATATATGTGTGTGTGTGTGGGTGTGTGTGTGTATTGATGGAAGTAATAGAACCCGAAACGACGTCGTCTGCAGGTGAAAAAGACTTTAATATTAAATAAATATTTATAGTTAAAAGTTCCTTTTAAAGATGTAATAGTCTTAAGAGTAGAGCAGTGTTTTAAATTGAAAAGTTTGTTGTCATCTGCGATGAAGTAGTTCCGCTCAAGCGTTAAAGACAGCTATGACACTTTCCTCGCCTCCCGGGTAAGTGTATCTTAATTCCAACTTCTGTATGTGACGATTTCTCGCGTGTGTCTCGCGATTCTAGCCTGAATCTACGAACGGCGTTCTAGCCCATACGACCGCTTGCAACCGCCACTCCTACACTGATGAAGGTTAGAGAGCTCGAAACAACGTCGTCTGCAGGTGAAAAACACTTTAATATAAAATAAATATATATATATATATATATATATATATATATATATATATATATATATATATATAAATTAATGTGAAACACATATAAATGTTTATATATTTTTTCTTTCTTTCTTATTTCTTGACGTATAGGAATACAAACGTGTAGGAGATGTTACTCAGTACTTATAATACCAATCACTAACAGCCGAGCAATATTTATTCGCTCTGTTTATTAACAGTCAATGGTAATAATGGTATAAACTCAAGATAGAAATAGATCATTATTTACATTAACAAAAGGACATATCACCACAAGTAGTAATACTACGTAACCTGATACAGAGCGAGTGAGGAGGAAATGATGAGCAAAAAGAGGCTCATTTTGCATTTTATCTTTTTACATTTTTAATTTAACTGGTTTTGCAACCGCATTTTTGTCTTTATTCATACAATTTCACCCGAACTCAATAGGAGACTCAACGAATCTGATTTTTTAGTAGTAGTATATATATATATATATATATATATATATATATATATATATATATATATATATATATATATATATATATATATGTGTGTGTGTGTGTGTGTAATTCTCACCCTCTGTAAATATATGTTGTTTGATTCTCTCTCTCTATCTTTTACTCTCTCTCTCTCTCTCCCTCGCTCGCTCTCTCTATTTATTAATAGTCAACTGCAATTATACAATAAATATCAAGAAAGGAATATTATTTGCATCAATAAAAAGAAAATATCACCACAAGCAGTAATACTACGTAACTCGATGCAAAGCCAGAAAGTGAGGTAGCCGGAGATAACGAGTAGAAAGTGACTAATTCTGACTATTATCTTTTTATTTTTAATAGTTATCTGGTTTTACAAACCCATCTTTGCTTTATTCATACAATCTAACCCGACCTCAATAGGTGACCCAACGGATCCGGTTTTCTTCTTGTGTATATATATATATATATATATATATATATATATATATATATATATATATATATATATATATATAAACCCATTTCTTTCAAAAATTACATTTAATATACTAATATATGCTAATTGAATAATAGGAATGCTAAGAAAGAAATCGATACATTCGATTACTTGCTGGTATTTATGTAATGTTTCAGTTTTTGTGGCAAGATATATATGGAATTCTATTTAAATATTATCGATTCTCATCTGAATCCGAGTCAGAGGCGGCATGATATTTATTTTCAGGTTCGCCCTTTCTGCTTAAATGGTCTGTTCACTGTACAATTTTTGAACTAATCGAAAAAGAAAATCATGACGCCAAAAAATCAACGATAATATAGTTCTTCGAACACGAAAATGATGGGCATCTTTTCAAGTGTGTGTTCACCTGTACCCTAACGCCTCTCATTGAGAAAATACGTGCGCTGAAAATAAAATAGGACTTGATCTTAATTGTGACAAGACACGGCGTATGATTTTTAGTGCTTAGCTATAAATCTGATAAAATAGTCCGTGATTGAAATTATGATAAAGATACAAGGCGCGTTTTATACGACCGCTTGAGTTTGCATCTTAAGTCCAACTGGTTTAGAAGCGGGGGAAATATGTAAGTAGTACAACGGAAATAATCTCCATAGAAAGAAAATAGTACATCAAAATGTAACTGCGACAACCCCAATAAAAATAATGCTTGGTCAGAATTATGACAAACACACGTCTTATACTTTTTAGTACTTAGCCATAAAACCTAATAAAATAGTACTAGATCGAAGTTATGACAAAGACACGTCTTATGCTTTTAAGCTATAAAAACTAATAAATAGTATGCTTGATTTAATTTATGAAAAATATACTTTTCGTACTAATTTATGAAACCAAAATCAGAATTTATAAAATGTTAAATGTCTAAATAATAAAATAATGTAAGTTCGTATTAATCGGTTTTATTAAACTTTTGGGGACAGGCTTGATTCTGTTGTTGGCATTAGTTTCCCCGATTCTTTCTTGAATTAAGTACTTACAGGAGAGACAATGTGAAGGTTGTCAACATCCTTAAATGAAATTAGTGGTATGGGACCGACTGGATTCGAACTTGGCACACCCAGGTCATCAGTCCAATTTTATCGTAATAATAATAAAACAAAGCACAATACGTAACTAGAGTTCATAGATTTTTTTGTTCGTTTTAAAATACTCCACAGCTGTAAATTCGTTGACTGCTCTGTAAGGTTGCTTTGGACTCCCACTTCTGACACCATGTTGTGTGACATCACAGATACTCAAGTAAACAGCAAATAACACTTGGAGTAAGATACTTTTTAGAAGTGTTGCGTTTGTCTTTTTTTGTGTTTGTTTTTATGCGTGAAGTAATAGATCACGTGACTACGTGACAGTTTCCCATTGGTTAATCTAGCCATGTGATTACCAACTGTAAAGGCGGAACGCAAGGATAACTATATAATTTCGACTGGACTGGATCATCATTAATCAATTAAAAAATGATCTGTGATAAATCATGGAGAGTAGAAAATGAACCTTGGGTGTACTCTCGCTTCCCCTACTCTGCCCCTTAGTCCTTACCTTCCAAGAGCGATGTTTCTGACAAAGGGGGAAGAAAATCCTGTTCATTGGGTCGGTTGTTGGTTTATGTGAGCCGTGCGTGGAGATGACTTGAGTAAATTTATTTTCCTCTATCTTTGTTGACATGTCACTAATAAGGGTGCTTGAAGTAAATGTTTTATCTGGGCTGACGTGATCCGCCTGATAGTCCAAGGACCCGAACCTTGAAAAAACTTCCAAGGAGGCTGTCCTATCAGCAGATGCAAAATACCGGGGCTGCTGCATTGCCATTTGGTGAATGCAGCCTGGACCACGTAATAGTTTCCGGTGAGGCCTCTCGATGTCATATTTGTGAGAACTGCTACGGCTTTCCTTTCTTCAGTCATTCGTATCTATGACACAAAATATCTGAACATATTTTACCTGGAATTCCGTTAGTATGGGTAAATTCACCTTTCATTATTCTATACATATAGGAAGTGGCATATGTGCAATTTTGCTGTATTATTGTTTAATGTAAATAAATCCTATCATGTTTATTAGTGAGATTTTGACTTCTCTTTTGTTAATCTCCATATGATTATAATGAATAGAAACGGACACTTTTGTAGTAGGTAAAAGTAGAATGATTCGCCGAATACAAAGCGAATACGTGCGTATGATTGGGAAGGTTTGATCCCATCTTCATCTATACGGGGGTAGATAGCAGATTGGTTTGGGTTGATAAGAGCCCTAAAATAGTGTTGTGTTGTTATATCTGGCGAGATACTGCCCAGAGCACTATCTCTTATATTGACAGAGTACAAAATCGACTACGCCATTTAGTGGGAGCGATCTCTTCTGTTCTCTGCGGACCCTTTGTCACAGAAGAGACATTGCTAGTCTTTCTCGCCTCTATCGTAATTTCCATGAAAGGTTATCAACTGAACTCCAATCTCTGATTCGTCTTTGTAAGACATTCACAGCAAGAACTCGCCTTCCTACCCCCACTGCAAAAAACTTTACTCCTCCCTTTGCCGAACATCAAACGGAATTTCCACGAACAAAGTTTCTTTCCAATAACTTCTCATTTGTCGAACACGTTGCCACAATATTTTTCTCTGAACGCTGCAACATGGTCATCTTCAAACCCAACGTTGGTAAGCACTTGTCAGAAAACGTCCTTATAATTCATCAAATGTATTCATTCCATCCATTATTTTCAATAATTCATTATAATTCAACTGTCAATCTATGAATCACATTAATGATTATCCTCTAGTGGCTTTTATCTTTGATAAGTCGTGACTCATAAAAAATTACTAAAATTATAAAAGGTTACGGATTTGAACTTATCGGAAAAGACATGCAATGTAAGATCCTGCTGGATATGGATTTTAGAGCCTTGTTGGCATAATCTCGCAAGATTCAACCTATAATTCAGAAAAAAACATTTTTGTCCTTCGATTGGCATCATTTCAAGTTTTGTTTAATTCTTAGCACAAATAGTACTAATAGTTGTGAACCAACTGGTCACGGGTAGTCTAGTATATAATATATATATATATATATATATATATATATATATATATATATATATATATATATATATTCCTTTGAGGTAATCAAGTGTTCAATGTATCGATTAATTTTGTCATTCTTTTTCTGTCGATTGCAAACGTCCTACACAGATTTAATCAATTAGTATTCGTCTTTATTTTTTCTTGCCTGCTCAATCTCCATCTATCTATCTCTTATAAGTAGCTTGTTTTCTCTATTTCCCTCTCTTTTTTAATTTTGCTCTTTTTTCATCTCTCTCTTTCTCTCTCTCTCTCGCCCCCACTCTCTCTATCGTTCGTGTTTTCTTACTCTCTCGTACTTTCCCTCTTGTTTTCTCTTTCATTCCATTACCCCGTCCTTTTCTTTCTTGTTTTCATTTCTCTTGTTTTCTCTTTCTCTTTTCCGCTCTCTCTCTCTCTCTCTCTATCTATCTATATATATATATATATATATATATATAGAGAGAGAGAGAGAGAGAGAGAGAGTGATAGCGCTCGTTTTTCTCTCTCACACACTTTTTGTTTCCCTCCATCACTTTCTCTCTCACTTAATTGCTTCTCTCTCTCTCTCTCTTTCTCTCTTCTCTGTTCTTCCCTTTCTCTGTCTGTCTGTCTGTCTGTCTGTCTGTCTGTCTGTCTGTCTGTCTGTGTCTCTCTCTTTCTTTGCAATATTTTATTTTCAAATATTCATCATTTTACTACTAGTGCTACTCGGCGTTTCCTTGCTATGAAGAATAACATCACAGCTAAGAATACACTTACAAATGGGTTTGATGATGTTCCTCCAGTAACATAATGTTCTTATTTACATTACTCGCATTAATAATGTAATCTAGTTTGCTTGAAGCATTGCGTGTACTCTGTATATAGAGGAGTCCTAGAAAGCTATAATAATGCAAGAAATGGGAATATATTAAAACAACATTACCAGTTCGCACAAGTTTAAGGGGATCCGAAACACCCACTATTTGATAAACAGATATTACCTCGAAATATATTATGGAACACGATCACACACATAAGATCAACGTGTAAAAGTTGTGGCTTAACAAGTAAGATTTATTATTCACATTGTTTTAAAACTGCTCTCCTCTTCACTTTGTATGGCATTAAAGTGAAATCGATGGCGAAACACAGTTTGGGAGCCATTATTCCCGAATCCACTATGATCCAGAGTAGTAGTACACGTGATGGTCTTGCATATGAGTTAAATATAATTTGTCCTGGATATGACATAAAAATGTATCTAGTGATGAGGCCCTAATCTGTGGGCTATGGGGAATGTAGAGTCACATGTTAGTTTTTATTAATCTCAGGTCAACTTTAAACCATGATTTTTTAATTTTTTTTCCTTTCTGCTTTCTATAGCGATCTATACGTTTTTTCTTTCCTTTTCTCTTTTTTAAAATTTATGTTTTTCTCTCTTTTTTAAGCCTTTTTTAACTTCACCGATTCAGATGTTTTTGTATATGAATATGAATATTCATGTAAACACTGGCGAAAGATAATTTTTTACGTTATTTTTTACAGAAGGTGGAACTGATATATATATATATATATATATATATATATATATACATATATATATATATATATATATATATATATATATATATATATATATATATATATATATATACACACAATTTTGTTTAATAAATCGATAAGATGGCAAGGTTTTTTTATATATAATAAATCAAATATTTCGGACGATCATCCGTTCTTTTTTCAATGAAAATAAGAATCCGACATTGTTATTATATTTTTTTTTAATATTTCTCCACGCCAATCGTTTGTGAGAGAACTCCCAACGACGACGCTCTCCTTGCTGTAATGTAAAGACGGTGTAGTGTCGAGATCATGTGATGGTGATAGTAGTACACATAGTTGTGAAAATAAGCGCCGATACGCTGATAGATCATAATTAAAAAAATGTTCACATTAGAAAGCATTTTTTTTTTAATGTAATACAAGTTTGTTTTAGAAATCGATCAGGTGACAGGATTTTTTTTTACAGTAAATCAAATATTTCATTGAAAAATAACGGATGATTGTCCAAAATATTTGATTTATTGCATAAAAAAAATCTTTTTGCGTTTTGCGTGGATTGCGTTCGTTCATGTAGGGTTGAAGATATAGTTAGACTGTATAATATCACGATATTATATGGAGATAGTTTCCGACAAAAAAAAAGTATCGTATTAAGCATAATTAGTTTTAATTAAAACATAACAGCTGTTTATGGATTTCAGTGTTCGGACTGACTTCCTCATCTTGGCTGCCATGCTCACACCGTTTCGACCGTTCTGCCCATCGGCCTTCATCAGAAGGGCAGAACGGCCGAAACGTTGTGACCATGGCAGCCAAGATGAGGAAGTCAGTCCGAACACTGAAATCCATAATAAAAACACCTCATCTCAGAGATACAGACAATTACTATAACAGCTGTTTCTTCATATCCATACAATCAGTGCATTTGTGATTAGAAAGTCTGATTCTTATAGACAAGTTAATCTTCAGATTTACATTAACAAAACAAGTTACTATTGAACATTTTCACTAAAACAGCCATTTTCCCTTCGATACACATTGCAAATAATCTTCACGATCCGACATTTTTTATTTTAATGAGTTCTTATTTAGATATTTCACACAGAGTTATTTTTTCTTAAAAAGAAAAGCACAAAAAAAACAACAAAAAAACACCGACGTATACAAAGAAATATATCATTCAAATGCAAGAGAGATAACCCATTCATATTTTATTAGGAAGTACACTTTTTTCTCTCCCTTTGACCATATTATTTTAAGACAATTTAATATAAATGATTATATAAGATTGGGTGAAAGGTCAATGTTTTCGTTAACCTCTCGCCCATTTCTATTAATTTAAATGATATTTAGATATTCATTCAAATATTTGTGCGAGGTAAGCTATATATATTGTTTAACTCTTATAAGATATCCGCATGTAAAAACAATTGTAGTGTGTAAATTAGATTTCGAATATGATTAAATCATTTCTTTGTCTCATAAAAGCCACACAATAATTTCATGTTTTGTCTGTTATAGATAAATGATATGGTAATTACACGTATCTGCTTGAGGCATTCTCGTCGTTTTCATAATAGAATTTAGTTGTGTAATTAGCGTCGTGCTTATATATCGCACATGATAGACTCGTGTCGTTTCATTGCTTAAAACCCCATAGGCTATTTAACCTTACTCATAATGACACGAAAAGGTGTCATATTATCATTAAGAAGCAGTGAGGCGCCGCCTCCAAATCGTCAAATAATGTCTCAATAACAGAAATATATACAGAAAAATATCGTAATTAAATATAAGTTACTACATATGTTCCCAGCACCTTGCATAATCTTAATGAAATCTAAGAGGTCTTTCTAATACTGTTGTTTAGTTTCGCTTACTTTTAAAACAGAATGTATCTAATGCATAAAATGATGTCGCCCGGATTTTAAAAGTTGGACCTAAATAGCATGTAAGCTGACAAATCAAACTTTGATTCTGACTAGCCAAATTTAAGTCATTATTGTTGTACCATGTAAAACTGAATATTGAATAACAAGACGATTCTTTTTTTTTACTTGCTTCCAGATTTCTCCTCGGTCACTAGAGTCGTATGTGTAGAGCCGGGATATCACTATATTTCCGGGATATAACCCCTTTCTGAAGTGTTTATATTTCTTTTTCTCAAGCAACTCTGCCTTGTGCGAATATTTTTGAAAAGAAAACGCCTTGTTATTCAGTATTCAGTTTTCCTTCTTACAATCCAGGATATTTCTGCACTGTTATAGGCTTCTATAAATAATTCTCTCTCTCTCTCTCTCTCTCTCTCTCTCTCTCTCTCTCTCTCTCTCTCTCTTATATATATATATATATATATATATATAGTCTCGCCTGACAAAGTTGTTCTACTACGAAAGGTTGCAAAAAAAATTAAATAAATGAATTCTCATTTAAATTATACGATTGTTGATTTTCAAAATATTTCACTTAAATACATTCTCATGCGTGCCTCAAAGATGTTGTCAATTTCATTACTTAAAAAGCGCTAATCTACGCATAATATCGACAGGACTACACTTATGCTAACGTCTTTTAGAACTTGACGTGTCTTTCTTCTTATATCGTGATTCGACCCCTCGGGTTAATACCATCAAAATGAGGAGGAAGAAAAGAGGAAAAAAACTTGAAGACAGTCTCGCCTGACAAAGTTGTTCTACAACGAAAGCTTGCAAAAAAAAATTAATGAATTTCTCATTTAAATTGCACGATTGTTGATTTTCAAAATATATCACTTAAATGCATTCTCAAGCGTGCCTCAAAGATGTTGTCAATTTCCTCATATATATATATATATAGATATATAGATATATATTAATATATATATATTAATATATATACACATATATATTAATATATATACATATATATTAATATATATACATATATATTAATATATATATATATATATATATTAATATATATATATATATTAATATATATATATATATTAATATATATATATATATATATATATTAATATATATATATATATATATTAATATATATAGTCATCCACATACAGCCTGTTTCGCTGTTTCACAGCTCATCAGATTAATATATATATATATATATATATATATATATATATATATATATATATATATATATATATATATATATATATTACACGCGGTGGTTCAAGCAAGTTACATCGCCAGTTTATTTTTACAAAATATTTAATCTGGTCAGCTGTTTGCTAATATGGAGACATATTTAAAAGTAATAGCTAAAAAGAAAAAAATCAACTAAAGGGAATAACTCTTATTATTTTTGTAAGAGTTTGCGCTCCTTATTTGCATTTTAGCTTAGATACCGAACATAAGAAAAAGACGTGGTTATAGAAGATAGATATATTTACAAAATAAATTTGAACGTAATGAATCCCGGGCAACGTCGGGTCGGTTATTATTTATTTGTCTCCTCGCGAGGGCAGAGATAGACAGAAATTAACTTTTTAGGGGGGGGACAATCCAGCTCCCCAATAAGAGGCACTCTGGATTGGAACAAAAATTAAAATTGCTTTAATCTGGAATGATTTGTCTTTCACTGACTGAGGCCACAGCCAATGAAGTGTCGTATTAGAACGTATAATACTCTTTGCGCCTAGCCAAAGCGGTACGAGTCGTTAGCGCAGAATACTACTCGCGAACTCTATTTTTATACTGACAGTCACGAGCGGAGAGATAAAGAAAGAACTGAACAACGTTATCTTGAGATGTGGTCACGTCTGGCTCGATAAGTGTGTTTACAATAAACTCCCATGTTGCGAAATTTCCTATCCGGTTATGAATTCCAAGTGTAGGCGAAACTAAAGTCTCATAAAAAGGTCGCAGAGTAGAATATTGTGAACGGTTAAATATTCCGTATAACACGTAAGAGTTAAAGACAGAAAATCGAGTGTGACCGTTCTGATAGAAACTTACCTTGAAAAGAGAATTATTATATAATCCTGAGTTTGGAATAACCTGGGAAACTTTGTTTTTTTATATCATTAAAGAGTCACCACATATCAAGGCCAGAACAAAACTCGAAGATTGTTGTGCTAAAAATGGCGACAAACATAAAAAGATATATTTTATTGCTCGATTGCGGCGAACGAGTGGGTAAGAGAGAGGGCTGGAGCAAGCGTGGGAATTGCAGGAGGTTGTTTCCTCGAACTCGCTAGCCAGCCAACTCTGTTCGATATGTATGTATAATTTGCAGTGGCAAAATGTTTATTCGTGTTGCTATGTTATGTATCTGTTCGCCAAGCGAAATTTTACCAAGAATAAGCAGCATCTTCAAGTATTAGTATAGTTTGTAAACAAGAAAACTGGTTTCTTTTAAGTGACTTCTAACATATCAAGTTATCTTGTTCGATTTTCAAAGTCAGGCCCAAATAGCATTGAAGCTGATAAATAAAACTTTGCTTCAAAAGCAAAGTATATAAAAATTGTTATTATTTACTCACTAAGAGTTTTCACACAAGTCATTATCAGTGATGGTATTTCTGCAGTTTACAGACCGTGCTGAAATAATAACGTTATTATTTAGAAACCTATTCTTAACATGGGAGGGGGCTTTGTTAACTATTCTGCACTTTCATCTAACAATTTAATAAACAAAAGATACCGTCAAAATTGAATTGAAAATCATTTCTAAAAAATAGTACGAGCCAATTTTCATTTATTATCGCTGACATTATATTATTATATTGACAATATAATAATGTATTTCGCTACAATTTATTTATTTTTGATTACTTAGTCCGGCTCGGATGACTGCTAATACGAACCATTTTAAAATAATCACTTTAAAATAAAAATCAACAATGAGAATAACTCATATTTTAGATTGAAAAATGTAATATCGGTTATAAATTTGGGAAAGTTCATTTTTTAAGCATCTTTAGAATTTTAAACTGAAAGAAAGAGGCAAAATGCCTTCAAAAACCATGTGTTAGATGCAGATAGCTTGATTAAAATCAAAATCAAAATCAAAACATTTCTTTTTCGTTCTCTTTTTCATCTTGACATTTTTTTATCTAATATTTCGCTTGAAATAACAAGCCTCGACAGAGCTTTAGACAAATAAAATGTATTAACCTTATTTTTTTCGTAATAATTCTTCCTGGTCTTCTAGAAGTGACGTCCGATGTTGTGTGGACTTAACGGTGTAAATGTCTCTTTTAAATTGAAATTAAATCGTGCATGGTCGCTGGTAGGCATAAATTTGGGAAAGTTCATTTTTTAAGCATCTTTAGAATTCTAAACTTAAAGAAAGAGGCAAAATACCTTCAAAAACCATGTGTTAGATGCAGATATTTTTATTAAAAATAAAAACATTTCTTTTTTTCCTTAGGAGAAAATTCAAATTGAAAATTAAAATTGCCGATTAGATATAGCTAGTTGGTTATAAATGTTTTATGTAAGTTGAGACGTAATAGAATAAGTAAGTCGCTATTTTTACGGGACGGACACACTAGTATTGTAATATAATATACCGGAAAAATAACTGTTCTTTTAGCATAATGAATAATCTGCTTTT
Organism: Sepiola atlantica; assembly: GCA_963556195.1. Taxonomy (NCBI): domain Eukaryota; kingdom Metazoa; phylum Mollusca; class Cephalopoda; order Sepiida; family Sepiolidae; genus Sepiola; species Sepiola atlantica. The sequence continues at coordinate 43,618,606 of OY744534.1, forward strand.
TCATAAACTAAATCAATATTTACCGGATTACTTTCAATGAACTCTCAATATTATTTCACTCGTCACAACTGACAAATCGCAAATCCCCATTTCCAATGATTAATTTTTCGGTTGGATTGCTGAGTTCTTTCTGAATCGAACCAATTCATAAAATATTTTTTTATAAAAAAAGTAACTGTTTCGATTAGCGTGAATTTGAACGAGATATCGTTGGAAACGTGATCACGCCAACGATTCAAAACGGCTTTCCCCTTTTTTATTAATTATGTTTTGTTCAAACCTAACACAAAAGCTAACCCCTTTAGCAATAATGTGTTCCACCAAATCCGAATGGACCGAAATAATAGGGAGAAAAAATCCATAATTCTTATTCTATTAATCTGTATGTGTTTATGTATTATTTGGATTACTATTCTCATCTTGTTTGTTATTTTCACAACGTTTCGTCCGATATAACCTCCGATCTTCTCCAAGCGCATATTTTCGAACTCGGAATCTTTATGTCGAATTCTAGGACATATACGGAATGGCGAACTGACCCCTTTTTTAATCCATGAGGTAAGATTGTTCTCGTTCCGTCAAGCCTCCGAGCGTCTTCATGTGCATCTTTTCGAACTCAGGAATAATTATGTCGATCTCAGGAATTTATACCGAATTTCGAACTGAATCTTTTATTTAATCCGCAACTCTGGTAGATTGTTCTTGTTCCGTCAGCCATGGCCGGATAGAAAATTCAAGTATTTTTAAAATGTGATTCTTACTTATTATCGCCTGTAGTGAGGATTGAACCATTCAACTTTGAGAATACTGTCACCTAGAAATGATTGTCACTCAACGCTTTTATCCGTTGTACCACGGGGCCATGTGGAAAATTGTACATCGACCAAAACGTCGCGAAAAGAACAACGAAAATGAGAATCATAGTCGAAATCATTCAGACGATACAAAGTATCAATCTTCATCTCAAAAATCTAGAAATCGATACGGAATTTCGAACTGAACCCTTTATTTAATACACGGAGTAGATATTCCTCGTTTTTTCAGCCTCTGACTTACTTAGGATTCATCTTTTATGTCGAACTCGGGAATCTATACGGAATTTTGAACTGAACCCTTTATTTAATACACGGAGTAGATATTCCTCGTTTTTTCAGCCTCTGACTTACTTAGGATTCATCTTTTATGTCGAACTCGGGAATCTATACGGAATTTTGAACTGAACCCTTTATTTAATCCGCGGGGATAGATTGTTCTCTTTCCGTCAGTCATAACCGTTAAATAAGTAATTTTTCTTTTATTCTAAGTTATTATCGCTTTTAGTGAAGATTGGACCTTAAGCTTCCAGAAAACTGATTGTTACTCAGCGCCTTTATCTGTTGCGCCACAGGTCCATGTTTAAGTTTGTAATTAAACTTTTATATACGTTCATTATTTTTAAGTGTTATTTTATTAACTTTTTCTACCTTTTTATTGTCTTTTTAACCATGGTTATTTGTTTTATTCCATTCTTTTTATCAGCGGATGGTCGCCTTCACATCCAGGTACTGCGTTTTACATATATATTTTTGCCTTGAATTTCGCAATCTTTGTAGTAAGATTTAGTAACTCCAACTTTCTTTTTTTTTGGAAATGATTCTATTCTATGAATTCTTTTTTGTTGTTATTATTATTATTATTATTATTAATTATTATTATTATTATTATTATTATTATTATTATTATTATTATTATTATTATTAGACATTATTTTCTTGTAGATTATCAACTTTCTTTTTCTCACGTTAGTAAAACTTGTTATGTTTTGATGATTTAATCAGTAGACTAGATTCATATAATTTCAGTTCAACTTTCTGTCAAGAATTTCCACAAATTTATTCTTCTTCTACTTCTTTATTATTATTTGTAACTCACTAGGAGTTCTCACACACATCATCATCAGTGATTGTTCACCGACAACAACCAGTGGTATTTCCTGGAGTCTGAGTGACAACAAGCCTCCCCAGATTTCCAGTATTCTTCACCCCTTTTCGATAACGATGCGGTATCGCAACAGCCTCTTACCATTGATTTCTCGCTGGTAAAGACAATTGGTCTTCTCTGGGATTTGGGTGGCAATAAGCCTCCCCAAGGTCCCAGCATTCTCTGCATTTTTCCAGTGGAGGTCTGGTTTGTGCTGTCCCTCCTCAATCTTCTCATCCTCCTCGACCCTCTACAAATATTTTGTCTGGTGTCAGCCTAGGCCGGCACCATTTTTTAAAAAAAATTAATTTTTAATTTTTTTTAATTTATTTTTTTTTTAATTCTTTAATTAAAAAAATTTTTTTATTTATTTATTTAAATAAAAATAAAAAATTTTCATTTAAAAATTTTTTTTTTTTTAATCTTTAATTTTTTTTTTTTTATTTAAAAAAAAATTTTAATTTAAAAAAATTATTATTATTATTATTATTATTATTATTATTGCTTCCCTGCAGACTACAACATGGTATTCTTCAAGCCTAATGTCAACAAATTGTCGAGACGCCGTCTTAAGTAATCAAATTTAGTCCATTCCATTTATCGTTTTCAATTCTCTCATAGTATTGTTCATCATCCAAATAACAACCTCATTAACCTTTATCCTCGAGTGACTTTTTGACTTGGTAAGTGGTGACTCATTAGTTTGAAAATTATTGTTATTTACTCACTAGGAGTTTCCACACAAGTCATTGTCAGTGAGTAATCACTGACAATAACTAGTGGTGTTCTCTGGAGTATGAGTGTCAACAAGTCTCCTCAGATTTCCAACAACCTCAGTCTCTTTCGAAAACTTACAAATCATTCTAACCCTTCATGACCAATTGATGTGATACCCGTATATTTCTTTGTTTTTTTATTATTTCTATTTCAACCTCCACTATGGCCGGTAAGCGTATGTTGGTTATGTGGGTTGATTTCCGCATTTGAGAATTTTCATTAAGAATTGGACTGTTTTCATCATTTCCGTGCGTTGTATAATGTGTGTGAGGGGGGGGGGTAGAGATGTAAATCAAACAACCGTAAGTAGATACTAGCTGGTATAAGCTACTCTCTTTCTTTCTCTGTTCGTTTAGCTTACTCTTTTCTTTTTCTTTTTTTCCGTTCTGTATCGCATGGAAACGGGAGATAATCAATTCAATAGATTTGTGCTCCTCCGCTGTCTCCAAAATACAAAGAATTAGTAAACATAAAGATGCGAACTCGAGATTTTCAACCAATTAAAATGATTCCCGAGATGATGTGAAATACCAATTTTTTAATAAAAACAATAAACTCGGCAATCAAAAAGGAGAGAGAGGGCCTGTCAACTGAGTCGAGATTTTCTGGTGATGTCATTGATGGTGGTTCTTACTACCACTATCAATGCTGACCGGAAGTCCTCGGAACGCGTAACGCGCATGCGTCCATCTGCAATCAGACAAGCAGACTTACGTCCATAAGATTATTCATTTACTTGGAAATCTTTGTTGACTTATTTCTGCTATTGTTACGTTATTCCCCTGCTAAAGAACACGGCTACCATCCTAAGGATTATTCATTCAGTTGGATATCATCCTTAACTTGTTTCTTTTTTCAAACGTATTTTCTAAAAATGATCACATTTTCAGAGTCCTAACGTGATAGAAAATGTAAATGGCGATTTCGTCTTTTTCGGTTGATTTTGACTACGAACGGCTGATAAAGATTGATGTCTTAAAGTCTTTAAAAAATAAATTAGAATTTTATTTCGGGATAAAAAATACAATTTTAGACTAATTAATAAGTTTCGTCCAAAATCTGTGTGAAAATCCAACGAATAAGCGAGATATTCAAATAATATATTGTAAATAAACTGTCCGTTTGCCCCCCCCCATGACTGTTTTAATATATTACAAATTCTTACTATATTGTAAATAAACTGTTTGTTCTAAAAACGCACACACATTTTAATTTATTTCAATAAATATTCTATTAATTAATTATTTTGAATTATTGAATTTTTAATTGTTCATGTTTGATTCACTTTTCATGTTTGATGATTTACTTCAAGTTAAAAAAAATCAAGAAACCATTATTTTTTCGGAAATGAGAGCAACTCTTACTAAATTATTCAGCTAAAACTAATGATAATGAAATGTTCATATAAAGAATAGGGAGTTGTCTTCTTGTGTTTACAAACCAAGAGATATTTCCATGGGGTATAACTGATACTAGTCTTTTCATTTGATATAGACCGAAAAGAATGAACTTATTTAAAGAATGAATATTAAATCAGACGAATTATTGTTCAAAGAAAAATGTTCATGTTTTAAAAATTACAAAAATTTATGACAACACCATTTTATTATTAAATATTAATGTTTGCTGTCTGTGTCTAGTCTACACAAATTACGCGAAATAATACGTTTGCACTAAGCTTCTAATAAAGTAATGGGTTAATGATATTCCGTGATCGTTAATTAATAAATATTGAAAACGTCATTACAATTAGTTTATTTCCTGATTTTTTATGAATTTTTAAGTAAAGGGAGGGGGTCATAGTCTGACTGTTCGACAGCTTTCGTTTGTAACTATACAACATGACGTCATTTTCCAGTTAACAGGTCTTAGTTTACGTAGGCCTCGGTCCATTTTGCCAGAAACAAGATAAAAAGCGTAACAACATTATGCAGGGCGATGGCGGCGGCGGTGTGTAACACAGAATCTAAACTCACCTACACAGAAGTTCACACATGTTCCTATACTGACAAAGGCCACATACGCACAAAGTATCTTAAACGCGCACATACAATTCATATTCACACTAATAAGAACAAATGTACAGACATACGCACTTCTAACGCAAGTATCGTCTGCCACACTGCGAACATTCTACAAACACGAGAACTTTTAACATTTCTAAACGAAAATTTACTCACTCAAAATATCTTTCACACCACTATAATAGCGGCAATTTTCTCTTTAATAATTAGTAGTAGTAGTAGTAGTAGTAGTAGTAGTAGTAGTAGTAGTAGTTATTTTAATAAAATTGATCATTCGACAAAACAAATTGAAATAATATACAGGTGTAAAATATTGTATATCAGAGATGCAGACTGGTTTTAGATTATTTTTATTTTCTATTTTCTATGCCTATTGTGTGTTATTTGAAGGAATTCAATGACAAACCATGATAATACATTACCATGTGAGATTGAAGGTTACGGAGTCTTCACTGGTATTTAAATGCTAATAAGCCTCCCCAATGGTTCCAGTACTCTCTCGGTGCTCTCCCTCCTCAGTCCCTCCATCCTCCTCGACACTTCACGACCATTTTGTGTAGTACCAGCCCCGGGGTAGTGATACAAGCCGAGGAGGATCGATATGCGAGTTTAGACAGAAAGTCAATATCATAGTTATTCGGAAGGTGAGAGAAAATGGAGCGTGAGAAAAAGGCGTTTTGATTTGGAATTTAGTGACAACTGGATTCAGAGAGAAATTTCCCACTACCCTAAGAGATATTGTGTTGATAGTATCCTTTCCAACCAACTCTTCGTAAGGAACAGAAACAACGAAAAAAAACGTGTCGGACAATTAATAAAGAATGTGTAGCGTATATACAGCGGTGTAAAACGTGTTCCTTCTTGACGACAACCTGACAATATAACGGGCTGGGATCAAAGTGTCGTATCTGTTCTGTCATCAGTCAATCCTTCTTGACTTGGGTATTTTTTCTCGTCAAGAGTGCCCCTATTTGGGGAGCTGGAATATCCCCACATAAAAAAATGACATTGTGTCTAACTTTACCCTCGTGTGATGGCGAGTACATAATGATAATATAACAGAGGGTATCCTCCCTCCGGGGTGGCTATTTAACCAAAATCAGACAGACAGAGTTTTGGTCATGGTGTGCTGGTTTGGCCTTGTTCTCTGTCGGTCTGAGATATAGTCCTGTGCAGTTCTAAGAAGTCTACCCTCCCAGGCTTTACCTTCTCACCCTTTTTGAAGGAGTTAGTTTGTTGCTAACCGCCTGAGGCGCCCCTACTGGGTAATGTCAACGGGGCTGCCCAGAAAATTTGTGTTCGGCTAGAGTGCTCTTCCTCTAGAGCGTTGGCTTTCCAAATCACACTTTCCCGACCTTGTGTCTAATCTTTCCGCCGTTTGGGGGTGGGGGAGATAAATAAAATCCCAAAAAAACAATATCACAAATTCTTTAGTAAGATTTCGTAACTTACTTTTTCTGTAAGGTGACGATTCCCTTATACACATAATTTTTTATTATAATTAACCACTTCTTTTTTTAGAGTACCACCTTTTTCTCGCGTTATTAAACAAGTTATATTACCATTGTTTCAGTTAGCACTTTATTGGTCGTTCGGTTAGGGGCAAAGTGTAGTGTCTGTTGATATTACACTTCACCTTTTCCGTCCTCGGTCAGTGAATGAGAAATGATTCTAGACTGAGGCAATTTTATTTTTGTACCAATACATAGTGTATCTTTAGGGGGGGTCTGTATATTCTGCACATTAAAAACAAATCTTGTGTGTAAATAGGGATTAGATCAATATTGTTTCATTTCATCTTTTCTATTTGAAACTTGAGAAAATTGATCATCCTCTTCCTTCCCGAAAACAAAACCCCATTTAGTTGTTTCCCCCGGAATTGAATTTCGCAAACTCGGGAATGAGATGTAATTACTCCAACTTCCTTTTATCCCGGCAGACAAGCCTTTCATACAAATTACTTTTCTTTTTGTTGTTAATTAACTTTCTCCTTTTCACGTTAGTAAACTAATTATATTAGGTGTAATAAAAACACGAGAGATCGATGTAATGTGTGAAAAGTTTATTCAGGTTACAATAACATACATTGAAACGTAGAGAACAATTATTAGTAATTTATACAGAAGAGAGTTCTTATTCAGGGGAGATAATTTCCAACAAGAGAGATAACTTATGAATTGACTAATGACATTACAATTAGTTAGTAAGTAGACAAAATCAATATAATTCCAGAGTATCTCTATTTCACGTTTTCTACACATTATTATTATTGACCCACTAAGAGTTATCACACAAGTGTGATACTATGAACTCCCCCCCCCCAAGAGTCATGACCTCGGAGAATATGGAATAAATGATTCACAAAAAGGAAAAGCAATCGGAAGTGTGATGAGTTAACAGGCGATAGGAAGACCGCAAGTTTAGGATTTCCGGCTGAAACTAAATATATTGAGCAGCCAGAGTTCGGCTGGTAACGACCATTAGTCTCCTCTGACATTTGGGTGGCAATAAGTCTCCCCAAGTTCCCAGTACTCTCCGCACCTTTTCCAGTGAAGGTCTGGTTAGTGTTCTCTCTTCTCGGTCTTCCCATCCTCCTTGGCCCTTCACAACTATTTTGTGTGGTATCAGCCGAGACTTGTGCCATCACTTTGTTTAGAGGGAAGCAATTTATGATATTTCTTGCAGTTTCTGTTCCTTGGATTTCCTTCCTATTGTAGCGTCCATGTGATTGGTTACCGTTCGTAGCTTATCCGGGTGTGTTTCCGCATTCGAGGATTTTCCTTAAGATTGTAGCGGTTTTCATCATTGCCGTCCTTTGTATGGTGTCAGTGATTCCTTGTATTCCAATTTCTCGCAGTCTTTTTACAGTTTTTGAAGACTGTTCCTAGTGCTCCTACGATGACTGGTATTATATTGACTTTCTTCATGCTCCATATCCCTTTCAATTCTCTGGTAAGTTCCGTGTATTTGCTTCGCTTTTCCTTCACCTTGATCTCCACTCTGCGGTCTGCTGGAATGGCAACATCTACGATTTGGAAGGATTTTTCCTTACTGTTGACTATTATGACATCCGGTCCTCTTTGCTTGTATGAGTTTATCTGTTTGCACCTCCATATCCCAGAGGATTTTGTGATTTTCGTTTTACAGTACTGTCTCTGCTTTATGTTTGTACCATTTGTCCGCGTGTTCGAAATGCAGTCGTTTGTATAGTTCCCAGTGTACTGCTTTCCACACGCAATCGAGTCTGTTCTTATATTCCTTTTGTGCTAGTTTGCTGCATTCGCTTATTATGTGATTTACTGTTTTGTCTCTTTGTCCACACAATCTGCATTTACTGTTCTCCTAGGATTTATCTATTTAAGCTTTAATGTATTTATTCCTAATCGCATTCTTCTGTGCAGCTGTCAATAGAGATTCCGTTTCTCTGTTCAAGTGTCCTTTTCTTAACCATGCACAGGAATGTTGGTGTGTCTCTTCGCATGCCATTCTCATGAAACGTCCATGTAGCTGTTTTTTCACACTTTTCTTTTCTTGTCTTTTTATTTCTGGTTTCGATGCTTTCCGATTTGTTCATTGGGGCAGTGTCTCTTGCTGCGGCGATCAGCCTTTCTGTGTTCAGGGTTATGTATTTCTCCGGCTTTTTGTTGTGTCTTTCACACAATCTTCTATACTTGCCAGTCCTCTTCCTCCTTCGTTTATTTGCACATAGAGTATGTCTGTATTGTCTTTTGGGTGTAGTGTGTTGTGCATGGTCATTAATTTTCTAGTCTTCTGATCAGGGTGCCTGAGTTCTTTAGTCCAGCCTATGAATGGTCCAGAGTATATTATTAGTGATATTGCCCAGGTGTTTATTCCTTTTACTAGATTTATGCGATATAATTTCGTTTCTAAGAGTTTCCTTGTTCTCGGGTATTATTTTCTTTCATTTTTATAGGTGTAATGGTCTCTGCTTCCAGAACCCCCAAATATTTATAGCTATCCTGTTCACCTAGTGCCCTCATTTCCTCTTGATTGGGCAGTTCCATGCCCTCTGTTGTCTCCAGTTTTCCCCTTTTCATCTCTAGCAGTGCACACTTTTCTATTCCAAATTCCATTTGAATGTCCTAGCTGAAGATTCTGGCCGTATTTATCAGCTTTTCCAGTTCCTTTTTGCTTTTTGCAAATAGCTTCAGGTCGTCCATCTACACGAAGTTGTTTATTCTTTGTTCCGTGTCTGTAAATTTGTATTTACTGAGTATGCAGTTGAGTGGCATGATAGCTATGAAAGATAATAGTAGTGATAGGGGGTCTCCTCGGAATATGCCTCACTCTATTCTTATCTCAGTCAGGTGTTGTACTCAAGCTGTCAGTTCTTGTCTCCATGTTCCCATAACTTTCTGAATGAGATTACTAATCTTGTCAGTTATCTTGTACATTTTTAAGCATTCAATTATCCATGCTTGAGGGATTCTGTCATAGTATTTCTTGTAGTAAATCCATGCCATGGATATATTCGGTTTTCTGCTTTTTACCAACTTCAGGGTCTTTTGATCTATGTATAGCATATCATGCGCTCCTCTTTTTTTCTTTCCGATATCCTTTTTCTTCATCGTGGAGCAGTCCACGATTGTTTAGGGAGTGGTAGATTTGTTCTTTCGGTTGTAGCGTCAGGATTTTTCACATTGTTGGTAAATAGATTATTGATCTGTAGTTGCTTGGGATCATTCCCTTTTGGGCGTTTTTTTTTTGTATTAGCGTTGTCATTCCTTTGGTCATCCACTCTGGTACATCTGTTTAGTGGATATATCCTCTCAGTTTCTGCGCTAGCCTTTCATGTAGGGTCATGAATTAATTATTATTATTATTATTATTATTATTATTATTATTATTATTATTATTATTATTATTATTATTATTTACTCATTAGGACTTTTTGCATGAGTCATTATGAATGATTGCTCACAGATAATAATAATAAGTGGTGACAACAAGTCTCTCTATATTTCCAGAACTCTCTGCCTCTTTCAATAACCACTGCAAATTATTTTGCATTCTCGCAACAGTTTTTTACAATTGATTTTCTCGTTGGCAACGACTCTTGGCTTTCCCTGGAATTTGGGTGACAATAAGCCTTTTAAAGCTTCCAGTTATCTCCGCATCCTTTTAGTGGAGGTCTGGCTGCTGCTCTTCATCCTCTGTTTTCCCACCATCCTTGACCCTTCATAATCATTTTGTGTGGTATCAGCTGAGGTAGTAATACCAGTCGATACACAAGGCGAGTGAAAAGTACTGTTTGATCCGGGATTTTCTATCGACTGGATTCAAACAGAATAGAAAAAATATTTCACTACCCTGTTTGCTATTGTGTCGATAGCATCCTTTTCAACCGACTTACCACAGAGATCATAAAGTAAGAAAAGGCTTGTCGTACAATTAATAAAGAAAGAGTATATTTCATATATGGCTGTATAAAATGTGTTCTTTCCTGACTACAGCCTGACAATATCACGGACTGGGATTAAAGTGTAGTATCCGTTCTGTCATAAGTCAGATTAGGAGAAATCCTGTTTGACTGGGGTAAGTATCATTTTATCTTATCCAGAGTGCTTCTTTTAGGTGTACTATAATTGCCCCACATAAAACACACCTTGTGTCGAACTTAGCCCTCGTTAAGAGGAAAGTAAAAACTAGAATAATATACAAATATTACTCCCCTCCCGGAATAGAATTTAGAAAACTCTGTAATGAGATGTAATTACTCCAACTCCCTTTTATCCCGGCAGACAAGCCTTTCATACAAATTACTTTTCTTTTTGTTGTTAATTAACTTTCTCCTTTTCACGTTAGTAAACTAATTATATTAGCTGTAATAAAAACACGAGAGATCGATATAATGTGTGAAAAGTTTATTCAGGTTACAATAACATACATTGAAACGTCCAGAACAATTCGTTGTAATGTATACAGAAGAGAGGTCTTATTCAGGGGAGATAATTTCGCACAAATGATATAACTGATGAATTGACTTATGAAATTAAAATTAGTTGGTAAGTAGACAAAATTATTATAATTCCAGGGTATCTCTATTTCACGTTTTATACACATTATTGTTATTATTATTATGATTATTATGAGTAGTAGTAGTAGTAGTAGTAGTAGTAGTAGTAGTAGTAGTAGTAGTCACATTCTCACAGAATCGTTATCAATGATTGCTTACTAAAAATAATCATTGTTGTTCCCTGAAGTCTGAGTGACAATATGTCTTCCCAGATTTCCAGCACTCTCTTCACTACAATTTATTTCAAAAATAACTTAGTCCAATCAAAAAAAATGGGAATATTAAACATTTCTAGATAATCTAAAAAGATTTTAAAAATAGGAAGAACACAATAGAAGTTTAGATAATCTAAAAAGATTTTTAAAATAGGAAGAACACAATAGAAGTTTAGATAATCTAAAAATATTTTTAAAATAGGAAGAACACAATAAAAGTTTAGATAATCTAAAAAGATTTTTAAAATAGGAAGAACACAATAGAAGTTTAGATAATCTAAAAAGATTTTTAAAATAGGAAGAACACAATAGAAGTTTAGATAATCTAAAAAGATTTTTAAAATAGGAAGAATACAATAGAAGTTTAGATAATCTAAAAAGATTTTTAAAATAGGAAGAACACAATAGAAGTTTAGATAATCTAAAAAGATTTTAAAAAATAGGAAGAACACAATAGAAGTTTAGATAATCTAAAAAGATTTTTTAAATAGGAAGAACACAATAGAAGTTTAGATAATCTAAAAAGATTTTAAAAATAGGAAGAACACAATAAAAGTTTAGATAATCTAAAAAGATTTTTAAAATAGGAAGAACACAATAGAAGTTTAGATAATCTAAAAAGATTTTTAAAATAGGAAGAACACAATAGAAGTTTAGATAATCTAAAAAGATTTTTAAAATAGGAAGAATACAATAGAAGTTTAGATAATCTAAAAATATTTAAAAAATAGGAAGAACACAATAGAAGTTTAGATAATCTAAATATATTTAAAAAAATAGGAAGAATACAATAGAAGTTTAGATAATAGAAAAATATTTTTAAAATAGGAAGAACACAATAGAAGTTTAGACAATCTAAAAAGATTTTAAAAATAGGAAGAACACAATAGAAGTTTAGATAATCTAAAAAGATTTTAAAAATAGGAAGAACACAATAGAAGTTTAGATAATCTAAAAAGATTTTTAAAATAGGAAGAACACAATAGAAGTTTAGATAATCTAAAAAGATTTTTAAAATAGGAAGAATACAATAGAAGTTTAGATAATCTAAAAAGATTTTTAAAATAGGAAGAACACAATAGAAGTTTAGATAATCTCAAAAGATTTTTAAAAATAGGAAGAACACAATAGAAGTTTAGATAATCTAAAAATATTTTTAAAATAGGAAGAACACAATAGAAGTTTAGATAATCTAAAAAGATTTTAAAAATAGGAAGAACACAATAAAAGTTTAGATAATCTAAAAAGATTTTTAAAATAGGAAGAACACAATAGAAGTTTAGATAATCTAAAAAGATTTTTAAAATAGGAAGAACACAATAGAAGTTTAGATAATCTAAAAAGATTTTAAAAATAGGAAGAACACAATAGAAGTTTAGATAATCTAAAAAGATTTTTAAAATAGGAAGAACACAATAGAAGTTTAGATAATCTAAAAAGATTTTTAAAATAGGAAGAACACAATAGAAGTTTAGATAATCTAATAAAAATTTTAAAATAGGAAGAACACAATAGAAGTTTAGATAATCTAAAAAGATTTTTAAAATAGGAAGAACACAATAGAAGTTTAGATAATCTAAAAAGATTTTTTAAATAGGAAGAACACAATAGAAGTTTAGATAATCTAAAAAGATTTTTAAAAATAGGAAGAATACAATAGAAGTTTAGATAATCTAAAAATATTTAAAAAATAGGAAGAACACAATAGAAGTTTAGATAATCTAAAAAGATTTTTAAAATAGGAAGAACACAATAGAAGTTTAGATAATCTAAAAAGATTTTAAAAATAGGAAGAACACAATAGAAGTTTAGATAATCTAAAAAGATTTTTAAAATAGGAAGAACACAATAGAAGTTTAGATAATCTAAAAATATTTTTAAAATAGGAAGAACACAATAAAAGTTTAGATAATCTAAAAAGATTTTTAAAATAGGAAGAACACAATAGAAGTTTAGATAATCTAAAAAGATTTTTAAAATAGGAAGAACACAATAGAAGTTTAGATAATCTAAAAAGATTTTTAAAATAGGAAGAATACAATAGAAGTTTAGATAATCTAAAAATATTTTTAAAATAGAAAGAACACAATAGAAGTTTAGATAATCTAAAAAGATTTTAAAAAATAGGAAGAACACAATAGAAGTTTAGATAATCTAAAAAGATTTTTTAAATAGGAAGAACACAATAGAAGTTTAGATAATCTAAAAAGATTTTAAAAATAGGAAGAACACAATAAAAGTTTAGATAATCTAAAAAGATTTTTAAAATAGGAAGAACACAATAGAAGTTTAGACAATCTAAAAAGATTTTAAAAATAGGAAGAACACAATAGAAGTTTAGATAATCTAAAAAGATTTAAAAAATAGGAAGAACACAATAGAAGTTTAGATAATCTAAAAAGATTTTTAAAATAGGAAGAACACAATAGAAGTTTAGATAATCTAAAAAGATTTTTAAAATAGGAAGAATACAATAGAAGTTTAGATAATCTAAAAAGATTTTTAAAATAGGAAGAACACAATAGAAGTTTAGATAATCTAAAAAGATTTTTAAAAATAGGAAGAACACAATAGAAGTTTAGATAATCTAAAAATATTTTTAAAATAGGAAGAACACAATAGAAGTTTAGATAATCTAAAAAGATTTTAAAAATAGGAAGAACACAATAAAAGTTTAGATAATCTAAAAAGATTTTTAAAATAGGAAGAACACAATAGAAGTTTAGATAATCTAAAAAGATTTTTAAAATAGGAAGAACACAATAGAAGTTTAGATAATCTAAAAAGATTTTAAAAATAGAAAGAACACAATAGAAGTTTAGATAATCTAAAAAGATTTTTAAAATAGGAAGAACACAATAGAAGTTTAGATAATCTAAAAAGATTTTTAAAATAGGAAGAACACAATAGAAGTTTAGATAATCTAATAAAAATTTTAAAATAGGAAGAACACAATAGAAGTTTAGATAATCTAAAAAGATTTTTAAAATAGGAAGAACACAATAGAAGTTTAGATAATCTAAAAAGATTTTTTAAATAGGAAGAACACAATAGAAGTTTAGATAATCTAAAAAGATTTTTAAAAATAGGAAGAATACAATAGAAGTTTAGATAATCTAAAAATATTTAAAAAATAGGAAGAACACAATAGAAGTTTAGATAATCTAAAAAGATTTTTAAAATAGGAAGAACACAATAGAAGTTTAGATAATCTAAAAAGATTTAAAAAATAGGAAGAACACAATAGAAGTTTAGATAATCTAAAAAGATTTAAAAAATAGGAAGAACACAATAGAAGTTTAAATAATCTAAAAAGATTTTTAAAATAGGAAGAACACAATAGAAGTTTAGATAATCTAAAAAGATTTTTAAAATAGGAAGAACACAATAGAAGTTTAGATAATCTAAAAAGATTTTTAAAATAGGAAGAACACAATAGAAGTTTAGATAATCTAAAAAGATTTTTAAAATAGGAAGAACACAATAGAAGTTTAGATAATCTAAAAAGATTTTTTAAATAGGAAGAACACAATAGAAGTTTAGATAATCTAAAAAGATTTTAAAAATAGGAAGAACACAATAGAAATTTAGATAATCTAAAAAGATTTTTAAAATATGAAGAACACAATAGAAGTTTAGATAATCTAAAAAGATTTTAAAAATAGGAAGAACACAATAGAAGTTTAGATAATCTAAAAAGATTTTTAAAATAGGAAGAACACAATAGAAGTTTAGATAATCTAAAAAGATTTCAAAAATAGGAAGAACACAATAGAAGTTTAGATAATCTAAAAAGATTTTAAAAAATAGGAAGAACACAATAGAAGTTTATATAATCTAAAAAGATTTCAAAAATAGGAAGAATACAATAGAAGTTTTCTAAAAATGTGCAAATAAATAAAAAAAAAATTTAAAAAATAAAATAACTTCACTGTATCCCGGGTAACACCGTGTAGGTGCAGCTACTTAGATATGTTCGTAAAGATTTGAACAAGAAATATAAATGTATGCAGATTCCATTGAGAATTTTAACATTCAATATGCATAAGGGTGTTGGTTTGGGTTTGGTAGAAAGGACGGGGTATTAGTGGAAGAGGACACGAAACGCTAGAAAAAAAGGAACTCTGGTGGCAGTACAGTACCAAATTTAAAGGTGAATTTAGCACTCAAAACCTACACAATCAAAAAATGGTCTCATATCCACGGTCCGTCTCTTCTTTCTTCATGTATAATAATTATTAATTACAGTTAATGTTTAAGAAGACAATTTTTCTTTTTAATCTATTTAAAATGAACAAGAGTGGAAATATTGTTTTTATTTATTGTTTAACTCCTTAACATTCGACTTAAGTTAAATGTGATTATACTATTACAAATCAACAAAATGTAGACCGTGAATGTTAGACCATTAGATGAATTAACATGACATTTAAATTCGTATCGATTAATCTTATCTTTTTTTTTAATCAGTGCATTATATTAATTAATATCATTTGTTTGTAATAATATAAGTACCTTTAAATTCCATAAAAATGCCAGTATACTGAAATCATATGCCCTTAATAGGGTTAAGATGAAAATTCATATACACTAAATGTACAGAAGCAAGGAAATTCCCAAATTTTTACACTTTTATTGTCATTAAGGGTATGCGAGCACAACAGGGTTATGTATTTTACTAGTAGGAATTTTTCTTCGGCGCACCTCACACACTTCATCCACTCATGCATAGAGATTTATACTGTAGTGATGTGATAATGAAATGGTTTGGTTGATATGTAATCATACACTTAATGACAATAAAAGTGTAAAAATTTGGGAATTTCCTTGCTTTTGTACATTTAGTGTATATGAATTTTCATCTTAACCCTATTAAAGGCATATGATTTCAGTATACTGGCATTTTCATGGAATGTCATTACTTTTGTAAAGGCTATGCCTCAATACAATGCCTTCTCATAAGGTTTTTTGGAATTTTCTGGAAAACTAAGGTATATGGTAAACTGAAATTAAAATGCCATCAACTAGACCCTATCTCTGCCAAAAATCAGATGAATCCATCAAATAGTTGATGAGATACAGGGTGGCACATACGTACGTACACACAGATAACATGATTTCATGATTGAACTTTCTGGATCTCTGGGTTGCCTTGACTAATGATGCTGAAATTCTACACATTTATAGAACCTATCAAATAAAAAGTTTGTGCAAAGTTTTAACTAATTTGGTTTATTGGTTTTTGAGTTATGATTGATCAAATAAAT
The DNA here is from genome assembly GCA_963556195.1 of Sepiola atlantica. Classification (NCBI taxonomy): domain Eukaryota; kingdom Metazoa; phylum Mollusca; class Cephalopoda; order Sepiida; family Sepiolidae; genus Sepiola; species Sepiola atlantica. Next base: position 43,634,885 of record OY744534.1, read on the forward strand.
GAGATTTCCAGCATAGGCCATTCTTAAATTCTATTAAGGGATAGAGCGCTCTCGCGCCTCCCTTGATTAAGTCTTTTAATGTTAAGGAGTTAAACAATAACTAAAAAATACGTTTTCCACTCCCGTTGATTTTAAATAAATGAAAATTTGTAAAACAAATTGTATTCTTAAAGATTAATTATAATTTATGAAAAGGTAAAGCATTGAGTTTAAACCATTATTTGATTGCGTACGTTTTAGCGTTCTAAATTCACCTTTCAATTTGGTACCGTGCTTCTATCAAAGCACCGAATAAACATCTGACATTTTATTTTCATTAAGTTGTTATAGATTCATGTTATTTTCCGTGTGTGTACATTGTGGTAGGTGCACTCATTGCTGTGTGGATATGTATTGTTGTCTGAGTGCTGTGTTTGTGTGAGTTCCAATATGTGTCCGTGTGTATTATCTTTGTAATTGTGTAGTTCCGGTTGTGGCGTATGTGTGCATGTGTCAACATTGTCACGAGGACCGTTTCGGTCTGTGATGATGTTGGTTATTTCTCATGTGGCCACTGTGTTGTGTGGGTTTGCAACCCTAGAACTTGCGTTTTCATATCTCCAGTAGCATTCTATGATAAATTTCCTTTCTTCAATGTTTGGTCGCCCCGCCATCATTAAACCCAGAATTTAAATTATCCCGTAAAAATTAATGATCTTGAAATTGACAGTGTTCTAACAAAACAGTATCTGTTATCTCCATTTATATAAAGTAAGGTATTATCCATCTTTTTGTATGCATGCGTGTCATGGTCCTTGACAGCCGAGCTCCAAAGAAAAATCCAAACGGTAGAAATGAGATGCTACAGAAGAGTGCTTGGCATCTCGTACTCAGACCGTGTCACAAACGAAGAAGTTCGCGCGCTCATCAACGCAAATCTGAACAACTACGAAGATTTGCTGACAACTGTAAGAAAAAGAAAGCTTGGATGGTATGGTCACGTGACAAGGGGCAGTGGTCTCTCCAAAACCATCCTGCAGGGAGTAGTGCAAGGCAAGAGAAGAAGAGGTAGACAACACAAAAGATGGACGGACAACATCAAAGAGTGGACGGGCTACAACTTCGCTACAACCCAGTCCATTGCCCATGACCGTCAGAAGTGGAGACAGCTGGTGTGGAGTTCATTGGTGCAGCGCCCCTACGACCCAGGAGGGGGTTAAGGGACCAAGTCAAGTCAGTCAAGTCATGTGTATATGTTTATATATTTGTATGTACATGATTCACTCCTAAACTAATTAAACGATTATTATGAATTTTGTAAAACAGCTTCGAGACGTACGTAAAAGCGGTCTTGTGTGTTAGAATTTGCTCTAACATTGTCGAATGCATTTGCAAGGTAATTCGCTAAAAAAAAATTGCTAACATATTTGCAAATGGGGCACAAATATAAAGAGGAAGTCCGCTGGTACTTGGCTATGCAGGGGATGTGCATGTGATAAGCACAAGCAATGGAAAATAGATAACAGGGATGATAAGCCTCTGCCTTTCCTTCTCTTCTCTTTTTGCGTCAGTCTTTGCCTTTCTTTTCCGTCTTTTTCCCCTCGTAAAAGCTATGCTTAAATAAAAGTAGAAGTCGGAACTACAGAATAAGAATTTGCTACAACTATCACATGAGCAGATTGCAATTAATATTGCTTCCCGAGAAATTTCACAGAACATATTAAAATTTAAAAAAAACCACATTACTGCAACACAGGTGGAACTGCCACAAACAAAGTTTCTTCGCGAGGGTTTCCCGTCTGTGAAACACGTTACCATAGAACTGTTTCATTCTCAATCCTCTCATAAGGTTCTTTATCTTTTAACTGATAATCATTCAATATTATATACCCTTATCCTAGAGTGGCTTTTGGCCTTGATAAGTGGTGACTCACTAGTAAAAAAAAAAAATTGCAAAAAACACCTTCAAATCTAATAAAGCATTAAGAGATATGTAAAACAAAACCTCTAGCATAAATAAAATCGAATTCCATAGAGGCAAGACCATGCTAATTTTCTCATATATATATACGTATAACTAGCAGTAATAACCCGACGCTGTACCACTCGGCGCTGCCCGGAAGTCGTTTAACTTTCATTTGTGTTTCGTTTCGCAGACATTTTTTTTTTCTGAAATAATTTATTGTGAGAAAATATTGAGACTTTTCGAAAGTTAATTCAATAATTAAATATATATTGTCTTAAATATAATCGGTTTTGCAATGGAGTAGGTAAGACGTCATTAAATCACATCAAAAAATTCGAATTATCTTCTTTTTTTTTGCAACTATGCCGTGTTTTTTTTGTTTTGTTTTTTATTGCCAAATTATTATTTTATTAAATATAGATACTGTTAATATATGTTAGTTATTTCTCATGTTCCCCCCTGTGTTGCGTGTTTATTGCAACCCTGGAAGTTGCGTTTTCATACTTCTAGTGGCATTTTATGATGAACTTCCTTTCTTTGGTCGCCCCGCCATTATTAAAACCATGATTTAAATTATTCCACTAAAAATGAATGATCTTCACATTGACAGCGTTCTACCAAAACAACATTTGTTATCTCTATTTAGATAAAGTAAAGTATGTGTATATGTTTATATATGTGTATGTTCAGGATTCACTCATAAACTAATCAAACAATCTTTATTAATTTTGAAACACTCCTGCAAGACGTAAGGGTGGGTGATATTGGCTGTATTCAGTTTAATTTTGCTTTACGCAAATGGGGGCAAAGAGGATGTTGAAGCCCTTCGTGGAAATTCAAATACATCCGATTTTTGTGAAATTTTAACAATAGGTATTAGACATCAATTAATAAATATCCCCCAACTTTCATTTTTTGTAAGTATTTAAAAGGTGTTTTAGGAGACATAACACGAACATAACGTCTCATTTGAAATTTCAAATCTTTCGGATTTGCATTAAATTTAGTCCATAATCATAATGGATTTCGATCAAAATTACTATTTTATTGAATATAGATAGTATTAATATAGAAGGGAAATGAGTCTTTGTAGGTTCAAATATTAATTATCTCCCTTACATTATTTGAGTTATTGTTTGAAAGTGCATTCATCATAAAAATATAAGTTATCTCCCTTGTATTATTTTAGTCATTATTTAAAATTGTCAATATTGTAACGATCTCTGCCGGAATATTTATTTTTTCAAACAAACTGAAGCGAAATACATTTTAATATTGTCAACAAAAAAAAAACATGCTAGAAGGAAAAAAGACGTCTTCATAGACATAATCAAATATTAATGTGTTAAGTGCAATGCTATTTAGGTCTAAATTCTAAAATCCAGATGACAATTTTATATATTAGAAGTAAATACGAGAATTCCTCTCTGCGTTTGATCGGGGTAGCTTTAATAATAAACTGTAGATTAAAAAACTGTTTGTCAGTGGTTTTGGGCAATTATTGTTCTGTGTTATAAAAAAACAAATCGTTTTTGTATATTTAATCCGATCAACAGTTTTGTCTCGGTCACTAATGTCGGGAGTCGGAAAATATAATACTTTCTCAATCCTATATCCTCTTCCTGTAACCAGAATCCCCGTGTACTAATTTTATAACAGAGAATATTTCGATATTCACCGGTTGAAAAGCATACGGGTTCGCATTCCTTAATAGTCTTTCATATTTTTTACATTGACAGATATGAGTTACTAATGCTATTTCTATAATTACTTACCTCAAAGAAAACACCAAATATTTAATAGCCTTTATTTTAAACTGACTAGATTTATAAGAATTAAAGACACCTCAAGTATGCGTTACATAAGATCAACAGATTAAAAGTACTTATATTCTTACGCCTACGTGCTTCCGTACATTGTTCAAACGCTTGCTAAAAAAAGAATGAAAAAGCGATACATGATTACCAATTAGGCAAAAATAAGGCTTACTTCAAAAATGAAAAAGCGAAACACGCAATCACTTTGTACTTAGTTCATTTAAATAACAAAAAACAATAATTAAGTCTTATAAATAATTAATTTGTTTCGAAAAGAAAATTACCGCCAACGTTTGTCACTCGTCTCTTTCGGTTTATTTAATTATACGTATATTACATTTTCATTCGTCTTGGAAATATGTTTTTTTATTTTACGTTAGTTTAACCTACTTCTAATAGGGGATGCTCGTCTTTTTACACCGGTTAAATATACATGAAAACAAGTGAACGGCCAGATGATATGGAGAACGAAATTATAGCAGATATTACACGAGACAGGAGGTTGAAAATCACAAAGAGATACTAAAACATATGAAAAGCGAGAAAAACAACGAGAGAGAGAGAGAGGGAGAGAAGAAGAACAAGAGACAGCGATGCATATCTACCCTTGTGTATTCCTACTGACTGCCGTAATAAACATTATTATTTTTTCTTATGTAAACGGACCCCAACCCACTCCCATAAAATAGTATATTACAATAGGCAGAAAAGTATAAACTGACAAGGAGATACTAAGGCATATGAAAAGCTAGAGAGACAATTAGAGATAGATAGATAGATAGATAGATAGATAGATAGATAGATAGACAGCGATGGATATATATCCTTAAGGACACCCGCTGACAACCGTAATAGACATTATTATTTTTCTTATGTAAACGCTCCATCACCCCACAAGAAATAACATTCCTCGCATAAAACAAAACAAATATGTAGAGAGTTCTCGGCGTTGGAACAAGACATACTTCTAGACATTCTGGGGAGATGATTCAAAAATCAAGATGGCTGTTCTTTTTCGATTTTACTTTCGAGAATTTAATTTTCTTTTTACTTATTTGGAAAAAAACTACTGTACGATATATCAATTATTTAAAAATATATATGCACGAAAAAAAAGCATTGTTTACTTTCTTCCCATAAATTTAAATAGTGGGTTTATAAAGCACAACATGAATAACAAATAACGCCAGGTCATTTTAACCATATTTTTTTCAAAAACAATCTATCCTCATTATTAATTATTTTACCTATATTGCATTTAACTAATTCTTTAACAAACGGTGATTACGTAACGTTCCATTTTTATTTGTTTATTTAACAAAAAAAATAAAACGCCATATAATGTCAACTATGTTTTCTGTCTGTTCTCTGTCATCATTATTAGTATTCTTCGTGTTCATTTTAATATGGGTTATGTCAGTTGATACAACAGGGGCACTATACTCCCGGGCAACGCCTTATCGGGATACATTGTGTAGATATAAAGTTATTTTTTGGAATGTATCATTAAACGTTGAAATAGGATTATTGATTAAAATAAGAGATGCTAGACGAGACTTAATATCTAATATAATAATAAGCAGCGTGTCTCTGTTTCAGTATTTATATGTATAAATAAAAAGTTATTTGTTTGTAACACCTAGGAAAATAATTCGGTGTATATTTAACGAACGGAATCAGCATGAAATGACTCGGCGTATTAGTAGGGTTCGCAGTGTAAACAAGACATCTGTTGTTTTTTCGTGCATCTCCCACTCTATAATAAAAAGCAATATATATATATATATATATATATATATATATATATATATATATATATATATATATATATATATATATATATCCTTTCACACAAAAGGTAACGAGTAATAAACTGCCGGACGAATCCATTTCAAGTATTTAGGGAAATTCAGAAAGAAATTAGCAAGTCAGACAACCCTCTCCCTTCAATCTATTTCCATAATGAGACATTTTCTTCCTTTCCGTTTACTATACCGATTCATGCGTTCTTATTTTTTCCTCTTTTTATTTATTAAACGTTCCAGTTTAAGACGTTTTCCTTCTTTCTTTCTTGTTTCTTTTTTAAATTCACCGATTTAAACGTTATTTTATATAAATATGAATATTCGGGACTAGAACCACTACGTACAGCGAAACAACTTCATTGCCTACGATAACTTGCGCATGACAAAGCCAGATGGCCTGGGACTAGCATGGAGGACTGGTTGCAGTTACGGGATGTCATTTGACTACCGTAGCCACAGAACACAGTTTTAAACAAATTTTTAATGAATATTAGTGCGAACACAGGCGAAGGATATTTTTCCGTAACTTTTGACGGAGGGTGTACACTCGGTTAATTATAAAAGTTATAAGTAAGTTGAGAACCAAACATCCGTAGAGGAGATTGCCTTTGTTTCACGATGTTTACAAAATGCTCACAATGTTTACAAAAGTTGTTTGTTTTTTGTGTAAGTGTTGCATAATGAGAATGTATAGCTGTTAGTTAAAAGCGTTCAGAATAAACGACACACTCGCTCAGTGATAGACGGGTGTAAGGTCAGAGGCGTAACATCAGTTCTGTCAGAGAGGATTTTACGACGATCAGGTGCGTGAAGTGATCGCTCGTCCCAAACCCTGTGCGACTAGTGGAGGGAAAGTAACCTAGAATAATGGCGGCTTAACGCTCCCCCCTCTCCCTCTCTCTATCTCTCTCTCTCTCTCTCTCTCTCTCTCTCTCTCTCTCTCCACCCCACCCCCCGCATACGAATAAAAGCCTTCATTTTAAAGAAGGCCTGTGTCCTGTAATTGATCGAGGTTAGAGAATACGTACGTGGGGTCCCGATGACGAACGTGTATATCAAGATTATACACAACAAACATGTAGAGTGAATTTCTCTTCAAATAGTTACGTTATTTCTAGTGGTGAAACATGTTTGTTTAGGTCGCTATGCATGTCTATCTGTTCGCCAAGCGGCATCATACCAAGCTTTTATGTTTTTTTTTATAAACAAGACGACAGCACTTTTCCCAATGGATTTTAGATATCAACGTTGTGAGATGGAAAGCAAAGGAAAATTAAGCCCTGATTTTTTCAACGGCACGGGCACACGACTAAATAATAAAATGAGACTAATATATTATCTAACATATTAAGTTATCTTGTCGGATTTCAAAGTCAGACTCAAATAGTATTTAAACTGACAAATCAAACGTTGCTTCTTACTATCCAATTTTCATTTGTCATTGTTGTACTGTGTTATTAGCAATATAATAACGTACTTCGCTACAATATTTAAAAAAATTATAATTAGTCCAGCCCCGATGACTTCTCATGCAAAAGTTTTTAAATAAACGCCTAAAAATAAAAATCATAAAGTGAAAAACTCATTTTAAATTGAAGTTGTCGACTTTAACTTTTAAAATGTGCAAACAAATAAAAATGAAACTAACTCCACTGCATCCCGGGCAACAGCTAGTTAAAACATTAAAATAATAAAATTAACTCCCATTTTCTTTAATTAATGTAAGAATTTCCAGTTTTTTGCTAAAAGTGTCTGTACTAGAATCTTTTCTAGTTTTATTAATTTGTTCCAAAAAATATATTAATTTGTTCAAAAAAATATATTACTCTATTTTTAAAAAAATCAATTGCGGTAGATTTACTTTTAAAAGTAAAACTAAACGGATTGTTTACTTCTGTTTTTGTTTTCTGTAATCTACGTTTTTGTTTTTTTTAATGAAAATCGCCCCAGACAAGGTATTAAGCCACTTGGTGTAAGGAGCTAGCAAGAACAACAGATGATTATCGCAAAGACAGAAGATAGATGCCTATTAGCCTTCGTCTTGAAAAGACCAAGGTAGGAAGAAAATAGAGTTCCACAAGCCTGCAGTTCTTGGAAACAAGCTACTGGAATAGGAAGCTGTATTATAATGAGGTATCAAAACAGCGAATTGATGGAGACCACTAGACTAACGAGTCAAACGAGCTGGAACAAAGGAAGCAGTGAATAGATCACACTGAAGAACACATGTCATAATAGTATTTATTTACAATAATTAGGACACCGGGCGACGCCGGGTAACCTTGTGGTAGATTTGCATTTAAAAATACTTATTTCTAATACATTAAGAAATGTGTCTCGTTTCGAAATATAAAATAAATACACAAATAATGATCACTGCGTAAGTAAATTAAAATATATTGTACACTTAAAATAATTAACGTAATGAAACTTTAAATTATTGGTTCTTATTTACCAAGCTAATATTTTGATATGGTCTGTATAATTTTCGTTTTTTTTTCTTTTTAGAATTAAAGAAATCATGATTTAATTGCAAATAACTACGAACGAATCAAGATCAAAATTTTAAATTTAGTTTGAAAAATAAGTACGAAGTACGAAGAAATAGATATGAAAGAAAGCAGACACCCCCGATTTAGAAACAGACAGTAATAGATTAAAAGGCTGGTTGCGGCCGGGTGTCATATCAGCTGAGGTTTGTTTTGGGGTCATTCTAGTAATCTAGGGGCTGTCCTGAATAACCAGCTCTTTATTTGTGTGGATTAAGCATGATTCAGCTCTGTCCTAGGACGTGCACCTTTACTTAAATTGCTTCCTCCTCTGAGAGGTAGCTTGGTTTATTTCCGATTTCCCGAAACACCCCTACTGGGGAATGCCGACGAATCCGTTCTCACTTATTTTTGTACTCTTTCAGTGTCCAATTGGAGTAGTTGGACCCCCTCACTCATATTAAACTGACCATTTCTAGCCTTGCTGCGGTAGGAAGCGGGAATTTGTAAAGTCAATCGGTCTATTTAAGTTATTTTATTCCGTTGTAGGGCTAATGGTTTGTGATGGGCCGGGAGAGCTAGGTTCAATCCTCGGTCGTCATACTAAAGACTTAAAATATGGTACTTGATTCCTCCTGGCTAAACACTAAAGTGAGGATTAGGTCTCAAAGCTGATTTTATAAAACCAGTTAAAATCGTTTTTCATATAATTACCGCTAAAACTGCCACACCAATTTTAATGCTTTTAATTTCCGTTTTCCGTAAAACATATATCTATTGAATTATTGAATGTGTAAGTTTTAGAATACAGAACAATTGTTGTTTTGTTTAAATAAATATGTATTTATTTAAAATCAAGGGAGGATCGAGAGTGCTCTATCCCTTAATTAGACTTCAAAAACGGACTATGCTGCAAATCTCATTTCTTTGATCAATCATAACTCAAAAACCAATAAACCAAATTAGTTAAAACTTTGCACAAAATTTGTATTTGATAGGTTCTATAAGTGTGTAGAATTTCAGCATCATTAGTCAAGGCAATCCAGAGATCCAGAAAGTTCAATCATGAAATCATGTTATCTATGTGTACGTACGTACGTACGTATGTGCCACCCTGTATCTCATCAACTATTTGATGGATTCAGCTGATTTGGGGCAGAGATAGAGGTTATAGGGTCTAGTTGATGGCATTTTAATTTCAGTTTACCATATACCTTAGTTTTCCAGAAAATTCTAAAAATAAAATTTATGAGAAGGCATTGTATCGAGGCATAGCCTTTACAAAAGTAGTGACATTCCATGATAAATGCCAGTATACTGAAATCATATGCCTTAATAGGGTTAAGATGAAAATTCATATACACTAAATGTACAAAAGCAAGGAAATTCCCAAATTTTTACACTTTTATTGTCATTAAGGGTATGACTATATATTAACCAAACCATTTCATTATCACATCACTACAGTATAAATCTCTATGCATGAGTAGATGAAGTGTGTGAGGTGCGCTGAATAAAAATTCCTACTAGTAAAATACATAGCCCTGCTGTGCTCGCATACCCTTAATGACAATAAAAGTGTAACAATTTGGGAATTTCCTTGCTTTTGTACATTTAGTGTATATGAATTTTCATCTTAACCCTATTAAGGGCATATTATTTCAGTATACTGGCATTTTTCATGGAATCAACTTAAACTTAGAAATTCAAATTGCACAACGCTTACATCGATTAAAAAATCTCTAATTGATTTCACGCGCGCCAACGCGATTCTCTTCTACTTTTGAAATCACCGTTGTAAGACCATACATACTTTTTAGTGGCGCCATGCCACGAGGAATAAAAAGGAAAAATAATTTTGTTTAAAATTAAAATGTTTCTATTACTGAAGAAGACGTTATATCGCCGAAACTAAGTTTAAGTCGGTTTTAAATAAATAAATATTTATTTATACAAATAAAAATATATCTGCGTTGTTTTGACTTCTAAAACTTACAAATTCAAATAGTATAACGCTTACATCGAGGAAACAAATCTCTAATATATCTATTGCTTTTCTTTTAGCCAATATCATTGTAATTGCAGTCATTCAGCTAACTGAGTGCTGTCTGTTTCACTGAATAATTTAGCAACATATAAATTTCCTATCTTAGTTGCACTGTTGTCACAGAAGCATATTTGTTACGGTGATTGGTGTTTTATATATAAACATTTTATGTACTACAATAAGTTAAATGTTGCAACCTACAACAGTGTCAAATATTAAATTAAATATCATCGACGAGATTGTTTTATGTTGAAAACGGCGCACAAAAGAAAATAATTCCCCAATTACACTTTTTTAAAACAATAACAAATTGATTTAATAATTACCCATGTCTTTTTTTCTTAACTTCATCTGTAATTTCATTTTATTTGCGCGCTGTTTTTAATTTTCTTATTTCTGTGTTCGTTAGCATAGGGACGAGGCATTCTTCCAAATGCCAGACTATCACATGCTATTTAGAGGCTCCAACCGAGTGCTCTTTTAACGATTTTGGCCGTTCTCTTAAGTGCAATTATTTAGATTTCTTTTGCACTTGGTTTTCCGGGAATACGTTCCATATACTTTTTGAAATTTTTCTTCATGAGGCCTTTAGCTCCTAATGTGCGAGGATGTGAGTATTTACAATCAGGATCACATTTTAAAGTTTTAAATCCTTTGTCTATTCGGTGTGAAAAAAGCGGAGCACAAATGAAATAAATTGTTAAACTCCTAACTTCTAAAGGTTAAGGCCGGTTCCATTAGGGGGTTGTTTTACTATAAGCTTTAATGACGTAATAGCATCACCCCCCCCCCGGATATTTTGAAAATAATACATTTTTCTCAAATTTTTCGTGATAATCAAAACGTTTGGCGTCTAATTAATATTAATTCATTAAAAATAGATACTTAAAATGGAGAAAAACGTTGGGAGGGGGCATTCCTCCAAGCCCACTCAAATCAAGGATGACTAACACTTAAACCTGCTTTTTTGTGTGCGTGAATTATCGTTTTTGCGATCCCTAGTGAGGATCAAGGGTAAGTGGAGTAATCTAGGAAAAAATGTCATCCTTCCCTACATCTCAGTATAGTAGCCAACGAAAAAGGACCCTTCTGTTCTCCCTCAACTACGGTTGATCTGTTTTCGTATCGTTTTGTTACTTGAGAGCGCATGTGTTCTAACTAAATATTTATTCAAGCAGAAAAAAAAAGATTACATCGTTTACGAATATCGATCATCAAGAAAGAAAAGTGAAACATTTAAAAGTGTGAGGTTGTAATCGATTCACATATCCCATGAACTCAGGTGTGACACAAGGTCGTAATTAAGTTTAAATCGGGTTCCTGGCAGCTGAAATAGAGAGGTAGGTGACTCCTAAAATTACTTTCGTTTCTCCTTATTATAGAAGACGCTTCACAATTCTAAGCTTGACCCCTGATCGTCCCCCCCCCTATGTTGCCGCAGAAATAGTTGAACCCCTGATGGAGAGGAAAGACCCCTGGGGTTGAGGGGGTCTGATTTTAGTCACCTTTTACATCTTTGCCACCAAATAACAAGACACCCCCTCGCCTATACTGAAGTCGGAAAAGAGGCCGAGAGACGCGCGGTTAATGTCAAGATAAAATACCTTACTCTCCGCACGCCACCATTTCTGCCCAATTTATTCGTAAGATAAGAACATTTTTTTCTCTGGATTTAATGTATCCTCAAATCTTTATACGAAAGTATGTCCGTCAGTCTGTCTGTCATGCCTCAATTTGAAATAGCATTTTCACTGGTCTGTCATGTTTAAGTTCGAAAAAAACATTTTCATCGCTCAACGCGCAGATAGTTCTATCATCTCTATCAGAGACTTTATTTTGGGGTCTGTCATTTTCATTGGTCTTTCATGCTTAAGTTTTTCTTCAGTCTGTAACGTTTGTTTGAAATAGCATTTTCATTAGTCTGTCACGCTTATGTTTTAAATGCAATTATCGATGGTCTGTCACGCTGAAAATTGAAATTGCATTTCCTTCCGTTTGTCACGTTTATGATTAAAATAGAATTTTTATCGCTATATGCGCAGATTGAATGGATGCATCTCCTATCAGATACGCCATACAAAGTTCTGTCCGTCGGTCGGTCTGTCACGCCTAAATTGTAAATAGTATTGTCATTGGTCTGTCACGCTGATGATTGAAATAGAATTTTCATCGCTATACGCGCAGATTGAATGGACGTATCTTATATCAGATACACCTAATCATCTCAAGAAAGGTCTCTATTCTGTGGTCGGTCTTTAATGCTTTATTGAAATAGCATTTTCATTGGTCTGTCACACTAGAAAATTTAAATTGCATTTCATTCGATCTGCCACGCTGATGATTGAAATACCGTTTTCATAGTTACACGCGCAAATTGAATGGACGCATCTTATATCAAATGAGCCCAAGTGTCTCTGTACGAGGATCTGTCCATCAGTTGATCTGTCATACGAAAGTTTGAAATAGTATTTTTTATTGATCTGTCACGCTTAAGTTTGAAATGACATGTCGTTCGGTTTGTCACGCTTTATTGAAATATCATTTTATTCGTCTGTCACACTTAAAATTTAAATTGCATTTCGTTCCATCTGTCACGCTGATGATTGAATTTTCTGTTTCGTTAGGTCTGTCACGCTTAAGCTTTACATTGCATTTTCATTGGACAGTAAGCTGAAAATTGAAACTGCATTTCGTACCGTCTGCCATGCGTATGCTTGAAATATAGTTTTCATCGCTAAACGCGCAGATTGGATGGACGCATCTTAAGAATAGATTCATTCATGTTTTCAATTGAACGATGTGACGAATATATAGATCCTTGTTTTAAAGCGGAAGCGAGATCCTTTGCCTTTTTAGCGGCTGCTGATGAAGACATGTGTCACCGTGTGGGTGTAAGAAGGCTTGTCAATGAAAAAAGCATGAGATTTAAACTGTCGAAAAGTCACTCAACTGATTTCGATTACAAATCAGAGTCATTCGATGCCACCTAAAAAATATTAAAAAGTAAAAAAAAAAAATAGAAATAACGATCCTTTTTTTACATCTTTGCACGTTACACTGCGGAAGCGGAAGTGACGTCATGACCTATAAAATCGTTTTACGAACAAATTATTATTTTCACCGAACTCCATTTTCTTCTTTTTTTCTTTGTTTTCTTCTTTTTTTTTTTTTTTTAAATACTCTGTACTGACTAGCAAACAGAATGCAATTCAATTTGTCATTGTCTGTGATGTTATTCAACTGTTTTATATTAAAAAAATTAAAAGAATGTTTGTCGGACATATTTGATACGTTCACCCTCTCCCTTCCCTCTAAACATGTTCTTGTATTTTTGTTTTAAATAGTCAAATTACTATCGATTTAACCGATTTTTCCAGTTTTAACATATAGGTTCGGTTGTTTTCTTATGAAAGTTTAATGTAAAATGATCCGCCACCACTTTTTTTATTAATGGATCACCATTTATCCAGTAAAAAGTTACCCGAGAATATGTATTAATGAGATATAAATTATTGTTAGTTAAGAGATAAACAACTTTATGAGAGGATTTAGGATGGTTGATGGAGTCCATAAGAGGAATCTGTTGACATTGAATTTATAGACGACCATGTACTAATCTCGTTAGATCACCGAAGTTAAGTGACGTTAAGCCTGGTCAGTACCAGATGGGTGGCCATTTGGGAATATCAGGCACTGTACGTTGAAGGACACCTCCCCGCAAAAAAACTGCAAAAACATACGTGGTCATCTCCCCTGACCGGGATATATATCCGATTAAAGGAAGACAGCTCAACTCGACCAGGGTGAAATCCGCACCAAGTACCAGGTGTTGTAATCTGCAGGGAACTAGTCCTGTAGTGATGTGTTCCACAGATGGGAAGCTCTTGCAAAGAAGCTCTATTCATGGAAATCCCGTCTGACTTCATTATTCATGTGAAAATAAGACGTCATGGACAGAAAGTTTGGAGTGAAACGTTGCGAGAAAGAGATAAAAGGCTGGGGAAGCTGGTTAGCTGATTACAGTTTGAACGCCTTTTTTAAAGTTCTGTCTTCAGTTGATCTCCTTCGCGGGGAGCGGACGATGGGGAGCTTACACAATGTGTAACTTGACAGTCCCGTAAAAGAATAAACCATCAAATGGAATGACATCATTGAGCAAGAATTTTGTTGGCGTGACATATCAACAAAAATGATCGACATTGAAGCGCGACAGATCAACTCGACTGACGAAAATTATATTTCAGTCTGAAGCCTGACAGACCGACGAAAATTCTATTTCAAACTGAAGCGTGACAGACCGAAAATGCAATTTCAAACTGAAGCGTGGAAGATCAACTTAAGCCTGACAGACCGACAAAAATGCTATTTAGATCTGAAACGTGACAGACAGACGAAAATGTGACAAACAGAAGATGATGTTTTAAACCTACACGTGGCAGATCAACGAAAATGATATTTTAAACTGAAGTCTGACAAAGCAATCGATGAACAAAGCCTTCCACAAGGCGCATCTAAAAAACATAACATTAACTTTAATATTACTTTCAGTAAATTTTAATATTGATTTCAATAATAAAATGAAACAAAAATTAAAATCAATCAGCATTTTTTTTTAATTTAAAAATGTAAAATT
>OY744534.1:43664620-43684620 GCA_963556195.1 Sepiola atlantica
CTACCTTGTTTAACTTTTGATGGGATATGCTGGTTTATTCGGATCTCCAAATGCAATTTCGTCCACCCATTATAACCAGCATCGCACCGACATTTAAATTCATAACGAATGTTACTATTTTTAATATAAGGCAGAAAAAGGTCAAAAAGCAGATCTTGTTCCAAAACTAAACGTAAAGCAAGAGAAAAAAAAGCAACCAGTTACACTTTATGTGATTCGCTTGCCCAACTTCTAACTAATCGCTCTTATCCAATGCAGTTTGAGATAAACTGGACATCTTGGTGGGCCAACAATTCTACGAGACTTAAATTCTGCATCTTTGGTTCTTGGTGCAGTTCGAGATTAACTCGTCCGGATAACCGTTACTTATAAGGATTTCCCTAACCCTATCCAATTCCGAATGAAGTCTTTGTATCCCCATGAAATTCAAATTACACTGGAGAGCCAATGTTTACTATGCTTTTACCTATTAACCCTAAGTTGACAAAGTCGTAAAACCACATGCTTTGAAAAGTAGAACCCCTTCACCGCACAAAGAACAACGCATAGAATTTATCTCCAATCGCAAAAAAAAAATTGGTTAACTGACCTAAAGAGTTAGAATGTCCAGGAAACGGGGGATCATTTTATATTACAATTATATCCAAAACTGACCCCCTAATCTGCATTCTAAAATAATTGTTGTGCATAAAAGTAAACCTTGAACCTAACTTTTTAGATTTTGGTGCAACATGCCACCAATTCAAGTAGAGACTTGTAAATGTGAGTTTGCGATAAACGCTATTTAGGACCCCCCTCTGGATCTCTCGATAAAGACATCGAAAAACTGGAGGCAATTATCCTTCTCAAAATCCATAGTGAAACTTACAGCATCATGAAGTAAGTTCAGCTCTTTATAGACGACTAAAGCTTTACTATGTGAGGAAAAAGTTACAAAAGTGTCGTCAACATACCTTACATAGACAGTAGGGTAAGGAACCGAATTCAGCAATATGCCCTCATGATAGCCAACAAAAATGTCTGCTAATGCCGAGGCCATTTGCTCATTTTACTCATCGTGTTGCCTAGAATATATATTCCAAAATTCATAATGATTCGTTCATTTTTTTAGCCTGTACATATATATATATATATATATATATATATATATATATATATATATATATAACATAGAGATAGATTACCTCCCTTTAATATTACACACTATTTTACATATACATTTTAAAACAGAGAACACGTATTATTATGATTCGTTGTTTAACTCTGATAGCGCACCCACAACTATCTACATACTATTAAAAATTTATGGTGTTTATGGAATTTTTTTCTGTTCGTACACAATAGAAACATGTGACTAGTTGACAAAAAAAGGAATAGGTAGAGTTCACATTACTACGACAATAGTTTTTACGATGCCAATAACAGAGTTCGAATCTCACGTACGTCTAAAATATGTTTTACTGGATACATGTTTTATAGATTTAAAGAAATTAACATAACATAATAATAATAAAAAACATTACATGGTTTCTTTTTAAACTAAGTAACCTTTTTTTAAATAATCTACAAAAATAGATATAATTTCTAATGTTGTTTGCTAATACAAACAATATGTAACTACATTCGTCGTAGTTAGTTACTCTCCATACAGATACTAAGTAACGTATTTTTCCCACGAATGTTTGCTGTATATTAGGTATAAAGCGGTAGAAACAAGGTAAAGGTGGAAATTGACATATCCAGTAATTGTAATAACACCGCTCAATGAAGCAGGTATAAACTAATATTAGTGTAATAATTTAATTTAGTCATTTTTATTTTTACCGTGTAGGTCTGGTTGAAGTATCCGCTCTCTTGAATGCCATTCTAGTTCGTTTTTCTAGAAACTTTTTCGATTTTAGGGAACATTTCAACTGCATAAGCCTTCTCTGAAGTTCGCAATTTACAAGATTTTTTATGTTGGGAGACGGAATCATCTCTCTTTTTTTTATAATAATTCACTCTTTACTCTTTACTCATCCTCTTTCTCTCCCCTCCCTTCTCTCTCTCACTCTCTCTCTCTCTCACTCTCTCTCTCGTTCTCTCTCGCTCTTTCATTCGCGTTCCTTTTCCTCATTCTTTCTATATCCCCATTCCATATCCCCCTCACCCTCCTCTCTACTTTTCTAACTCTTCTATTTCCTGTTTTTACTCACCTCTCGTCTACTCTCCTATAACTTCCCTCTCTCACCACCTTCTCCTCTATCCCTCTTCCTCCCTCTATCTTCGTCCTCCTTTACAAACCTCCTCTCTCTTCTCTTTACCCACCAACACTATCAAACCCTAACCCTAACCCTCTCGCCTCTACCCTCTCTTTAATTCACTCCCCTCTACCCCCTGTCAAAATGAATTTTACTCCCCGCTCTCATTATGCAACCCTCCACATCGCTAAAAATCGATGTTTTTCACTAACTTCGCCTCAGTATTAGATATGTTTACAGACATAGATATTTTGTCCTATAGTCCTCACATTTAACGAGCAATGTTTCTGATAAAGGGGGAAGAATTGCTGTTTTCTGGGTCAAAAACTATCTATTTAACACGTATAGTGGGCTAGTTTTTGTCCTTGAAGTAGTATTTTAAGCTCCTTACATCAAATCGCTTAATGTCTTGTCTAGACCGATTTCCATAAAAAAGGTAGATAGATTAGATATATGTATACCGACCCGACGCTAACTACCTCCACATGTCATAGCATGCTGTGACCTTGGTAGAGTTATGGTTTCAACAACGCTCTGGAGACCACCTTAGTTTTATTTTTGTCTCTTTATCTAAAATCCTGTTGAAAAATGTTACATTGTCTCTCTTTTAACAGTAACAACATATTTTTTAATATTGTGCATGTACGAAATTTAAATTCTATCAACCTCCAACTTGATCTGATTTTAAAATATTAATAGCTGGATTTCTTTTAAAATCTAACATATAAATTTATGTTGTCCGATTTTCAAAGTCAGAGCTAAATAAAAATCGGTCTGACATACTGATATTCGGACGACCCTTTTTTCTGTTTTTCTTCCACTCTGTTAGCACAAATATAATTTGATTCACTGCAATTCTTTCGAATAATGATTGGGCTCGTTAGGAAATTTGTCAGACTAGAGACTGGCCGCTTAAGAAAAAATGTCAACATTTCTCTACCGGTGTGCAGCTTCAACACAAACAATTAGATATTTTTATAATATATATTAGCCTATTTCTTTCTTTATGTTATTCGAATATCCCAACAGGAGGTACAATAATTTGTTTGCATCAAAACTGATTCATATCTTGTCTTCATGAAATGTTACAAGGGGCTTGCATTGCCACTATAGGACATTTCGTGGCTGCTTAGATTATTCTCATGGTAAGTCTTCTAGGAGTGTCTTCCTTTAAAACACATGATGCTGCTAATAATCTTTTAGAAGAATGAAAACGAAAAAACTCATCTTACAAACAAAATAAACAAGCCGCGCATGCATGGTCCCCCTCTGTATGTGACTCGATGTGGCGAGTGTAAAATGCAATAAATTTGGGCAATTTGGGGCATTTTTGACCGCCATTGTACCCCCTGGGGACGCGAACCAGAATTTTTCTGAGGTCAAGGATGCTCATTTTATATCCTGAACAATTGCCTCTACATTTTGGCCAAGTTTCAGAAAAATTGAATGGATGGATCAAACGTTATCGGAAGAAAAGGGTTATTTTTTGCCATTTTGGGGGCTTTTGACCCCCTGGGGGCGCGAACCAGAATTTTTCTGAGATCAAGGATGCTAATTATACTGCTTTTATTTCTTTTTCTTCATTATTTTATTCGCGCGTATTTGCGACAATAGCGGGCGTCGTTAATACAGGAACAGGAGCAGCAGATTATCGATAAGGGCTAAAATGTACAATTACTTTTTCTCCTCTTTTTTGGCTTTTTTTATTCCTTCTTTTTTTTCATTTTAAATTCTCTAACTCTAACTTTTAGTCTTTTTAGGCCTATTATAAATGATTAATAAAATCGAACAATGTTCATTAATCGGAATGCAATTAAAATAGAATCATATTGCATTCAATCACATTGTGAATGTGCTTTAATGATTTAAAATAGTAGACACAAGAATTCGGTGATAACGCTAAAGATTAAAATAGTATTAAAGCTGGGGAATCAAACTTTACTTCTGACTAGCCAATTTTCGTTTGTTATTGTTGTAACCTGTTATTGGCAATAAAATAACGTTCTTCCCTGGCATTTTGTCTAGGAGCAAAGTGTAGTATATGTTCTTATACCAAACTTAATCTTTTCTGTCATCATTCAGAAAATGAGAAATACTTCTAGATAGAGACAATTTCTATTGTTGTTCCAATTCAGAATGCTCCTGTTCGGGGAGCTGGATTCCCCCACATTGAAAACTGACCTTGTGTTTAGCTCTTCCCTTGTGAGGGGCAAATAAATAGGAACATGATTAGCTACAATTTATTTTTTTAATTACTTAGTCCAGCACATATAATTGCTTATTTGAAACATTTTTTTTAAATCACCTAAAATTACAAATCAGCAAGGGATAACTCATTTCAAACAATATAATAGTTGTCTTCCTTGAGTTAGAAATCTTCAAAGAAATAAAAATAAAGATCTAAAATGACTTCACTGCATTTCTGCCAACACCGGATATGTAAAGCTGGCTAACCAATAAAGTGCAGAATGGTGTTAAGTGTTAACACGTAAATGGGATTACGAGTAGATAGAATTGTCTTTATTTCGATATAAAGATGCAAAAGGTTAGATTTTAGAAAAGACGACAATAGCGGATTGGATATTTGGGGAAAATGTCCTCGTTGTGACGTAAGCTGCTGTCCGTGTTAATTTGTCTGGGGGTCGAGTCTGTTCCGCATCGACAAAGGAATTTTGATTATAGTTCAGTTGTGATTGTATTGGAGTAGTGCCAAGAAAGAGCAAAAGAAATAAATGAACCACAAACCGTAACATTTCCTGAGTTGAACCATTTATTTGAATTAGAGACCTCGGGAAAGAAAATCGGCCGTCATCGTTTAACTTCAGACGCTTATAAATCAGCTCAACCTCAACTTTGTTAATTGAAATAAAAACCATTACAAGCAGCACAGAAACGGGGTTATGTATTTTAGTTGCTACTTTCGAGAAGTGACAGTCGGTTGGCGAGGGAACAATACTGCAGTGGGAGTTTGTCGACAGTTACCTGACCGAATGTTTTGTTGGTTCTGTGAAGTGTTGAATGATAAAGTTTGAGGCCATACATGTAAATTGTACGCATTTACTTTTTCTCTATCTTACTCTCTCTCTCTCTCTCTCTATATATATATATATATATATATATATATATATATATATATATATATATATATATATATATATATATATATATACGGATTTCAACTTGGCCACGAGAATGTCTCAACCAAGAGGAAAAAAGAAAAAAAAGAAAAAGAAGAAATATTCTTCTGAAGATGGTAGATTTATCGAAAGTACTCAAGTTTATAAAAAAATGTTTTTAAGATGATTAAATAATTTATTTTTAAAAACAAATAATCTGCGTTGTGCAAGGTTTTCTAAATATTTTATTAAAAAAAATATATTCGTTATTATTGCCACCCACCCAGCGCTTCAAATTGTGTGACTTTTCAAAGTATCCTTCCACGCCGACCACGTGACACACAGCCATATCAACACTTTTCTCTCTATGTCATAACACCTAGACGGATTTCAACTTGGCCACGAGAATGTCTCAACCAAGAGGAAAAAAGAAAAAAAAGAAAAAGAAGAAATATTTTCTGAAGATGGTAGATTTACCGAAAGTACTCAAGTTCATAAAAAAAATGTTTTTAAGATGAATAAATAATTTATTTTTAAAAACAAATAATCTGCGTTGTGCAAGGTTTTCTAAATATTTTATTTAAAAAAATATCTTCGTTATTATATATATATATATATATATATATATATATATATATATATATATATATATATATATATATATATATATAATTATAAATGACAATATATGTATTAGCATATACTACCAGTGCCCGTCTACTTTGCAGTCTCCTTAAAAGATTCAGCTCGATGATTGCCAATTAGTGATAACAGAGCAAATATAAGTCAGGTTCATATTATATTCCAATAACCATGTTTTTATTTTATTATTTTTATTTTTTCACATTTTCAAAAAAAAAACATAACATTTCTGTGATATATATTTTCTACTTTAATCCAAGAACTGATTACTCTTTGTGAATTTTGTAATGTTGCAGAGACGATATTGACATAAAAATGCTGTTTGGCACAAGACAAATGAAACGAACCGTAAAAAATATATCTCACAGAAATGTTATGTTTTTTGGAAATGTGAAAAAATAGAAATTAAAAATTCAAATAATAAAATGAAAACATGGTTATTATATAATATGAACCTGACTATATATATATATATATATATATATATATATATATATATATATATATATATATATATATATATATATATATATCATAATATTATACTGATTCATTCCAATAACCACGCAAAAATCAATCTAAAATCGTAATTTTCAGAAATTCTTTCAGTTTTTTTTATTTTCTATTTTTTTATATTTCTTATATTTTTTATTTTATTTTTATTTTATATTTATTTGAACACCTCAGCTGATGTTTATCATTCTGATATATTTAAACATCTTTTTTTTTCAACATGATGAATAATAAATAATATCAATTACTGGATTAATTCGATTAATTATATATTTTTAATTTGTTAAAATCCTTAATTTTATTTTCAATTTTTAATTTACTTTTCTTTGTAAATATAATAATGACGATATCAGTAGACCTTCGTTTTGTCTCAATTTATTATTTAAAGGAACTAGCTTTAACAATAATCCTAGTTTCGCATTAATTTTAATTTAAATTAAAAAAATATTTAATTAGATATTCTCACCTTTCAGATTAATAACAAATAATTAATAATTATTAGCATTTAGTAATCATTTTCCAACTGGTTTAAAGAGCTTGACTTGAGCGCTTTTCTATTTAGGGCTTTGATCGATAAGCCTGGTTAGTGATACATGATTCGAAAGCTATCTCGCCGTGATTTAAAAAAATCCTGTATGTTTTTCAAATCCTGTATGTTTTTTTCGGGAGGGGGGGTCATTTGTTTTTGCTGCCTTTTCCATCACGTGAGTTTTTTCCATGTATTCCAAATTACCAAGCTTTTATCGGAACATTCATTTTAAATCCACCCCCCTTTCCTTCGTTTTTGTTTTTTTCTGGTTTTCTTACATTATCAGATGTTGCTACAATTTCAATACACATTCTAATATTCTCTGAAGATTGACAGATGATCCATTAAACTGTATTTGTTGTCCCAATCTGCCAAGAAACACGTGTAAGAATACTAAAGATTAAAGATGAAAAGATTGTTTTTTATATATAAAATGTAAATTGGAATGATAAACATCCACTGAGGTGTTGAAATAAATAAATTAAAAAATTAATAATATGAAGGAACTTATGAAAATTATGATTTAGGATTGATTTTTGAATGCTCATTAGAATGAATCAATATAATATATATTCTCTTAACCTTGTAATAAAACTTCATTGTAATTGGAAACTTTTCGCATGCTATAAGGAGTATAAAATTGAAAGTATACATTCCTTATAAAAACCTACAAATATATATATATATATATATATATATATATTCATTTTTATTTTTAGAAATAAATAATGAAAACAATAATTAATAATAATATACGCCCCTCCCCCCCCCCCCAAAAAAAAAGGTGGGGTAGCGATATGTAATTGAATAAGTGTTCATTCGCTCAACAGTGATTAAGAAAAGCAATAACAAAAAAAAACTTAGATTTAAGGCGCTAAAAATCACGCATAAAATTTGACAGGGGCTCTGGACCAGAAGTAAAATTGCTAGGCCACGGGCATCGTGGTCGTGGTTTCGTGCCGAGAATTAGTAAAACTATGAAAAGCGTGCACTAATTACTTTTATGCGTGTAAAAATAAAAATAAATAATAAACATTTTAAAAATATAATCATAATATACGTCCCCAGAATATAGTAAAATGCATTTAAATAGTGAAAATATTCCTATCACTGCTAAGATAGCGATATCTAATTGAATAAGTTTTCATTCACTCAACAACAATAAAAGAGAGAGAAATGTGATACTTCGAAGGCAATACAATGCAGAGGTGTGACGGAGAGACACAAGTTGGAACAAATAAGACATATAATGGTGGAACAGGTTAAATAGTTTCACCCTTAATACAATGTATACACACACACACACACACACACACACACACACATATATATATATATATATATATATATATATATATATATATATATATATATATATATATATATATATATTACAAACACACATATATCTGTCTATTTACACAATGTTACCATGTTATGTAATACCTGTATCAAAATGGTCTGGTGGAAACTCCGTATGATATTATAATATTTCGGGAACTCTTCTCTTCTTCGGACCTGTAAACGCGCATATGAAGGGGTCAGTGAGTACGCAGTCTCACAGAAAACACCTGGTGAAATTTGAAATCTAACTAGATTTTTTTTTTAATAAATAAAGTGGGGTTTTTTTACTTAATTTATTTATTTATTTATTTATTTACTTCTCTCACTCTTTCAATTAGTTTATCTCCCAAATCTAAATATTTTTTAATTATTTTTTAAAATCTTTTTTTTAATTTTTAATCTAAATTTAAACCAAGTCTATTCGTTTAAATTAATATGTCGGTTAATACTGCCATTAAACATTGCATTATCTGTTGTTCGTTTTATATTGTTGTGTATATTAATATTTAGGGTTTTTTTTTAATTATGTATATTTTATTAATTAATTAAATTCAAGCTAGTATTATCTGTTCATTCATCGCTCGTATCTGTCTAATGCTAATTACAATAATGGAGGGGGTAATTCAGGTGGGTCTGTTTAATGATGTTTAAGTCGCTTTTAAATTTAATTATTTCTAATTATGTTAAAATATTGTTATTCTCATATAAGGAATGTATTTTTTTCTTTTTCATTTTTTTAATTACTTAATGTTATAGGGTATTATTCTCGCCGGGGTGGTTTCGGTATTTAATCCCTCTTTACTGTTGTTGTTGTCGTTGTTACTGTTATTATTAATATTATTATTATTAGTAGTAGTAGTAGTAGTAGTAGTAGTAGTAGTAGTAGTAGTAGTAGTAGTAGTGTTTATTGTCACTGTTATTATTATTATTTATTTATTTTTACTGTTATTATTATCATTTATTTATTTATTTATTAATTTTATTTTTTTATTTTTCCTTTCGACATGTAATGTCGATTAACTGTTAATGTTGTAAATGTAATGCTCACGCGTGGGCAGTCTCAACATTTCTGATCATTAATTCCTTGTATTGTTTTAATAATTTCTTTATTTTTATTTATTTACTTATTTATTCATTCATTCAATGTCTTACTGTTTTATTATTTATTATTATTAATATCATTATTATATATTATTATAGGTAATGTTTCCTTGTTAGGTTAAGTTATTACTATTATTAGTTTATAGACTTCAATATTATTTTGTTATTTACTTATTTAATTTTATTTAATTATTTATTTATTTTTATTATTATTTATTTATTTATTTTAATTTTATTTTACTCTGTTATTTCGTGTCGAGTAAGTATTTGACCTATGTTGCTATATTATTTGTTATTATTATATGGTTATGTTTTTGTTAGATTATTAGTCTTTAGTATTCATTTAAGGGTTAAATTAAGATCAAATCAATACAAAAAGAGTGAGATGTGAAACTGTATCAGACTAAAAATGATGATCCTAATTCGAGTTGGTGGTTTATCTTGGGACATAATTTTGCTATCAGTATCGATTCTTTTATTCGAAGGTTGTCAACGTTTCTGTCCGTGGCTAGGATATCAATCTTGAATAATTTTCTGGTGTTGCCACATGCATGGATGTGTTTGTGGAAGGAAGAGGTGCGTGTTTGTAGGCATTCTTTGACTCGAATATGTAGGCCTCACCGTACTACCAATGTATATTTTGTTGCATGTGGTGCATTGTATACGATATACAGTGTATGTGCGGTGGCATTTGTCTGTGGTGTTCATGGGGCTGTTCGCCAGGGGGCAGGGAGTATTGTTGTAATTGGTGTTCTGTGTTGTCAATTGTTGTCGTAAAGAAGGACCGGTGTGTGTTAGTTGAATGTCGAGGTTCTCCTTACGTATAGCTTTGCGGATAGCTGTAGTGCTCCTGCCGTTGAAATGCGGCAACTTAATATATATATATATATATATATATATATATATATATATATATATATTACATCGCTATATATCCCCCACCAATTCTGATGATAAAATACGATTTATCATTTATTATAAAAAAATGAAAACATCAAACTATGTTGTTAAAAATAACACTTTTCAAACCCAAAATACATTAGGAAGAACCAATGTAATATATCAGTTCCAATGCCCTATGGGAGAATGTATCTCCGACAACAATAAAAAAAAACTAATTCTTACATAGGTTTCACATCCACAACACTATCCCGAAGACTCACCCTACATCTCTCCGACACTAGCTCTATATGCCAACACCTAAAAAAACATAATTGCACCCCTCCCAATATAGAAACATCCTTGTTAACAATACCAAAATAATACACCACGATACCTATATCAAAAAACTTAAAATACTCGAAGCCCTCTACATAAAAACTAAACATCCCACAATTAATAATGTCAATTATGAGCTAGTCGCAACATTTTAAAGTGTCTAGCATAATAATTAACATTACCAAATTCTTAGCCATTAGGTAGTTATGCGTTTGAATTGCATGCACTTTCTTTAACGTCATCAATTTCTTAACGGTTTAAACAGTCAAACTTTTAAATCTCTCATATGTGTAGAACGCCATCACGCTCTCATGTACATTTCAACTTTACAGACGCTTTTTCAAGTTATAAACTACTTGCCGTTATAATTAAAAAATGAGCACAACAGTAAAGTCATAATTTGTAAAGACACTAAAACTAATACCGCCTGAAGATGATTTGACGATTCAAATCGAAAGTACTTGCAAAAAACAAAAAAGAATGGAACAAGAAACCCATGGATCATATTTACATCAATTTGACCGAAACATTAGATGGACAATTCGGAAAATTGAAAAAATAAAAAAAAGTCGCATCGAACAAAACCACTCCGTATTATTTAATAATGTTTGCCTATATATATATATATATATATATATATATATATATATATATATATATATATATATATATGGACGATCCTAACGCCGTTTCGTAGATCACTCTATACTGCCTAGTACATAGCCACCGATTCGCTATTTACATTTAAAGTTCCTCTATATTTACTAACTAATTGGCTATGGCCGATGGATAAGATCCTCGACTACGAATCAGTGGCGATTTGTGTTCGGGGTTCGCGGCCACCGACCGTTTAGAATTAGTTCCTACACTGAAGATTGCGTTAGCATGAAACATCGATGTCTGTAGGTATTTAAATAATTAATATTTATTTATAAAAATATTATTGTATGTATATATATATATATATATATATATATATATATATATATATATATATATATATATATATATATATATATATATTAGTACTTTATGCATTTAGCCTGAAGATTCGCCCCGTGAGCCTCTGTGTAGCTTGATTGCCATATATATTTGCTTACTATATATATATATATCAGCTGCAGTGAAGTCATTTTCATTTTTACTTGTTTGCACATTTTTTTTTACTATTGAGTCACTGCTCATCAAGAACCAAGAGTCATTCGACGATAATGGTTAATGAGGCTGAAATGATTGTCAGCTGAAAGATGAGGAAAACTATGAGAGTACTAACATTGATCAATGGTATGAACTGAGTATTACTAGTGGGGCGGTTTTTGACAAGAATTTGTTGACATTGGATTTGAAGACGACCAAGTGGTAATAATCATGGAAACAGTCACATAAGAACGTTTTCCACGGAGGGGAAGCCTTTGCAAAAAATATCTAGAAATAGAATTGCACTTGTAACTGTTTTTTTTTTCATTTTAGGTGATTATTTTACAATGTTCCAGATTACAAGTTTTTTGGGCGGTAACGAATGCTATGTTATTATATTGCTATGTTATGTGCAATATAATAATGTATTTCGCAACAATTTATTCAAAAATTACTATTATTTATTTATTTTTATTTATTCATTGATTTCGTTCATTGATTTATTTAATTTTATTTATTTGTTCATTTTTCGTATTTATTTATTATATTTATGTACTTTTCATTTATTTATTATTTACAATTATTTTTATGCAATTCATTTATTTATTTTTCATTTATATATTTTTTTCAATCATGTATTCTTTTTTCATTTATTTATTTGGTATCATTTATTTTTTATTTATGTATTTATTTTTATTTATTTATTCTTATTCATTTTATTATTTTTATTTCTTGATTTTTCTTTATTTATTCTTATTCTTTTTTTATTTTTATTCATTTTTTTATTTCTTTATTTTTTTATTCGTTTTCAGTTATTTAATTATTTATTATCATTTATATATTTACTTTCATTTATTTTTATGTATTTGTTTTCATCTATTTATTTATTTATTTATTTTTATTGATCTAATTGATGATTTTTATTTATTCATTTATTTTTAGTTATTTATATTTATTTTTAGTTGTTTATTTATTTTTATCTTTATTTTTTTAATTATTTATTTGTTCTTTAGGCACGTTTGTGTTGTCGCAGGAAAAAAGACTGATCAAAACACTTATTGACCAATACAAGACGTCTGGCAAGACAGGGCGACCCGTCAACAATCCAAATGAAACAATTACAGTGGAATATGGCGTCAGTCTGATACAAATTCTGGATCTGGATGAGCGGAACCAGATATTATCGACCAACGTTTGGATAACATATGTAAATATCAATTTCATCTTATTCTTATCCATATCAGTTTCATGTGTCGTATCATCAGTACTATCACTATTACACTGGTAATAACACATGATTGCTTTTGTAATAGCAATCCATGACTAACCTATTTTCTTTTGGGATTCATTTCTTTCTCTGTGAAGGGGTTGAGTTTGTTTCTGATATTCTCGTACCTAGTCAACGTTCGCAGGGTGTCTACCTGGTCCCCCATGTTTCCATCAGGTCAGCACCTACTGATTATAATACTCGGATCTTTCTTATGGCTCAATATTATTATTTGAAGAGTTCGAATGCAAAACGCGATAAATCCAATTCGTTTAAATTGAGACCTTACCCAATAAAAACACGAATATATTAAATGTAGACTCGAATTAAAGCTGATTTTAATTAAAATCAAAGAGAAATTATTTCGGTATCATAGCATGTAACACATAGTGTTGGG
Source organism: Sepiola atlantica (assembly GCA_963556195.1). Lineage (NCBI taxonomy): Eukaryota > Metazoa > Mollusca > Cephalopoda > Sepiida > Sepiolidae > Sepiola > Sepiola atlantica. The sequence continues at coordinate 43,678,125 of OY744534.1, forward strand.
GTGTCGTCGAGTGTTGAAATGCAACACTTTTTGTAGAGACAGTTTGGTGATTTTTAAAATTACGTTTATCGCGTTTTGCATTCGAACTCTTCATTTACTCACACAAGTCATTACCAGTAACTGGTCACTGTCATTAACATATGGTGTTCCCTGGAGTTTGAGTGACAAAAGTCTCCACAGATTTTCAACACTCCACCTTTTCTCAGAGACATTTCAAATCACCTTGCATTATCGAAACAGAGGTTTACCATTGATTTCTCGCTAGTAACCACCTGTTGGTCTTCTCTGGAATTTGAGTGGTAATCGGCCTCCCCACAGTTTTAGTGCTCTCCCTCCTCGGCCTTTTCGTCCTCCTTGGCCCTTCACGACGTTTTACGTGATACAAGCCGAAGCTGGTCTCACCACATGCATATATCTATGTATGTGAATTTATTTTGTGTGTGTGGAGGATGAGCTAATCTCTTGGCTTTCTGGCAGGTTTCACTTCCCTTGAGCGTCTGCGATGTTTTTCCTATGTTTTTTTTTAATTATTTATTTAAAATTATTTGTGGCAGGTTAGCATTCGTTTCTTATGTTGGTTGGTTTCCGCATTCGAGAAATTTACTTGAGATGTTTCCGCATTTAAGAATGTTATTATCATGCATCATTATCTGTACTCACTAGAAGTTCTCACACAGGTCATCATTAGTGATTGTTCACTGATAATCACTGGTATTGTTCCCTGGAGTCTGAGTGACAACAAGTCTCCCCAGATTTCCAGTAATCTTCACTTCTTTCGATATCTATTGAAAATGACTTTGCGTTATCACAACAGATGCTTACCATCGATTTCTCACTGGCAACGACCATTGACCTTCTCTGAGATTTGGATGGCAATAAGTCTCTCCAAGGTCCCAGTCCTCTCCGCACTCTTCCAGTGGAGGTCTGGTTAGTGCTCTCTCTCTCTCTCTTTCTTTGGTCTTTCCATCCTCTACGACTATTTTATGTTGTATAAACCGAGGCTGGTTCCATCACTTCTTTTTTTTTGGGGGGGGGGATGTAGTTTATGAAATTTCTTGCATTTTCTGTTCCTTTGTTTCATGTAAACGTGTTCTTTCCGTGTTTTTGTTTTCTTCCTATTGCAACTTCCATGTGACTGGTTAGCATTCGTAGCTTATGTGGGTTGGTTTCCACATTCAAGTATTTTCCTAAAGATTTAAGTCGTATTCATAATTGCCGTCTGTTGTATGGTGTCAGTCTTCCCTTTGATTCCAATTTCTCCCAGTCTTTTTTCCAGGTTTTTCTGGATTGTTGCTAGTGCTCCTACGATTATTGGTATTATATTGACTTTCTGTATACTCCATATCCGTTTCAATTCTCTGGCGTGTTTCGTGTATTTGCTTCGTTTTTCTGTCTCCTTGATATTCACCCTGTGGTCTGCTCGTACAGCAAAATCTACGATTTGGCAGGATTTTTCCTTCTTGTCGATTATTATTATTATTATTATTATTATTATTATTATTATTATTATTATTATTATTAGAAGTTTTCAAACGAATGATCATCAGTGATTACCCACGAGTAATAACATGGTATTCATTAGAGTCTGAATGACAAGTCTCTCCAGATTTCTAGTATCCTCCAACTCTTTCGATAACCGCTGCAAATCATTTTGCGTTATCTCAACAACAGTCTACCATTAATTTCTCGTTGTTCTTCTCTGGAATTTGAGTGACAATAAGTCCTCCAAATATGCTGGTAATCTCCGCGACCTTGCAATTAAATTTGGGTGGTGCTATCCCCTTTCGGTCTTTCCATTCTCCTTTACCTTTCATGACTATTTTATGTGTTACCAACTGAACTTGGTGCCACCATTTCTTTGTGTGTGTGTGTAGGGGGGGGGGGGGTATATCAAATTATGGTATGTGTGGTAGTTTTAATTTCTTTGGATTTTTATGATGTTCTTTCATCATTTTCGTTCTATATCGTTTTTCATTTATCAGTGCCGTGCGCTGTATTGTGCCAATCCTCCCTTTGATTTCAATTATTATCATTTTACTCACTAGGAGTTTTCACACAAGTCATTATCAGTGATTGCTCACAGACAATAACCGATGTTGTTTATTCATTGATTTATTTATTTCTATGACCATTGGCGTTCTCTCGGATAAGACTCCTTAAGGTTTCAGTACTCTCCGCACCCTCCAGTGGAAGTCTGGTTAGTGCTCTCCTCCGTCGGTCTTTCCATCCTCCTTGACCCTTCATGATTAGTGTGTGTGGTATCAGCCGAAGCTGGTGCTACATTATCATTATTTCATAGTAGTCTCAACTTTAGGATGTTTTAGTTGGATTTTTTGTGAACATCAAGTCACTTCCCTTGACTTTAGACACTTAAGTTGTACCTTAACACTTTCGCCGTTCCTAACAGATAAGCATTTTGCAGAATTGAAAAAGAAATTGTCTCGTAGATCTGTTTAAGCCACTTATGGAGGCTTTTCGTTATGGTCCCTAGCGTTCCAATTTCAACGGGAATCACCTTGACTTCTTTACATTTTCATAGCCTAATTCCCATTTACGACCTTGATATGTTTTCCTGTCATTGCTCTTGCACTCTGGCATCGAAGGGGAAGGCTATGTCAATGATTAAGCAAGTTATCTCGTTTTTGTTTCGAAAGACTAATTCGGGGTTAAAATGTTCAAGAACCTTATGAGTTTGTATGCGCATTTCCCAAAGAAGTTTGACACTGTCGTTCTCCTGTGCCACTTCTGGCTTCTGCTACTTCTCATTGTGGTCCAATTCAGAGATTTTGCACAAACACACACACACATTATATATATATATATATATATATATATATATATATATATATATATATATATATATATATATATATATATATATATATTAGTAATCCAGGTAGGATAAAAATCCACAGGGTAGAAATCCAAAGGGAATCAAACCGAGCTTATAAAAAAGTGTTCAATAAGAATATAGAGCTGTATTATGAATGATTTTTTATTCAAACATGTACAAAGTCTGCTACACTGGCATGTCGATGTTATCGATCTACAGCTATCAAGAACTGAGGTCTTATGAGGCAGAAGGTTTTTTGTGATCACAAATTGTTGGATCACAAAAAAAACCTTCTACCTGATGAGACCTCAGCTCTTAATAGCTGTAGATCGATAACATCGACATGCCAGTGTAGCAGACTCTGTACATGTTTGAATAAAAAAATCATTTACTATACATATATATATATATATATATATATATATTATTATTATTATTATTATTATTATTATTATTATTATTATTAATATTCAACATGCTACTGAACACCCTGCTACCTTGGACTCATCCAGCGACTTAAGGCCTGAGTTTGTCTGTTATGACAGTTTATGACTTATTCTATTAGCAATACGTGTGTGCGGTATTGTTAAGTCTATTTTCTGGATCTCTTTTATACAATGTCTATCTGGCATTCGCTCAGATAATTATTAGTTTACTCATTAGTAGCACATGGGACGCCCACTATGACTCGGATGATTCTGGTTGTCATGGGCCACGCACTTTTTTCTTAGTTAAGTGTGTAAGAAACAGTAACGTACACAAATAATTTTTTTAAATCACATTTGAATGCGGGAGAAAAATCATCTGAAATGACCAATATTTTTTAATGAGACCGGAGGGCACATCGGCTGAAAAGTATTTGATGAGGACAATAGTTCGAAGATAAACATTAGACATCTAACAAAAAGTGGTATTCCTTTTCTTTTTTACTTAAAGTTCCTCCTAATTTCAAATAATTTAGTTATTACCAATTCATCGTACCCAATTTAATCTCAGACATTTACATATGAACAACCTATGAAGTATGAATCAACAGGAAACTTGAGAATATCTGTTGCATTTTTCTCACTCAATCTATTTATTTTTTATATAAAGTAAAGTCAGTTTTTCCCCGTACTTTTGTGATCAATATCTTTTTTACTACAAGCTATTATATAAAATCTGTTTCGTCAGTCATATGAAACAAATATTGGTCTGTGTTGTAAAAAAATAAAAATTGTATTTCCGATCCATTTTAATATTTTTCAGATTTAATACTTATCGATATCTTATGTTGGATTAGTCATAAATACAACAGGGTGTTCTTTTATCCTCTTACTTCCATCTACTTCAACTATCCTGATGTATATCTGGAAAACATTTAAGAAGATACATTTTCTATATTCACCGGTTGTAAAACACATCTCCTGGATTCAGTTTGTTCAACTTAAGAACACTGAAACAACCGAACAAGTAATGCAGTAATAGAACAAATGTAATAGATTCAGTTTATTCACTTTCATTTATACTGCCATACATTGAGAAGGTCTGTATGGATACTATAATTTTAAGAAGATTTTGGTGATTGTTTCTATATTGGTGTTACTTTTTGGTAGAGGTTACAAGACTTTTGGGCTACCCTATACAATGTACGAACTTAAGCATGCAGACGAAGGAAAATACTATTTCAAACTTAAACATGACAGACCAAAGAAAATTCTATTATAAACTTGAACATGACAGACCATGGAAAATCTATTTCAAAATTAAGCATAACAGACAAAAGAAAATACTATTTCAGACGTAAGCATGAAAGACCAAATGAAATTCTATCTTAAACTTGAACATGACAGACTAAAGGAAATTCTATTTTAAACTTGAACAAAACAGATCAAAGAAAATACTATTTCAAACTTAAACATGACAGAGTAAAGAACATTCTATTTCAAACTTAAGCATGACAGACCGACTGAAATGTTTGTTAAAAAAAGATCTAGTGAATAGTGTTCCAGTACGATGGTATTCTTTTTATTCGTTTCTCGGTGTTTATAGATGAACAATCTGAAACGACGGAGGTATAAACAAACGCATGAAAAAGATCAAAACGCAATGGTTGCAGAAAGCTAAAGTCACACTTATATAAGTGTAAGATATCATGTTAGATAACACGACCCATATATTCCTCTTTCGCCTATAGATCACACATCACACCCAGTTTCTTTACTTTTCAGAGTGACCTCCTATGAGCTCTCGAGCCGGGAAGATAGCGTTTTTAAATACTTGCCCTGTGGTTATACTACAGAGAACCACCTAGTTAATAGGAATGTCATATATGCGGCCCGTGGGCTGTACGCGGCCCTTTGTAAGGACATTTGCGACCCGCGCAAAAGATACTGTAATTTTGTCATTTAACCGCCAAAATGGCACTTTTTATAATTTAAACTTGGCAGGAAACATCTATGTTTATTCATCGGATCAATTTATTCAATAAATACATAATTCAACATGCGACAAAATATGAGTTTAAATTTTTAAATTTAAATTTTAAAGTTCATTTAAAGATTTAATATTCTAAATAACCTTTTACTAGTGTCACATATAAAGAACGTGTATACTAACATCAGGCAGTTTCATCAGATGTCCTGCTAGTATGGCAGGCCGAGAGCAGGCTCAAGGCGTTCCCTCGAATGATGGCAATAGAGAGGCGGAGGTAGAACCAAGTCAATTCAAATGCAGAAAAGACACACGAATGGATCTGTGGTCGGTGTTGCCAAAATTCCACGTTCTTCCAACCACATTTGAAATAAATCTGAGAAAATTCCATAGATTTGAATGAAACGTTGTGTAATTTTAAGTATTATCCAAGGAGATGATTGAAAAAATCATTTGTATATATCAAGGGGGCGCGAGAGCGCTCTATCCCTTAATAGACTACACGAATGGCCTATGTTGGAAATCTCATTTCTTTGATCAATCATAACTCAAAAACCAATAAACCAAATTAGTTAAAACTTTGCACAAAATTTTTATTTGATAGGTTCTATAAGTGTGTAGAATTTCAGCATCATTAGTCAAAACAACCCAGAGATCCAGAAAGTTCAATCATGAAATCATGTTATCTGTGTGTACGTACGTATGTGCCACCCTGTATCTCATCAACTATTTGATGGATTCAGCTGATTTTGGGCAGAGATAGAGGTTCAAGGGTCTAGTTGATGGCATTTTAATTTCAGTTTACCATATACCTTAGTTTTCCAGAAAATTCCAAAAAACCTTATGAGAAGGCATTGTATTGAGGCATAGCCTTTACAAAAGTAGTGACATTCCATGAAAAATGCCAGTATACTGAAATCATATGCACTTAATAGGGTTAAGATGAAAATTCATATACACTAAATGTACAAAAGCAAGGAAATTTCCAAATTTTTACACTTTTATTGTCATTAAGGGTATGACTACATATCAACCAAACCATTTCATTATCACATCACTACAGTATAAATCTCTATGCATGAGTGGATGAAGTGTGTGAGGTGCGCTGAAGAAAAATTCCTACCAGTAAAATACATAGCCCTGTTGTGCTCGCATACCCTTAATGACAATAAAAGTGTAAAAATGTGGAAATTACCTTGCTTTTGTACATTTAGTGCATATGAATTTTCATCTTAACCCTATTAACGGCAT
>OY744534.1:43689620-43724620 GCA_963556195.1 Sepiola atlantica
AAATTTGTCGGAACACATTCCATTGAAGCACTTGTAAAACCAGTGCAAAGATACAACATTGCGGCGATGGGGCAGAGGCTGGAGCTGAGTAGACAGTGTGAGACCTATTAGATTAGAGACTATTTTTTACCCTGTCTACGAGGGAGAGACTATTAGTTAGTGCACTTACACAGATGTGGCAACAATACTCCATTCATGGGCTAACGGTTTCTTTGTAGAGATATAGGATACTGGCAGGTGAGAGAAGTTTAGTAGCCCGGTAGAGGGAGCCCACTTTTCTTTTCAGCAGCCTTGGCAGTGTCTTCTATTATTTGTTCTAATTTATGTTATATGTGAATGTTAGGCTAAATGTAAGGGGGCTGAAATAAAAATTAACCTGTATTGTTTTATTGTTAAAAAATAAATATACAAAATCCCCATGTCTAAAAAGATTGAATGTGCGGAAAGTTATTTGCATGGAAGAATTTTATAGAGATTAAAAAAACATTACTTTATCAACAATAAGTTTAATATTTCTGGCAACGTGATTGCACCATCCGCGGCTCATTTGGTAAACACGTAAGTTTTTTAAAAAAAAGCCTGCTACAAGGACAAATTCATATTTTTTCAATGAAAACTTCCTTTGTTTGACCGTTTTAAAAGAATAAGTATTTGTCCATGGTAAAAGGAAATTAGAAAAAAACAAATGAAATAAAGATGTATGTATAAAACGTACGTTAGAAAATATATGCAAACGAGAAAAGCTTTTAACGGAAAATTTCAGCATCGGCGACGTATTAAGTGAAAAGTAAATATAAGGAAGCTGTCGTAACCATTTTTGATAAGAAATTAGTTAAATATATTTTTATTCGATGAAAAATATCTGTTATTACTTTGTTTTGTTTTTTTGTCGACAAGCTATAATTATAACTCCCTTTATATTTCTCCTGTCTGTGTTTAAAAATATTGATATCGTAACAACCATAGGAAAAATAGTAAGAAAAGCTAAAAGTAATTACACGATGCGAAAGTTGTCGTTTGGTATTTGTAAGAGTCTTAGATGGCGATGGTGGTCTGTTCGTCCTGAATAAAGACTGGCCCCTTGTACCCTTAAAATAGTTTACGCTTGTATAAACATACGTGTAAGTGGAAGTTAGAATGAAATATATTTACTTAGTATTATGACAAAAATTAACTGTAAATTACGAAATATTTCAATTGCAATAATAGGGAGGGAAATGTCGAAACTTACTTTTTATTAAGGTGGAAAAAGGTCTCTACATTAATAGTATTTTTAGCTGGAATAAGTAATTTCAAAAGAGAAAAAAGAAAGCGAAATATATATTCGTGCCGATAACATAGTGAGAGGAAAAAAAACATTGCTTCAATTAAAGCCTTCATCAGATGATAAATCTATGTTCTATGCACGGTTTTGAGATTGAAGCATCACTACCACTGGTCCAGGGCACTCCAGCAGCATCTCACGATACTAGCAGACTTTGTCCGATTATCGTCACTCTGTGGGATGACTATCTCCGCGCAGATGCTGTTAGAACCTTACTTTGGATCTTTCTTATGTATTTCCTCTTGTGTGATAGAGAAATTCAAGATTTGTAAAGATTACTTCAGACTCGGGTTCTAATTCTGCGACCGGTGGTACAATTATACCTAGCCACACTAATGAGTCTTGGTTAAGATGAAACATATATGTATGTGGATATTTTAAAATAGTTATTATAAATAATTATTTAATGCTCCCTCAAAGGAAGAGCACTCTGTAATGGAAATATGTAAAGCATCTAAGTAAAGCAATATTGTTGACTGTGTTCATTTAATGCATATAGATACATTTCGCTTCCTTCGTCGTATAGCTGCCTCAGTGGCAGGGGGCGCAAAGCTGTCGGATAGAAGTCAAAGGTGACTTCAGCATGGGGCTTGAATCCTGCGACCTGTTGTACATTTGTACGTAGCCACACTGATGATTCTTGATTAAGATTTAAAATATATGTAGATATTAAAAAATATTATATAATATATATATATATATATATATATATATATATATATATATATATATATATATATATATAATCTATTTGCCAACACCTAAAACAAGCTTGACTGCTCTCCTTCTCAACATAGACACATCTTCGTTCATAATACTAAAATAATACACCAAGGTCAAAATATTTAAAATTCGTGAAGCCCTTTACATAAAAACAAAGATCCCACAATCAATAAAGTTAATTACGAGGGACTCAACAGTAAAGACATGGTTGTGAACACACTAAGACTAACCCTGCTTGATGAATCAAATCGAAAGTACTCGCGAAAAAAGACAGAAAATGAAATAATAAACACACAAAACTTACATACACTACTCGTGGATGGCTATTCCATACTAACATCAGACGGACAAAGTGTTAGTCCTGCTATGGCTGGTATGGCCTTATTCTCTGTCGGTCTGGTGTATGGTCCACCTACTCAAGACTTACCTTCCTACCCTTTGAGAAGGGGGTTAGTTTATTGCTAATCGCCTGAGGCGCTCCTACCGGTGAATGCTGACGGGGCTGCCCAGACAATTTTTGTTCGACCAGAGTGCTCTTCCTCTGGAGCGCTGGCTTTTCAAATTCCACTTTCATGACCTTGTGTCGAATCTTTCCGTTGTGTGAGGGAGATAAATAAATATAAAATAAAAATGAAAATTTCATCTGTCCCCAATAATACAGAAGCACAGGAAAATGTATGAAGCATTTGCAGAGGGAATGACAATATTAACTGAAAGAATGATAAAATCTACCCATACAAAAATGTATCCATTTTATTCAACAACTTTGTTGTGGCCTTAATGGACCGAAAAGAAATAACTCGAACAGAAGATAATTAACAAGAAATTGTATTAACAGAAAGTACAAAAGGAATGGGTTGACAGAGACAGCTTCTTCACTTCACTTCTTTTCTCATTTCCGCTGATTGGTCATAAAGACTCTGTCAGAACGAGTCTATACATTGAAGGATTGGATAAATCACCATGACACATTTTTTAAGACAACAAAAGATGAATAGTTCGTAAAGAATGAGAGTTCAAAGTGTCCAAGAAAGTTCTAAGATAAAGAGTTGTTTTCGTTTGAGAAGAAATTGAATACACGTGTTAATGCCGTGTTCATTTACGAGTGTGCAAATGAACAGACATGAAGATATGCGTGTGTGTTTTAGCGTGCCTTTTTGTTCGTGAAAGTGTGTATTATGGACTTATGTGTACATGCGTTCGTTTAGCAGGGTGTATTTAGTTAGAGAGTATATGCATCTATGCACTTGTGTACATGTGCATTCGTTGAGCAACGTGTCTGTGATTCACCGGCCGTTTAGTTTAGAAGTATATGAAAGTCTCTCGTTCGTCTGTCGAGGCCATTCTCCGGGGGGGGGGGGAATTAGTCTTTATCTGCTTTTGAACACATTAAATCTACGTATCTGCTAAAAACGATAATTAACGTCTATGACAACATTTATTTCTTTGCTGTAATATATCATACTATCATCATTATCTAATATATAAACTTATCTTGTCTGAAATCATGAAGAGCTGAACAAAAACTTTAAAAGATTGAGGACCATGTAAAAATATTATAACATAGAGGACTATAAAAAAAATCTTAAAATATAAAAAATTATGCAAAAACCTGAAAACAGAGGACTATAAAAAGAACTGTAACCATGCAGGACTATACTAAAACTTTAAAACATAGAGGACGATGAAAAAACTATAAAACATAGAGGACTATAAAAAGAACTGTAACCATGCAGGACTATACTAAATCTTTAAAACATAGAGGACGATGAAAAAACTATAAAACATAGAGGACTATAAAAAGAACTGTAACCATGCAGGACTATACTAAATCTTTAAAACATAGAGGACGATAAAAAAACTATAAAACATAGAGGACTATAAAAAGAACTGTAACCATGCAGGACTATACTAAAACTTTAAAACATAGAGGACGATGAAAAAACTATAAAACATAGAGGACTATAAAAAGAACTGTAACCATGCAGGACTATACTAAAACTTTAAAACATAGAGGACGATGAAAAAACTATAAAACATAGAGGACTATAAAAAGAACTGTAACCATGCAGGACTATACTAAAACTTTAAAACATAGAGGACGATGAAAAAACTATAAAACATAGAGGACTATAAAAAGAACTGTAACCATGCAGGACTATACTAAATCTTTAAAACATAGAGGACGATGAAAAAACTATAAAACATAGAGGACTATAAAAAGAACTGTAACCATGCAGGACTATACTAAAACTTTAAAACATAGAGGACGATGAAAAAACTATAAAACATAGAGGACTATAAAAAGAACTGTAACCATGCAGGACTATACTAAAACTTTAAAACATAGAGGACGATGAAAAAACTATAAAACATAGAGGACTATAAAAAGAACTGTAACCATGCAGGACTATACTAAATCTTTAAAACATAGAGGACGATGAAAAAACTATAAAACATAGAGGACTATAAAAAGAACTGTAACCATGCAGGACTATACTAAAACTTTAAAACATAGAGGACGATGAAAAAACTATAAAACATAGAGGACTATAAAAAGAACTGTAACCATGCAGGACTATACTAAAACTTTAAAACATAGAGGACGATGAAAAAACTATAAAACATAGAGGACTATAAAAAGAACTGTAACCATGCAGGACTATACTAAAACTTTAAACCATAGAGGACGATGAAAAAACTATAAAACATAGAGGACTATAAAAAGAACTGTAACCATGCAGGACTATACTAAATCTTTAAAACATAGAGGACGATGAAAAAACTATAAAACATAGAGGACTATAAAAAGAACTGTAACCATGCAGGACTATACTAAAACTTTAAAACATAGAGGACGATGAAAAAACTATAAAACATAGAGGACTATAAAAAGAACTGTAACCATGCAGGACTATACTAAAACTTTAAAACATAGAGGACGATGAAAAAACTATAAAACATAGAGGACTATAAAAAGAACTGTAACCATGCAGGACTATACTAAAACTTTAAAACATAGAGGACGATGAAAAAACTATAAAACATAGAGGACTATAAAAAGAACTGTAACCATGCAGGACTATACTAAAACTTTAAAACATAGAGGACGATGAAAAAACTATAAAACATAGAGGACTATAAAAAGAACTGTAACCATGCAGGACTATACTAAAACTTTAAAACAGAGGACGATGAAAAAACTTAAAACATAGCGATATAAGGGCAAACTGAAAACATGGATGATTCTACAAAGCCTGAAAACATTCAAGACTATAAAATACTGTAGCCATACAGGATTATGCAAGAACCTTGAAAACATACAGAACCATACAAAAATCTTGATACATAGAGAACAATAAAACTCTGCAAAAATAGGGGTCTATTAAACAAATTGTATTCATACAGAACTATTACAAAACCTTATTCGTAGAGAACTGTCCGAAAAACTTGAAACATAGAGGACTTTACGAGAAATCTTAAAACATAGAGGACTATACAAAACCCTTAAAACATAGCGGGCCTATAAAAAAACTGCATTCCTACAAGATTATACAAACCTTAAAAAGGATAGGACAACATAAATACCTGAAAACATAGGGGACTATAAAAACTGTAACTATATACGACTAAAAAGATTGTTTAAACATACACGACTATACAAAAATCTTGGTACATAGAGAACATAACCTCTGAAAAGATAGAGAAATATAAAAATCCTCGAAAATATAGAGAATTATACAAAGACCATCAAAGAAACAGGGTATAAAAAACTTAAAACGTAGAGGACTATACAAAAACCTGCAAATGTAGAAGCATGTATTCAAAATGTAGAGCATATATTCAAAATGTAGAGCATGTATTCAAACAGGCTATGCATAACCTTAAAACGTAAAGGACTATACAAAAGCCTAAAAACAGAAAACTATACAAAGAAACTTAAAACATAAAGGAGTATACAATAAAACCTTAAAACATAGATGACTATATAAAAACCTTAAAACATAGAGGACTATGTAAAAGCCTTAAAACAGAGGACTATGCAGAAGCCTTACAGCATAGGGGACTATAAAAAAACTGTAAACATATAGAACTATATAAAAACCTTTAAGACATACAGGACTGACAAAAATGTTGATACATAGATGAAACCTCTGAAAACATAGAATACTATCCAAGTCCTGAAAATATAGAGGAGTATACAAAAATCTTAAAGCATGAAAACCTGAAAGCAAAGAAGACTATACAAAAACTTTAAATCGTAGGGGACTAGACAAAAATTCTTAAAACATAAGGAACTATACAAAAATCTAAAGACATAACATTATAAGACTATAAAAATCGTAATCATATAAGACTATATATAAAACCTTAAAAACACATTGGAATATACAAATATCTTGATACATAGAAAACAAGGCCTCTGAAAACATAGAAAACTATAAAAACAAAAAAGCTGACAATATAGAGAACTATACCAGAACCTTAAAACAAGGGACAATACAAAAACTTTAAAGCGTAGATAACTATAGAAACTAAAATATAGAGGGCTATACTAAAACCTTGATACATAGAGAACAAAACAAAACCCTGTTAATATAGAGTACTATACAAAATACTAAAAGAAATTGACGTTGAACTATAAAGCAATATACAAAAAAATACATAGACACAAATACATAACCTAACACCATAAAAAACGATACAAAAAAACGTAAAAAACGGCCGATTATATCAAAACCTAACACCATAGAGGACAATACAAAAAAAACGTAAAAAAAGGGCCGATTATATCAAAACCTAACACCATAGAGGACAATACAAAAAAACGTAAAGAAAGGGCCGATTATATCAAAACCTAACACCATAAAGGACAATACAAAAAAAACGTAAAAAAAGGGCCGATTATATCAAAACCTAACACCATAAAGGACAATACAAAAAAACGTAAAAAAGGGCCGATTATATCAAAACCTAACACCATAGAGGACAATACAAAAAAAACGTAAAAAAAGGGCCGATTATATCAAAACCTAACACCATAAAGGACAATACAAAAAAACGTAAAAAGGGCCGATTATATCAAAACCTAACACCATAGAGGACAATACAAAAAAACGTAAAAAAGGGCCGATTATATCAAAACCTTACACCATAGAGGACAATACAAAAAAAACGTAAAAAACGGCCGATTATATTAAAACCTAACACCATAAAGGACAATACAAAAAAAACGTAAAAAAGGGCCGATTATATCAAAACCTTACACCATAGAGGACAATACAAAAAAACGTAAAAAAGGGCCGATTATATCAAAACCTAACACCATAGAGGACAATACAAAAAAAACGTAAAAAAAGGGCCGATTATATCAAAACCTAACACCATAAAGGACAATACAAAAAAACGTAAAAAAGGGCCGATTATATCAAAACCTAACACCATAGAGGACAATACAAAAAAACGTAAAAAAGGGCCGATTATATCAAAACCTTACACCATAGAGGACAATACAAAAAAAACGTAAAAAACGGCCGATTATATTAAAACCTAACACCATAAAGGACAATACAAAAAAAACGTAAAAAAGGGCCGATTATATCAAAACCTTACACCATAGAGGACAATACAAAAAAACGTAAAAAAGGGCCGATTATATCAAAACCTAACACCATAGAGGACAATACAAAAAAAACGTAAAAAAACGGCCGATTATATCAAAACCTAGCACCATAAAGGACAATACAAAAAAACGTAAAAAAGGGCCGATTATATCAAAACCTAACACCATAAAGGACAATACAAAAAAACGTAAAAAAGGGCCGATTATATCAAAACCTAAAAACATAGAGATCCATATGAGAACCTGAAAAATTATTTCAAAATCATCTGACAATCGATGTTATTTTGTATAATTTTTGACTCGTTCCTGTTCGGACTCCTTCCAGTTTGTCAAAGATTTATGTCAGATAACGTTTGTCACGGTAATTACTGCCAAAGAGGGAAATTATGAAGACTTCACCCCCGCATTCTTCATTTCGGAATTTACAGCGTAAACCCGTTATCTTGACACGCTGATCTACCATGTAACACTTCGACACGGGTTGTGCAACTTTTTTCTTATGCATGTTCTGATGCATTGTTCTCCTCTTTCGGTTTTGGCACAGCCATGCAAACGCAGTACCAAATGGAGAGTCGATTATTCCTGAAAGTTGTCGTCACACAATATTTTTACCGGCAATGATTACTCTCTGTTGATAAGGCGTAACGCCTTCTTTTTCTTAGATTTTTTTTTACTTTTGCATATATTCAACGGTTTCACTTGGCTAGACCTCAAGGCTAGTTGCCTAGCTAGTTAGAGCCTTTACAGATATTAGCATTTATTTTCGACCCCACACACAACTCCATTAACATACGTACGCGAACAAACACGCACGCACACACACGCATGTGCGAGTGAACAACCCGGTACTACTCCGACAACATCACTCCGCCAATATTTCAACTTATCGGCTTCGACTGGTTATCCTGAAAAGGAAATAAAAGCTTTTCGCCCGCCGTAAAGAGAAAAACATGTAAATAATTTTATTCTCTGTGTGTCTAAGAAAGAACTCTAGCGTAATTAATGGTGTTAATATTTTAGCTAAGTAAAACCTGATAATCTAAATCGTTATTGTGCTGACCAAAAAGGAAGTGATTAAAAAAGTGGAAAACGTAATTTCATTTTATTTGTGTGTAAATAAACGGAGATTGTTTATAGCGAAGTATGATTTGTGTGTTATTAAACGTAAATTAGCCAATCAGCGGCGTAAGGTGAGTCAAGTGAAAGTTTTGTAAATAGACTTTAATATTTATAATTATAGCCAGAGGTATAATGTAGAATAACAAAGGAAGAACCCACCTTTCATTTCTTGTTTCTTTGTTTACTAATGAATCACCGCTTTTTCGAGGCCCGGGACCACTCGATTATCAGGGTTAAAAAGACTGTCAGTCGGACGTTGAGTGCCACAGCGCAGGGATTGGAAGCAACAGTGAAAGTGGCAGGATGTCTTAAAGGGGATTGATTATAAAAGAGGACGGATTAACAAGTATTTGTTTACATTAGAATTGAAGACGACCATGTTGTAGTCGGCTGGGAAGCAGCTTAGTAGTATTTTGTTCGAGAGACAAGAAAACGAAGCGTTAATGTTAGCAAAAAAAATAATTAACAGTTACACAGACACCAGAATTGAGTAGCTGAAGCACTCCATTATTTACCAAAGATACATGAATATTGATCGCCTCATTATATCTTTTAAAAATTACAGGCATAGTAGTAAGTATATTATAAAATGAAATGTGTTCTTGTTTAGTAATATATTATACAATTAATTATTAGAAATGTATAGGTTAACATTTAATTGTAAAAAGATAATTGTTTATCTGACATAGGAAGTTGGAGACAGATTGAGAAATGTAGAAAAGTCATTTTAACAATTTATCAAACGGCTGGTTCTGTTTATGTCATAAACGAAAAATTGGCACAGTCTAACAAACTTCCTAGCCGACCTAATTATTATCAAAAAGAAACCTAAGCTAACTAAATTATATTCGGGTTAATAATATTGTGAAAGAAAAAATAAGAAAGCTAGCTCGAATCAAGTATCGATTTGCCAAATGCATTAGGTCTGACTTTAGTCCCAAGTTTTTAATTGGAAATTATTCTTATTTTGTAAGTCAGTATTTTTTTTCTTTGCAATTGCTATAGTAGTTTTCTCCCAGGAATTTACGCCGGGATACACACAGAATGTTGATCTATAATATTAATACTATTGTGTGGATCATCAGTTGTTTGCCATGAGAACTGTTTCGAGGATTTAAAAAGAAAAAAGTCATTTTATTATGGTTTCCCAGCAGTGCTGATCAGATACCACCTCCCTCGAAACAAAATGTCAGCAGTCCGGATACCAGGTCCAATTTCTACTTTGAATTAATAGTTATCTAACATATTTTGCTATAAAAAATTTTTTTACTAACCTGTGTTATCAATGCTCTATGCTATAAGTATTTTATTTACTTCCTCTCCAGGAGGTTAGACACAAGGTCAGGTGTGGGTTTTGACGAAAGTGTTTCTGTGGAATGAACTAGATTCGAACCCGGCACACCCAAGTCCTGAGTCCAAATCGTTAACCACTTAACCACCGTGCTATTTAATTTTATAGCGTTTAGATGAAGCCATTTATGCTATTAACCAACCTCAATTGGTTATTTTTTATTTTATTTATTCATTGTTTATTTATTATTATTTTCTTGAATTAAAAACAAATATTCAGATACAAAAGACAGATTTCGATTGTATTTACACCGCAGACTGAGCCTCGGCGTATTCGGCAACCGAAATGCTGTGCGTGCTTTTGATCAGTTTAGTTCTTGCTGTTTTACTTAAACTACTTTTCACTGTCAAATTGAACAGTCAGGAAAATTTACACATTTTCATATGAAACATAAAGGAATATACAACAACCCGAGAGAATATGTAAACCGCCAATCAATAAAATATATACGACTAGATGTGTACGTGTGTCTGCGTGGTTCTATGCGCACATTACGCACGATCGATTTCTAACTCTTGCTCTAAATCTACATATATTGTACATTAATTTCGAATAAGTGAAACTATCAGTGGAAATATTGAAGCATTCGGAGCTCTTTGTGAGTAATCTTTGTTTTTCAAAATTCTTAGTCTCTAGTCGCCTTTTCTGTGTTGTAAGAGACAGCTGAACAGCTTGAGACGAAAGCATTTAAGTTGACGTCAGTTGCAGGCTTGTAGCATCGTCTTCTGGGAACGACAATCGCTAATAAAAGTTTAAGACTGCCGTACGTATCGTCGTTAGCTTGAAACTAACACGAATGGACCCATTCGTAAAATTCGCGTTTAGCGAATAAAAATGTTATTTCCATCTTAAGCGTGACAGATCAACGAAAATGTTATGTAAAAGTAAAGATTGATTGACCGACGAACAGAACCGCTTATAGAGATGATTGGAAGCGTGAGAGATCAACGAAAATGCTATTTCATATTTACGCATGACAAATCAATGAAAATTCTATTTCCTGTTTAACAGTGACAAATAAACGAAAATGCTATTTCCCGCTTAAAAGTGACAAATCAACGAAAATGCTATTTCCCGCTTAAAAGTGACAAATCAACGAAAATTTATTTCCCGCTTAAAAGTGACAAATCAACGAAAATGCTATTTCACATTTACGCATGACAAATCAACGAAAATTCTATTTCCTGTTTAACAGCGACAAATCAACGAAAATTCTATTTCCTGCTTAAAAGTGACAAATCAACGAAAATGCTATTTCCCGCTTAAAAGTGACAAATCAACGAAAATGCTATTTCCCGCTTAAAAGTGACAAATCAACGAAAATGCTATTTCCCGCTTAAAAGTGACAAATCAACGAAAATGCTATTTCACATTTACGCATGACAAATCAACGAAAATTCTATTTCCTGTTTAACAGTTACAAATCAACGAAAATTCTATTTCCTGCTTAAAAGTGACAAATCAACGAAAATGTTATTTCCCGTTTAAGCGTGACAGATCAATGAAAAATGTTATTTCAAACTTAAGCGTGACAGATCAACGAAAATGCTATTTTACACTTTTAATAGAGCGACTAAAGTGCTATTTTACACTTAAGCGTGATGTTACAACAAAAATGCGATTTCAAATTGAAGCGTTACAGACTGACTAAACTTCTATGTAAACTTTAACTGTCCTTAAACGACTAAAATGCTATTTTACACCTAAGCGTGACGGACCAACTAAACTGCTACTTCAAATTGAAGCGTGACGGGCCAGACAACGGATAAAATTTTCCATAAAAATGCGAGATCGAATCTAAAATTAAATGAATGATACAAATACTTTATTTTACTCATAGTTGTGTAAGATTGGGGAACTGGCAGTTGCGGTGTAACTGTTTCCGGCGTAGACTGTGAATATTCCGGCGTGTTATTTAACAGGATGTTCCGTTTAAATAATATTTAGCAATCGCCGGCGGAGACAAGGAATAATTATTTGCACTTAACGTTTTTTTTTAACACTCAATGCAAAGCACCACTTGCTCTGATGAGGACTGACACGTACATCTCTTTCCCCCCCCCTCTCTCTCTCTATCTCTCCCTCTCTCTCTCTCTCTCTCCCCTTCTTCTCTCTCTCTCTCTCTCTCTCTCTCTCTTCTTTTTCCTCTATTTACTCGCCTCCCTTAGAAATGAGGTCGGTAAAATTCAGCTTATCTGGGAAAATCCAGCTTCCCCCAGAAGAGGCTCTCTGGATTGGGATAAAAATAAAAACTGCATGAATATAGAAAGATTCTTCTCCTTAAACCAAGGACCGAACAGATACTACACTTTGAATTATTTATTTGCTAAAAGAATATAATTATAACATTTAACAGATGAGGCACAAGGTCCTCAAAAGTGTGCGCTGTCGGGTGTCGTTTGTCATCCTCTGTCTATCCAACTCTTAACTCGGTGCATTTTAACCCATTGTTCTAAACACTGTTCCTTTTCTCTCTTTCACCATGTGTCGATCACTTTCACTTCAGCAGTCACCAGAATACCACATTTACTCTCTGGGCGACTCTACTTAAAATATCTCTAATCGTTTAAAATCAAATTTTATTTATAAAACACTGAAAAAAGATGTGATCGAGGGACAACGAACACATCCAAAAAGAGAGAAGTATAAAATAACCAAATAAAATTAGTGACAGGTTAGTAAAACCTTCCCAACCCCTTTCCGCCCACTGTTTTCCGGTTTGTTTTAGAACCGAAAATAAGCAGGTCAATCTCTAAATGGGAGTGGAAAGTAGGAGGAAATGAAATAGGGATGGAGTTTGGGAGTGGATGGTGTCCTTCCAAGATAGGGAACAATTTGGGGAGGCCAAGGTAAAAAAAAAAAAATAGTGAGTGGGCAAATGCTTACTGACGATTTTTGATGATGGAGGAATTTTATTACCAAAACAATACTACACTTTGATCCATACGCGAACGTTTGACAAAACTGTATATTTCAAACTGAACTCTTTCTCATTTCAGATCAATATTATTTCTTTGTTTTCTACTTATGTTTCTACCTTTCATGTTTTTGTCTGGATGTTTCCCATGGTATGTTTCTCATGGTGAATTATCCTTGTTTACATTGATTTTTTTTTCTTGGACTATTCTTCTCGTCAATGATATTTATATTTCTACGATGTTTCGGTGTTTTTGCTCTCCGAAATTCTTCAGGTGAAGAGTTCATTAATGCTGATGTTTTTTTTCTCTCTTATTTTTAAATAATTGATGAAAACGAGTTTCGAATTTTTACTCCTTTGGACTTCCGTATTTTCTTTTTCTTTTCGGGATTTTGTTTTTAAAAATGAAAATGACTTCATCTGTCGAAAACACAAATGACAACACAAGAGTTGCATGCCATGGGGTATTTATAATTAGAAAGATCATACATATATTAATACTATTGTCGCTACCCAGGGTTAGATCCAGAATGGGTCAAAAAGACACTCTCGGTAATTGTTTGTACATTTGTTTTCATAAAATATTTTCCGAATCACGTAAAGATTAGCAACCCCAATCACCTTAGGGTCGTTTAGCTTTTCTGTGAAGAGTCTGGGATCGTTCATCTTGACCTTGAAAATTTAGTCTCTTATATTTACATTAAGTCCCAACCAAACCCTAATCGCAACCTGGTTATGGTTGGGGTTAAATGTAAATCATTGTACTTTATTTTACTAACCTACGTCAGCAAATGTCGTAGCTTATCTATACGTGGAAAAGTGTGGGTCGATTATCATTACCTGGAAAATTCTAGGATCGTTTATCTTTACCTGGAAAAGTCTGGGGTCGTTTATCTTATTTTTACCCGGAAATATATGTGATCCCAGAAAAGGGGTAGTCATACCTGGGAGGATGGCCTCGTTCTTGTAAGTGGGCGTAATTGCTTGTGAGTAAAATAAATTATGTAAAAAAATGTTTCCAAATTAAATTTTTTTCTTTAATACAGTGATGGAAACTGTGCATTTATATTCTAAGGAACTGTTAAAAGTTAATTACATCCCAAAATTTTCTAGCCGGTCTTGTCGGAACTCCCTCAAGGGTGTGATCATCTCAGACGACAAGCATTAAACCCCTCCTCTGATAGTAGTCAGTAACGCCTGGGAGGACTGTCATCCATTACATTTACAGCTGTGATGAATTCTAAATAACATAAAAAGGGTGTTTCATAATGTCGCCCTTCTCTTTCATAGATGACAAAGAAGCCATTTTGCATGTTAGTGTTTATAAATGAATACATGCTTACAAGTGAACCTAAATGTTTAAGTAAACTTTGTGAAGATGTGGATTCTTTTCAAGGAGGATTTACATTTCACGAAATGATTCATTGAATTGTCTTACACCGTATAAGTGTGAAAAGTAAGTCAACGTAACAGCAGTTACTATGAGCGTATACTAGCGGCAACAGTGATAGTAACCATAGCAACCGTGTGATCTGTCCTTCCCGGATACGTTGCAGTAACGACGAACGCTGCAATTTCTGTAAACGGAATGATGAAACAACGGAATAAATATTTTAGGTAAATCACTGCGTGTTCAAAACGAAGGGTACGACATTTTTGTTGTTGTCAAACCGATCGCTTAGATATATAATAAATAATCGTGGATGACGATAGCCGCTCATTGCGACTGGAATACATAATATAATGATTAGAATATACGAAAAGCAGTGTTGTCCACGTTGCGCACAGTTTGGGAAGATTACAATGATCATGTACAGAAAGTGTTCGTTAAATGTACATTCTGTTAAAGCTGTATTCCTGAATGCCGAGAATGTAAAAGCTAATCGTTTGTATTTAATAGAATTACGACAGTTCAAATAAATATTTGTAAGCAGTAGGAAATCAATAGTTTATGAGATAAAAAATAAATAAGTAGCTTCTGTTAACTGGAGTTGGTCAGGAATGAAGATGCTATTATTATGCACAAAATATTACATCGAATGTAGTAAAAGAAGAAAAATAAACAAAACAGGGTTGTTTATATAAAAACAATTCTGCTGAATAACATTCTGGTATCCGTTAATCAAGAATGTGAAAAAAGTATTTGGAATAGCCAATTAAAACGGACAGAAGAAGAACGTGTAAGTGATAGGATCGTTTCGTATTTAAGTAAAAAATGTAAAGTAACTGAAATAATAATGGTGTTACGAAGATATATGTGTCTTACGAAGAAGATTTTTCGGTGAACATGGATGACGTGGTAGTAAATCTGAGTGGGAGAGTGAAAATTCCTTCGACTTCTTGTGTAGATGACTATGTTATGACAAGATGTTGAACCGGATAATGTAAAAATTATTGAAAGCGAGCAAAACAAACAAAGATTTTCTGGAAACACGCATCACAGATTGGACTAAATCGCTGCTGAAGCAGATTCGCATATGCAGATTTTGCATAGAAAACTATACTCGTCAAATAAATAAGGGAAAATAACTTTACTTAATTATAAAGATATCTCTATTTAAAGTTAGGTATGTGTATATATTTATATATTTATATTTTAACCAATTATTATGAATTTTGGAACACAACTGCTAGGTGTAATGTTGGGTATTGTTGGCTATATTTAGTTTGATTTAGTTTAATGCGAAGGGGTCAAAGAAGAGGTGAAAGCCTTTGGTGAAAATTCAAATACCTTTCGATGTTTGTGAAATTTTAACAATAGGTATTAGAAATCAATAAATGAATATTCCTCAAATGTCAGTATTTTAAACGTTTTTATTAATACTCTAAACAAGGGTTCTAATATGGACACACACCCTTATTAGAAAATTAAAAAATATCAGAGTTGAATTGGATTTAATCCATAGTTATTAGACACCAATTAAGCAAGATTTCTTGAATTTCAGTTTCTTCTTAAGACCCATTAAGCTTAATCCTTAAATTTTAGACATTTTCTAGAATCTGGCCTTTTGGCTAGGAAGTAAGTGTAGTGTGTGTTCCGGTGGATACTGCACCCCATAGACTGGTATTGTCTTGATTTACGCCGGTCTATGGGTCTGTAGATAAATAAAAAGATACTAGTATTGTCTTGTCCTTCAGGGCTTGATTTACGCCGGTCTGTGGGTTGTCCTGTGCAGTTCTAGGAGGTACACCCTCCCAGGCTTTGCCTTCCCTCTTTGGGGAGGAGTAAGTTTATTGCTTACTGCCTGAGGCACCCCTACCGGGGAATGCCGACGGGGCTGCCCAGGCAATTTTTAATGGCCAGAGTGCTCACTTCTCGGGCGCTGGCTTTTCAAGCCCCACTTTCCCGACCCGACCTTGGGTCACATCTTACTTGTGGGAGTAATGTCAAACTGGCCTTGTGCTTAACCTCCTGGAGACGAGGTAAATAAATCAAGTAATGGATTTTTATCAGAATTCAAATAAGGATTCTAGATATAATGTTAAGTAGCATTATATGTTTATTTTCATCTTCGTAAGGGAACATAAAAGTGGTGCAAAACTGTTCTGTTCGGGGAATTAATTTTACCCACCATTCTACTAGTGTTCTTATAAAAATCTATCGAAATTGATCATTCCTTTTATATTCATTTACATAATGCAAACAGACTCTGGATCTGACCCTGGCTACTTACCTATGTACTTACTTAACAACTCACCTACCCACATGTTTTTTTTTTCTTTCTTTCTTTCTTTCTTCTATCGCTTAGTTCCTTCCAAATTTCATGGTTACATTGCACGCATGCGCGATGGCGCATACCCAGATGCACGCATGCGCGCGTCTGCGCACACAAACACACACACATGCACTGTTTACCTTCTCCGTCGTCTTCTCTTCCTTCAACTTTTGCAGACATCTACCTTCACCTTCTTCACTCCTATTAACGACTCGCCCGAGTTTGCTGTGTCAACACCCGGTATTCAGCTAAAGACCCGCTTTTCTATCTATCCCATCTTCTGAACGACATGACGGGCCCGTTCAGCTACAGGAAAATGCTACTCTACGATTTTTAGTGACACATACATGGATTTAGCTAAGTACTTATCTATCCTTTACTTGCTACCACAACGTCCCATTTCTTATTATTGCAGAAACAATGATGAACAGACTGTTTATTTACAGTGTTATGTTTATAATTACTGAGAGTCTTTGTGTACTTGTTTTGTATGGGTAAAACTGTAGCCTTGCACGCTTTGCTAATTCATCCATTTAAAATTAAATTCTACTCTTTTTAAGCAATTACATATAAACAGGCTGAAAAAAAAATCGCCGTATAAAAATATAAATTTAACGAAAAATGCCCATCTATTTCCGGACCGCCAGGCGGTAATGATCAACCACTTCTGAGCCAGATTGCGTTTTTAAGGACTGTCTTTAGAAACGCCATCTTGTCCGGAAGTGATTGATTATTTTACGTTAAATTTATATGCGAAAGTAATTTATCACTCTAAAATTTAAAATAATAGAATCGCCTAAAACAGTACATTTTTAGGTGTATGAACAGAATAATTAATAAAGTCACCTCTCTTAATGTTAAGAATCGGTGTCTAAATAATCACGTTATTATTTAGAGACGCATTGTTGACATGAGCAGGGTGGTGATCTTTGTTAACTATTCTGTACCTTCACCAATGTTTATTTTGACGTGAATTAGTATGAATTGCAGGGCTCCAATAATACCTCTTCATATACACGTTCTTCATCGTAATCATATTGACTTTCTGATCTTTCTTTTACGTCTAATTTATTTGTTTACTTATTTGTACCGGTAAATATATTCGCATGCAGGTCGTATATTTTTGCAAGATGTAAAGACACATATTACATAAATGTTAAGACACATTTTAGATAAATGCTAAGACACATATTAGATAAATGTTAAGACATATATTACATAAATGCTAAGACATATCACATAAATGTTAAGACACATATTACATAAAGATTAAGTGACATATTACACAAATGTGAAGACACATATTACATAAATGCTAAGACATATCACATAAATGTTAAGACACATTACATAAATATAAAGAGATATATTACATAAATTTACTGACACATTTTACATAAATGTTAGACACATATTACATGAATGTTAAGACTCATATTAAAAAATGTTAAGACACATATCACATAAATGTTACTATACATATTACATAAAATTTCAAGACCATATAACATAAATATTAAAACACATATTACATAAATGTTAAGATATACATTGCATAAATGTTAAGACACATTATCACAATGTTAAGACACGTATTACATAAAAAAATTTAAAACACATATTACGTAAATGCTAAGATACATATTACATAAAACTTTAAGACACATATATAATTTCTCAAACACATATTTCATAAATTATAAGACACATATTACATAAATATTAAGCTGAGTAAATAGTAATGCAGACTTATTTTTAACCACTGGGGATAGTGTTTTAAAAAGTCTTTAAATTCTCTTCGATAAACAAAACAAAGTTATTTTATTGACATTCGTTTTTTTTTTAAGACGACATAACAAAAGTGCTGTTTGCTGAATTGTGTCGTTTATTCATTTTTCTTAGATTTAGAAGTAAGTCATCTTTAACTTCACTCTTCGCTCCGGAAATGACAGAAATTAGATTCTGTTTTTATTACATTCATTGCATCAAATTAAATTTTTGATCACAAAGATATAAAATTATGTCTGATAGATTTTAAAAGTTGGACCTAAATAGCATTTAAACTGACAAATCAAACTTTAATTCTAACTACTTTAATTTTTCTTTTATTATATTACCATTTTATCTATTATATGAAATTATGCTAGCCGGATTTTAAAATGAGACCCAAATAGCATTTAATCCGACGAATCAAACTTTGATTCTGACTAACCAAGTTTCATGTGTTATCGTTGTATCATGTTATTCGCAATAAATTAACGTACTTCGCTAGAATTTATTTTTAAACAATACTTAATCTGGTTCATCAGTTTACTAATATGGAGACATTTTTAAATAAAAACTTAAAAAGAAAACTCAGCTAAGGAGAATAACTTTTATTCTTTTAGAAAGAGTTAGCGTTCCTTATTTTTTTAGCTTAGATACTGAACCTAATAAAGAAGACGTCGTTATAGACAATAGAAATATTTACATAATAAATTTAATGTAATGGATCTCGGGCAACGCCGGGTCGATGCAGCTCTTAAACAATAACATTAAAATTGATTTAATGTTTAATGAATAAAATTAAATTGATACAACCAATAAAGACACAAATAACTAAGTTCTACTACTACAATTTTTCTTTTTTTTGTTGTGTAAATTTCTGTTGTTTCGTTTGACTGTTATAATAAATATGTTAAATAAAAATAAACATAAACTTTGATTATTTATATATTTAGTAAATATGAATTCTAATCTGAGTACAATATTTACTTTAATCTTAAAAAAATTAAAAATAATTTACGCTACTTAATTCTTATGTTTTCTTAAATATGGGGGTAAACAAATAATTTTCCTAAATTTTTATCGATAAAAATATTTATAAGTAGCTGTACTTACTCGGCGTAGTCCGGGATTTATTAAAGTCATTTCAGTTTAAATTAAAAATAATAATTATTATGTGTAAGTTACAAAGAGGTGGAAAAAAGATCGAATGTAAGAGAGAGAACTCATATACTTAAAATAAATTAATTTAAATATTCTAAGTTAAAATAGGAATTATCTCCATTTTTAGCTTTTATAACATCATTTAAAAATGTCTCCATTGTAATAATCTTTTTGGCAGAATAATTATTTTCGGAAAGAACTGAAGCGAAGTAAATATTTTAGTGTAAAGAACATGCTGCAATGATATAAAGAATAATATCTAGTCAGAATCAAATATCGACTTGTCAGATTTATTGCTATTTATGTCTAACATGAAAAATCCGATAATTTTATATATTACATCTAGATCAAGATCCATGTCTTACTAAGTTTTTATTCCTTTTAACTTCGGAGAAATATATTTTAAAAGATTCTATTCGATCAAATATATTTTCTTATACTTTTTTTGTAAAATAAATGGATGAATGGAAAAAGGTAATGTATTCATTTTTTTAGTCCTTTTTCAAATTTATTGTCTTATTTTTTTCTTCGATTTTGATCATGTTTCTTTATCTTAAAAAATTGATCTGCAATAAAAACAAAATAATCCCTTTTTATTTTAATGAATAAAACACTGAATAATAATAATAATAATAATAATAATAATAATAATAATAATAATAATAATAATAATAATAATAATAATAATAATAATAATAATAATAGCGGGAAATCGTTGGTAGGTGGCTGTTGCGATTACCGCAAGGTCATCAGCGGTGATGAACGAAAAGAGGTGGAGCATACTGGAGGCCTGAGGAGACTTGTTGTCACTCGGACTCCAGGGAATACCACAGGTTGTCGGCAGTGGGCGACCACTGACGATGACCAGTGTGATAACTCCTAGTGAGTAAATAATAATAATAATAATACCTATTTTCAGGTGTGGAGGTCGTCTGTCGTCCTAGTGATGCAAAGACTATGATAGTGATCTTAAAATAGTTACGTAGAATCCAACTAATTCTAATAAACCTAGCTTCGTCTATTCTGCCCTAAACGCTACATAATTATAACACCTGTAATAAGGTAGGTCTAGAACAAGCCAAAGACAACATTGCTTTGAGAGGTTACATCAATGTACAGGGTCAGGCAGAAGGTCAATAACAAATATACATCTGCAGCGTGAGAAAATGTAGTTTCGAATGGGATTCGCTAATGATTGTAGCAGGGGGTGCTGCTCCATGATAGTCCGTAATCTGCATGACTCGACACTAAATATAGTCCTGGTTATATTTCGGGGGCCACGTGTGTCGTATAAGTTTTTACCAGTTGCATTCTTAATAGTTCTGCGCCCACATTATGAATTCAAAAACTCTTGAAACTCTGATAGTGATGCCGCTGGTTTGAAACTTTGGGAGTACGCATCTTATCGGCATCGTTTATCTCTTATTGTCAGAGAAAATGCTGTTTTGGTTCCAGATGAAAGGGATGAGTCTGCTGGCTGAAAGAAAATGACTGGGTACAGAATGGACGAGACATTTTTGTCTTAGAAAAATATAATCTATTCTTAATATTTCATGTTATCAGATCACACCTTGTTAAATACGCGTCCATCTGCATCAAGTTAGCTGGTATGCACATGCAATCACGACTGTTTAAACATATTAAAGTTCTCATAGCAAGATGTCATCGGGTAGCTATCAACTAGTCGATCTCAGCGGGTCAAAACTTTACCCCGTTACACTCCACGACATCGGTTATTTCAAAACACGGCTGATGCTTCTCTTTGACTGACACTTCTGTTAAGCGTAATGTTTAATCGGTTTGGAGACAACATTCTATCGTGCTTTTTGCATTGCCGATGTACAAAAATGTTAAAATTAAATTAATTATTCCACTTTTTAATCTAATTTTTACTTATTATGTCACACGCTGATAGGAGATTAAATAAAAGAAACAGAGACGACACAAATATCAATAGAAACAGACGTGTGATAAAAGCTCTTTACTGAAGGTAATCAAACTGCCAATCAGACACCTTGTTTGATATTGCGTCGAGAGAATCTCTTCCAACAAACTCTTATTAACCCGTTTGAAATTGCGTCGAAGAAATCTTTTCCAACTAAATTACCACAAAGGTCACGAGCGGAGAAATAACTCTAGATTTCAGAACTTGTTTGGAAACGAATAAAGAAACTGATATATTTGTGATAAAGCTGTGTTAAATTTGTTCTTTCCTGCCGACAACGTGAAAAGTACACACGTTCTCCAAAACTAGTTTTTTTTATTATTATTGCCTACTGTTCAAATTCCGTTAGATATATTACATTAATTAGCACAAGAACATCGATGACAAAGGTATGAACCCTTACACCCTCACACACAGCTATGGTCATAGAAAACGAAATGCATTGTGGTTGAATAAAGATCAGAAGTAACGTGTTTAAAAAAAGCTATTGTTTAAAAGTTTTTTAAAAGTAATGTGTAAGTCACGTACGAGTTACTGTTGAATCGAAAATAGTAAACAATAAAATTAAACTAATCACCTGTGGGTGAATTAGAACTAAAATATTTCTGGTTAGATCTTTGTCTATCCCTATCCTTCCTTTCTCATTGTCTGTTAATTCAACCACTCTCTAATAGATTTTAATGTTTCTGTGAGAATTTAGAGAGCGTGTGACACTTTTTTTCAGCTAATTTACCTAGTGTGTTCGTATACACCGTAATGTAAAAATAATAGGATTCTTTACTTTGATAATATACATAAGAATAATAGAAGTAAAAAGACATTATGTTAGTTATAGGAGAAAAATGTCTTAATAGATATATCTAGGGACGAGCAATGAAAGTGAAAGTGGTTTGTTTTTCACAAAAGAAAATGAATTTTTCCCCTGATTGAAAAAAATCCACAAAAAGTCAGAGAAATATCCGATCTTAATTTGCAGGATTTATTATTTAATAAATGAATGTTAATAGATAGCATTTATTTTATTTGAAAAAAACTTATACATGTAACTTAAAATATTTTAACCATCACGTCATTTCATAGACGAAATAGGTATTATTATACCTACAGTCCAAACTTAGTGACACCTTTACAAAGAGATAACACCCAGAAGGTGCGATTGAAAATTTTTAATTTCAGGCAGCTCTCAGTGGAAAATGATACTCAAAAATCGAAAATTTAGATATCAGAAAATTAAATATCTTGAGATCTTTAGATACCAGTCTCTTTAAAAAATGCAAGCAATGGTATTCATTTTGAGGCTGAAAAATACTGTAATTGGTTATCCCTAGATATATGAATAGAGGTAGTTGTTGTGATCCAACGGTTCACGAATAGTCTAGTATATATATATATATATATATATATATATATATATATATATATATATATATATATATATATATATTAGTATTTCATGTATCCACATAAAATTTTATAAGGAGATATAATTTTTTATGTATCAATTTTCAGTATTTACTTCAACAGTGATCGATACGTAAGTAGAGCTAGGTAGTAAACACCCGGCAAAAATAACTCCATGCATTTTAGCCTGAAGATTTGTTGGCTGATTCTAAAATTTCAAAGTTTATATATGTGTGGGTGTTTATATTATCAATATATATTTTATATCCATAGACATCTATGTTTCATGTTCACCAACAATCAGCAGTATGACTTGAACCCCGGACCCAAGTTATTCGAATCCAAGCTACTTACCATCGTGACAACCACGTTTCAAGTGCGAGAGAAATAAGCCATATGTTTTTATTTGTAAACACATCTACCCAAGGGAGAGAACTCGGAACGTTGCTAAATTTGTATCTTTTATTAAATTTCTCAAAAATTGTTCGACTTGAACGGGGCTTAATAATTATTTTTAATAAATATTTTTAATATCCATAAACATGTTTCATGTTCACCAACAAGTAAATTTATTTAGTTTAGATCAATTCGATTAGGAATCAATTTCCAAAAGCAAAGAGGTAACTCAATATTTAATATTTAATATTTGAAATTTAAATATCCAATATAGTGAATAAATAAATAAATAAATAAATAAATACAGTATTTAAATCGAAGTTTATATCATATTATAATTTAATGACAATTTCAGAACAAAGATTTCTCTGGATTTTCTCATGATCATCCCCGGATTTGTCATCTCTTTGTCATTCTGAATTACGTTTGATTGCCTACAACTCTAGAAACATGTGTAAAATTTATTTTGTCTCAAAATTGTCATTAAGCCATATAATGATATAACCTTTAATTTGATACTTTATTTATATTTATATATATACATATATATATATATATATATATATATATATATATATATATATATATATATATATATGTGTGTGTGGGGGGTGTATGTATGTATGTATGTTGTGATTGTGAGTGCTGTGATTGTGTATGTGTTTGTTGTGATTGTGTATATGTTTTATATCGTATGTGGTTGTGGGAATTAAGTTAAATCTTACCGTATTGTATATATAATGA
Organism: Sepiola atlantica; assembly: GCA_963556195.1. NCBI lineage: Eukaryota > Metazoa > Mollusca > Cephalopoda > Sepiida > Sepiolidae > Sepiola > Sepiola atlantica. The sequence goes on from OY744534.1 coordinate 43,713,808, forward strand.
AATAGGGTGATAATTTCACGTGTTAATTAGAGACGCATTTTTATTTCCAGCAATGGAAGGATATCTATTTAAAATGGGACCCAGAAGAATACGGAATGATAAAGAGCGTTCGAATCCCACAGCAAGCTATATGGATGCCAGATATCAAATTATACAACTAGTAAGTACTTCTATGAAATAATTATTTACATGTAATAATTTATATGAGATGTATAATTATATATGACACCTATAAATGATATCATTATTTCCTTATTATATTTTTCAATGGGATAATTATTTCTGTATGACAAGTTTTATGAAACATTTACTTCTATATAACATTTCTAAATAATAAAATCTTTTATCTAGATGTAATTACTCAATAAGATAATTATTTTTTATGTGCCATTTTTAAATGATAATTATTTCTGTATGACAAGTTTTATGAAACATTTACTTCTATATAACATTTTTAAATAATAAAATCTTTTATCTAGATGTAATTACTACATAAGATAATTATTTTCTATGTGCCATTTTTAAATGATAATTATTTATATATGACATTTAAATTCTTAAATGTTATACGTATTACTATATGTAATTTTGAATGGGATAATTATTTTCTATATGACATTTTTAAATGAGATAATTATTTCTATATGACATTTTTAAATGAGATAATTATTTCTATATGACATTTTAAATAAGATAATTATTTCTATATGACATTTTAACTAATATTTATTTCTATATGACATTTTTTCACAGTGATAAGAATTTCTATCTGTCATTTTAAATGAGAAAATTATTATTTTCTATATGACATTTCGAAATGAGGTAATAATTTATATGATATCTTAAATGCGATAATCCTTATCTATATGTTGTTTCTAAACAAGATAACTATTTTATATAACATTTTTAAATGAAATAATTATGTTCTATATAGCATTTTAACTGATAATTATGTATATATGATATTTTAAATTAGAAAAAACCTCTATGATATTTTAATGAGATAATTAGTTCTATATGATATTTTATATTAGATAATTTATTTATGTATGACATAAAAGGGATAATTATTTTATCTAATATTTGAAATGAGATAACTATTTCTATTTTACATGTTTCAATGTTATAATTATTTGTAAATGACATTTCTAAATGAGATGATGATGTACTATAGTATATTTTTAATGATAATTATTTCTATGTGACATTTTTAAATATGATAGTCATTTCTATATGACATTACTGAATGAGATAATTATATCTATAATAAAGTTTTACATGATATAATTATTTTCTATATGACATTTAAAATAAGATAATTATTTTTATGTGACATTTTTAAATATGATAGTCATTTCTATATGACATTATTGAATGAGATAATTATATCTATAATAAAGTTTTACATGATATAATTATTTTCTATATGACATTTAAAATAAGATAATTATTTCTATGTGGCATTTTTAAATATGATAGTCATTTCTATATGACATTACTGAATGAGATAATTATATCTATAATAAAGTTTTACATGATATAATTATTTTCTATATGACATTTAAAATAAGATAATTATTTCTATGTGGCATTTATAAATGCGATAATTATTTCCATTTCAGTAGTTTGTGTCATGTTATAGAGAGTCTGACTATTTGAATCCAACTTCTGTATTCTTCTTTAATGGTGTACAGTTGAGCCATACGATTTGCCTTTGCCTATGAAGTTATTTAATTCCTAAATTTATTCTTCTAGCGCAGATACACGTCTGGAAGAGAAGAGGGATGCATTGGTGGTTCTTGACCATAGTGGTACTGTCTTTTGGATGCCGCAGGCCATTTTCAAAAGTTCCTGCTCCATAGATATCACCTACTTTCCATTCGATGCACAGACATGTTACCTGAAATTTGGATCGTGGACCTACGATGGTAACAAACTGGACGTCAAGTTTTGGAATAAGTTCCAGGGTTTTGAGCTGACGGACTACGTCCCGAGCAACGAATGGGATATCATGGATTCGTCGGCGGTCAAACACGTTAAATATTATCCGTGTTGCGCGGAACCCTATCCAGATTTGACTTTTAAGCTAAAGATTAAGAGAAAAGTTGCCTTTTACAACTATATTTTGATATTGCCATGTGTGCTGCTGTCCTCACTCACCATGGTTCTTTTTTGGTTACCTCCGGAGTCGCCAGCCAAAATGCAGCTGGGTGAGTATTCAATTATTCGTCTTTCTTTAGGTGTGGCCTTGCATATCTATTAGGGGAAGTATCTGTCAGTCGGTGGTTCGGACAGTCTATCGTGTTATGCCCCGTTCTTTGCTGGTTCCGAAATGAAAAAGGTGTCATGTGGCGGAGTTGATGAGCCTGAACCTGGATCGACAAAGAAGGTGGCCCCGACTTGCTTCATCCTCGCTATATGGTTTGGTCTAGAGCACTTGTAACAGATGATTGCTCAGCTGCATGCCTTACTGGAAGGAAGTTCTGCGTCCAAACGCGGCCTCATGCAGATGCGGCGGCTGATACTTGCCATCCTTCGTCATCCGTTGTGATAGCCCTCGTCCGGGTCAGAAACTGCTCTATATTCATCGTGTCCATCCTAGACGAGAAGCTGTTTTGCGTACTGTGGCAACCCTGATAGAGATACACACGCCATCCATCGATCGGACAGCCGTTCTCCAACCAGCCGAGCCAAGCAATGCATTTTAGCAAAAGTTGCGTCTATTGTTTCGTCCAGTCGAAAACGAGGTGCCTCGAATTAGTCGAATGCGTTGAACCTATTCGTCGCATATGCAGTCATAAGGGCTCGTTTAATTTCTTCCGCGTATTCCCTCTGTTCATTTCTAAGCTGTCCGTACACGGCATGAGCACCGCATCGTAGTTGTAACGACAGAACGCGCTCGATCTTGTCCATGGCGCAGAGTTCGTAAACCAATTCCACATTCTTTATCCATTCAATAATCGCCATATCTGTTGTAACGCAACTGAATTGCAGCAAAAAATGAAAAACCGAAACAAGAAAGTTTTTCATAGATTGCAATTTATTGTAGTAGAATGTCGATATACTCCTGGTATAACCTTCTATGCAGGTACAGTCAAATCCCCAGCTCCAGCTGCAGAGAGCAAAAGTCGGAACGTCCGCTTACTTCGATCGCAAGTCTCGCTCTATTGGTTTCCCTGATTCTCTCTCGTTCGGTGATGTAATTCTGAAATGTTATTTTTTAGCACATTTCTTAATCCAATACCTGAAATTACAAACAATAAAATATTTATATTTAATTTTCGTCTCGACCTTGAAATTATCAAAACAATCAGAGTCGCATTCCAAACACGATGTCTACCTACACCCCTGACCTACACCTTTTTACAATCTTTGTTATAGATCTTATTTACTATCCTGCGTTTTCGATCACCTCGAGATAATCTCGTTACAAGTCTGTCTGTCTGTCAGTCTGTCTGTCTGTCAGTCTGTTATGTTTCAGTTTGAAATAGCATTTCATCGTTAAACGCGCAGATTGAATAGACACAACTGGAAAATCATGTGACATATGACCTCAGAATAAAGTAACGATCTGAGAGTGAATGTTTGCAAGATCAAAGTAATGATTAGTGATTGCAATGTTGGAAATCGCTCAGAAAGAGGGAAGTAACCCTGTTCAGTTTGTAGAAAGGTCGTTGTGAGCAATTCAGTTTTTGTGGTATACAAGAAATACAATGGAATTACGGGGAGGTTGAGAGATAATGATAACCAGTTTGTATGCAAGAAATGTAAGAATAATTGAGACGGGTGAGAACTGAAATGTAGAGAAAGTATATTTGGATGACGAGGATATTAAGGTTGTTGTTACGTTTGTAATACCATTGGATCACAGGTGGGGAGGGGGCTGGTGTTAGTGTAATTGCAAGAGTTAGGAGTGAATGGAGTAAGTTCAAGAAACTTCTGCCCATACTAACCATTGTCGACCAAATGAAGTGTTCACAAACAGGTGTGCACAGTACGATGATGTATGGAAGTGAAATCTGGCCAGTGAGGATTAAGGACATGTGCTGCATGGAGTGAAAAGGTATGAGAATGATATGATAGATGTGTAATGTGCGTCATAAAGACAGGCTTAGGTCTGATGACTTCAGAGGAAGATTGAATCCGGACAGTATAGGAAAATGTGTACAGAATAGGAGACTTCGTCACATTGATAGAATGGATAAAAGTGCTCGTGTTAGTAGACGTAGAACTAGTTTTGGCGCTAACATTCTGATTAGATGATATGTGGGGTCACCAAACATGAGGGGGTGAACACGTAACTTCTATCGAATGACAGTGCTGACTGTCCTGTGAAATATTATAATAGCTTGTTATTTATGTTATTTAAACAATGCACTTTAATGTATCAGTACGTTAATTTCTCTCTCTCTCTCTTCTCTCTCTCTCTCTCTCTCTCTCTCTCTCTCTCTCTCTCTCTCTCTCTCTCTCTCTCTCTCTACATATCTATAAATACACTCGCATGATTACGTCTGCACAACAAAACAACATTGTCTCGAAAGCCGCATGAGCGGAAACATCGTAGCATCAGTCATGAATTTGGCCCTATTTCAATTATGTAACAAAGCTTCATCGTTCGCCAAAAACACAAAACACCCACTTTTCACAAATTAGTAGCTGAGATTAGTTTCTCGGTTTTACTTAAAAATAGACACAAGCGTCAAGGAAGCTACCAAAGCATTTCATCGATGCAGGATATGTTTCCGCATGCATATATATATATATATATATATATATATATATATATATATATATATATATATATATATATATATATATATATATATTCTTTTTCAATATGAACATCTAAGTGAAAGATCAGACTTTTACGCCTAAAGGGGTCTTAGTTTCTAATAAGTAATTATCGATAAAATCGACATGCCAGTGTAGCGGCTTTTTGTACATGTCTTCATAAATATATATATATATATATATATATATATATATATATATATATATATATATATACATACATATATATATATATGTGTGTGTGTGTGTGTGTGTGTGTGTGTGTGTGTGTGTGTGTGTGTGTGTGTGTGTGTGTGCATGTTTGGTTAAACAGGAGCGCCAGCTTCTGTTTATTTATTTTTTGATTCGTTTTTTTCGATTCGTCGCACGACCGATTTGGTATTGTCGTCCATGTTGTATAAAAAAATCGATATATTTTTGCGAACGTTTCCGACCGACGTCGGTCATCTTCGGTTGATATGTTCGCGAAAATATGGCGATTTTTTATACAACATGGACGACAATACCAAATCGGTCGTGCGACGAATCGAAAAAACGAATCAAAAAATAAATAAACAGAAGCTGGCGCTCCTGTTTAACCAAACATGCGTAAGAGAAGGAATGCTGCCTAATTACACAAATTTCAATATATATATATATATATATATATATATATATATATATATATATATATATATATATATATATATGTACAGTCACACAATTATAAATATTGGTTTATTTACCTACGTATACGTTCCATCCTTCCGGATTCGTCAGTGTAAATATAATATATATATATATATAAAGTAGATTTCGCGTATAACAAAATCGTAAGATAAATTTCAGAGGAAACATTCTTTTAATCAATGAAACGGGCGGGTAGAAAAAAAAGAAAATTGCTAAAATTTTCCTTGTGGTCTTATCGTCTGACCCTCTAAGAGGAAACGTCAGAATGATAAATTAAAAAGTAAGAACATCGAATGAGATATGAGGGGGGGGTTGTTTAAGTTGCAGAAAACGATTGAGAAAGAAAAAAACGTAAATCTCTAAACGTTATGATGGATTTGAATCATTAACGATCTTCAATTGACACTTCAAAATCTTTTGTCTACACAGACTAGGTCGAGAATTGTTAATAACTAACGCCTCAATAATATTGAGATGGTAGTTCGACCTAGCACTGTGTAAAACAGAAAACCATCCATCGGAATACTTGTCAGAACAACTATTTGTACCAACCAGGTGATTACCGATGGCAGATTCATGTGCTTGAAAGTTTCCGGATGATCTCGAAACCTTGCGTAAACGAATATCATGTGGTATGTGTTGGTTAATTCTCATTTCTAATCTTTGGGATGTCCTGTCAACGTAGTCAGCCCCACACTGACACAGGAATTTATAAACAACAGAATTCTTTTGAATGCTTGGCAACACATCATTGCGAAAAGAAGATAAAAAAGTTCGAGTCGTGTAAACTACTCTCAGCATGGTTGCTGGAAAACAACGTTGAGTAGAAGAAGAAATCCTTTTGACAATGTCAAGGCCGTCAGAACCTAACCATGGAAGTTTCAAATAAATAGGGCATCGTGACAGGCCAATAAATTTAACACCATTAAATATAGCAACTTTGAGTGCAATTGTGTTTTTTATGATATTGATGGGATATCCATTAGCAAGAAAAATATTAGTAATTTTACCAAGTTCCGCATCGAGTCGTGTTGATGAACAAATCATAAGTTCTCGACGAGTGAGAGTACTAATAAGATTTATTTTTCTTGATTTTGGGGCGAAGGAAACCCAATTTAAATAAAGACCTGTAAACGTTGGTTTTCTATACACAGAGGTTTCAAACGTTAAACCAGCTTTAGACACTAAAACATCAAGGAATGGGAGAGAACTACAATCCTCGACATCCATAGTAAATGGCAACGATGGATGCAAGTCACAAAGAAGACGAATAAACTGTCCAGCGTCACTCCGTGAGGGAAAACAAGCAAAAGTGTCATGAACGTAACGTGTGTAAAAAGCCGGCTTGGTCATTTTGGAAAATAATTGGTTTTCCAAAAATCCAACGAAAATGGCTAACGATGGCCAATAGGACTACCCATGGATATACCATCAATTTGCCGATAAATTATATTGTTAGAACTGAAGGAAACTGATTTAGTAGCAAGCTCCATCAGTTAAACAAAAATTAATTCAGGAAATTGTGGAGATTTTAAGGAGCCACGGTAAAGATAATCTGCACATATACCAATGGTTTCATCCAATGGTACATTGGTAAACAGACTACTAATGTCAAAGGAAACAAAGAATTCGGTATCCTTTGAGAGAGATAATTTGTATATATAAGACACAAATTGAAAGGAATCAGAAATAAAATAGTCCGAATAAAAAGTAAGTACGGGCTTAAGAATATCAACTAACCATTTACCAAGTTCATGTTGTGCAGAACCGAACATTGATAGAATAAGGGGTAAAGGAATGTTGGGTTTATGAACCTTGGGTAAGCCGTACATTCTAGGAATTTGAGAGCCGATAGGTCGTATTCTCTCGTAAATATCTTTAGAAATAAACTTGCTTTTATAAAGTTGAAGAAACCTTTTCTGGATTTTTATTTCCATACTAAAAGTGTAATCATGGCTTAAACCATCCATCTTGAAAAGTGTATTTTTATCATCCAAAATGTCACACATTTTGGAGATATAATCAACTTGGTTCAGGATAACAACGCCTGATCCTTTGTCTGGACGAGTGATATAAATATCAGAGTTCGACTTAAGTAATTTCGCAATTTCAAAATGATATTTTCTGCCAAGTAGAATCGCTTGATTTAGTACGTATAGCAGAAAACCTCTGGCCTAATTCACCCAACTGGATTTTAACGCTAGTTAATTCATCAGTGGAAATAGGCGACTTTTTAGTTGAGAATGTAATAGTTCGATCTCACTAAATATGTTTATTTAATCAACGCGGAGGAGAGAAATGCAAAATTCTAACCGGCAGACAAGACAATTTTTGTAGTATTGGATAGAGCATAAGACGAATAATTAAATATATGTGTATCCGAATATGCTCTTGTGCCGAACTTCTTGGTAATAAATTATGAACCATCCGCTCATGGAAAATTATAATTTTCTCATGAACATATTAGTCAATTGCTGAATTTATTGTGTATTTTTAATTTTGTTTTGTCTTACATTGCAAATAAAACTAATTTAGCAGAAAATACGCATGTATTATCGTTTATTATTAGAGGTGATAGACTTATCGCAATTTTGCGACAGCCGCACAACAGGGTAAACCTTTTCTTACATCGAACCTATTAATTAAATTAAAGCAAACAGTGAATAATTATTCAGTCGTAATTCACTTCATAATTTATAAATATTACAGTCACACATAACAAAACAAGCTACATTCATACAACTGTTAACGCTTTTATTACACTTACGCGCACCCATACATTTCATTTCGATTACTAGTAACAAAATAAATACAGAGACAATTGAAAGAAGACAATTTAGAGAAAGTGGAAATATATCTTGACAAATAACACCGAATAATTAATCAGTCGTAATTCACTTCATAATTTATAAATATTACAGTCACACATAACAAAACAAGCTACATTCATACAACTGTTAACGCTTTTATTACACTTACGCGCACCCATACATTTCATTTCGATTACTAGTAACAAAATAAATACAGAGACAATTGAAAGAAGACAATTTAGAGAAAGTGGAAATATATCTTGACAAATAACACCGAATAATTAATCAGTCGTAATTCACTTCATAATTTATAAATATTACAGCCACACATAACAAAACAAGCTACATTCATACAACTGTTAACGCTTTTATTACACTTACGCGCACCCATACATTTCATTTTGATTACTAGTAACAAAATAAATACAGAGACAATTGAAAGAAGACAATTTAGAGAAAGTGGAAATATATCTTGACAAATAACACCGAATAATTAATCAGTCGTAATTCACTTCATAATTTATAAATATTACAGTCACACATAACAAAACAAGCTACATTCATACAACTGTTAACGCTTTTATTACACTTACGCGCACCCATACATTTCATTTCGATTACTAGTAACAAAATAAATACAGAGACAATTGAAAGAAGACAATTTAGAGAAAGTGGAAATATATCTTGACAAATAACACCGAATAATTAATCAGTCGTAATTCACTTCATAATTTATAAATATTACAGTCACACATAACAAAACAAGCTACATTCATACAACTGTTAACGCTTTTATTACACTTACGCGCACCCATACATTTCATTTCGATTACTAGTAACAAAATAAATACAGAGACAATTGAAAGAAGACAATTTAGAGAAAGTGGAAATATATCTTGACAAATAACACCGAATAATTAATCAGTCGTAATTCACTTCATAATTTATAAATGTTACAGTCACACATAACAAAACAAGCTACATTCATACAACTGTTAACGCTTTTATTACACTTACGCGCACCCATACATTTCATTTTGATTACTAGTAACAAAATAAATACAGAGACAATTGAAAGAAGACAATTTAGAGAAAGTGGAAATATATCTTGACAAATAACACCGAATAATTAATCAGTCGTAATTCACTTCATAATTTATAAATATTACAGCCACACATAACAAAACAAGCTACATTCATACAACTGTGAACGCTTTTATTACACTTACGCGCACCCATACATTTCATTTCGATTACTAGTAACAAAATAAATACAGAGAAAATTAGAAGAAAACAATTTAGAGAAAGTGGAAATATATCTTGGTAAATAACAACGAATAATTAACAAATTTTAATTGAAGAAAGAAAAAGTTCTAACGGAAGGATAATGGAATCGGAGGAGATAATCACCCCTCAGTCACGAGTCCTCTTACTGCTACCAGGATAACTGAGTAGGGTACATAAAGTTTAGCTACACTGTGTTTGTGTGAAATAATTCTGAATCTAAGTCAATTTGAAAATATGTTTAATTTACGTTTGGGAAAACGTGGCATTTGAGTGACGTACCTTTCGGCTATAATCGAGGTGCTGAATTTGCATATGGTCCATGATGTTAATTAACAGAAAGCATACATATGGTGCATATTACGGGGTGACAAGTAAAAAGAAGATGGGGAATTAACAGACATATACATAGACATAACTTTATATATCGCGTGATATACTATCTGAAGTATTTGGTTAAGTCGATAACTATATTTTAAGGATAATATTAACCGATAAAATTAGAAATGCCTTTTGTGTTATCGTAAAAAGTTTTAAAATAATTATTTTTAATTAATTTAAATCCATTCATGCATGACCTTTTGAGTGCCATTTACATTTACTTCAGATATGTTACTGTTATGTGACAACGGAATTTTTTTAAGTTTATTTTTAAGGGGTTATACTTTCTGTGTAGTGTGAATTCAGATGTGGAGAAAGTATATGTTGTAGCAGTAGTCGTGTGAGTATTTCCAGTAGAAGGGTAGACTTCTATCTCCACGGGACAAACACAGCTTCAACAACGGAAACGCACACTAGACGAATAACAAAATCAAAAACACGAACCTTGAATTGCGTTGACTAACGCAGCTGAAATACTCTAACCACACACCAACGATGGTAGCTGTTTCGTGTCCAACGACTGGTACTTACCTCCCTCCCACAAGAGAAAGACGTGGCACAAAGGTGGAAGATGGGGAAAGAAAGGCCAGTGCATAAGAGGTAGTGCACTCTGTACCCACAAAAAATGCTTGAGCAGCCCTGTCGGCATACCCTGGTAGGAGAGCTTTAGGTGGTTAGCGATAAATCAACCTATTTTCAAGAAGAGAAGGAAATGCCTAGCCAGGTGGAGCTCCCCGGACTGATAAGCACAATACCTCTGCGGCTCACCCTGTCAGGCTGATTGTCGAGGACGTATACCCAACTGGTACGAAATGTGGTGTTCGAAAACTCGTTTCAGATCACAATATTGTTTCTTTTTATTGAACTTTCTAGACTGT